>JAUBOD010000327.1:2584803-2595848 GCA_032353885.1 Nothura maculosa | reverse complement strand
CGCCGAACAAAGCGGCGGGGCCGCGGCGTGACAGCGCAGCCACCCCAGGCCACTTTCGCCATGTTTTTGTTTATTCATGTGCCGTGCCCGCCGCCGCCGCGCAGATGTTTCCCCGCGCCTCCCGCCTTCCCGCTTCTTTTCCTTCCCCCGTTTGCTCCCGAACGGCGCCGAGGCGGCTCGGAGTTAGCGCGGCGAGAACGTCCCCAAACGAGGGGGAGCCCGGAGTTGGCGGCGCTGGAGCCGGCAGCGGCTGCTCGAGCAGCGAGCTCGTCCTCCCAAACGCGCCCCGCGCAACTTGAGCGCGAGCGGCGGCAGCCCCGGAGCCGGCGCGGCCGCCCCAGCGCCCCGCTCCGCCGCCGCTTTGGCCACGGCAACAATAATAATAATAATGATGATAATAGAGCCCGAGGCGTCCGAGAACAAGGGAAGGAAGAGCCGTGACACAACATGCAGGCTCCCGGTAAACTCCGGCCATCTCCGAGTGCCTTCAGGATTTGAACAGCGTCGCTTAAGTCAAATTAAATGGGTTACCATGAGAAACAACCAAAAAAGAAGTCTGGCGGAATAGTTGAGCGCGCGGGTGAAAAGCTGAATGTGGGATTGTGTCAGGATCCGTCGGGGGATTGAATGAGGCAGAAAATGTATTTTAGCAACGGCAGTAGTAAAACGTTTAAACATTTGGGCTTCCGAGCTCCTGGAAAACAGCACACACAGAGTGCAGGAATAGCAGAGGTGGATGCTGCGTTATTTTGATGTCACCTATTGAAATGCAGGGTGTTTTTTTCCTTTGCTAATGCTATTAAAATGAGCCTCTGCTTGGGGCTGGGTGCGTGTTGGCCGTATCAAAGCATACGCATGTAAAAATCTGCCTCTTAAAGGGCAATGGTTCCGTGTCCAGAGCCAGTGGTTAAATCGGATGTGGTAACTATGGTGAGAGGTAAAGTTACTTAGCTGCTCGCAGCCCTTTGCATATGTGGATTGCCTTTTGAATCATGGAGATTAGGGAGAAAAGGATTAGGGAAGCTAAGGAGAAATTTGGAGCGGGAGACCTGTAGCCTTGCTCTGGGAATGAATACAGAGGAGGCTTTTAGAGCAGAGGCAGGAGGGAAGTCAACGCTGTTGCAATGTGTATTGATGATAATTCGAGAAAGGAATCTTTCTGGTTGGGAACGAGCACCGGCAGCTCATGCAGACAGCAACGAAACCAGTCCTCTCCATATTAAAATAATCCTCCTGCTCCATCCAAACAAATAAACAAAAGCTGGCACAGATTTCTGCATTAGCAAGTGACAGCTTAAAATAAGGTGAAGTCTGAGATTCTGGACATTGGGGTTAATTCATTTTTAAGTCTTTGTACTATTAAGCAGTATTGATTTATTTGGATTGTGTAGCATTGCTGTTTTTAAGCATGTCCATGATACATATTTAGGGATGAGGATAGGGGTAACTTTACAAATTATGATCAAATGAAGTGGAAAACAAACGCAGAGCTCAATATTTTAACCAGTCGTTCCTGGGGGAGCTTGAACTGCAGCCAGGGAGACTTAGCACCCATTTCTGGTCTTCTTTGAGATGAGGCTGCCCTGTTGAGTTGAGGCTTTTCAGGGAAAACCTTAGGATATCCTGCTCACCCCACAGAGGGACAAGGGTTTTTGCTTGGAGAGCCCGACTGGACATCCGTGGTCAGGTATTTGGAATATTTAGGGAGGAGAAAGGGGAGAGATCAGCTTTAATATCCAAAAAAGAAGCACCATATCTCAGTAGACAGAAGTCTATGGAATACTACAGTGCAGAGGCATCCTGGGGATAGGAACCATGTCCAGCTTGCTCACAGGAGAGTTCAAAGCCTGTTGGGTTGTAGGGAATGCCATGAAAACACCCTTAATAAAGTGCTTCAGAGGTTTGGGTTTCCATTCCTCCTCCCTCCCCTGAAAGAAACTTGTCCTTTGAGGAGTTCACAGTTCAGCACAGGCCAGGCAGTTCATGTCAGAACCTGCAAGACATTTATATATTCACTAGACATGCCCTGTGTGTTTTCCTGGTTCATAATTCCAGCTTCCTTTCTCTGCTGTTGACAGAACTTTACAAGAGACCTGGTGGGAAGACTCCCCTGACTCCTAGGGTGTAACTTTTTATTAAAAAATTGTGAGCGGAATATTTGGACACTAGATACGATGGTGAAAAATAAACTCGACCATAGTTCGTGTTGAGTACAAGTCTTATTCACAAGGGAAGTGATGAACTCAATTTACTGGTTAATGTTTTTAAGGAGCTGTTCCTTGAAGTATTAGAAGCTCCCTGGTTGCATTGTGTCTTCCCTGGGAGTGGAAGAAGCAAAAGGAATTCCTGTTTTGTAGTTAGGGGACAATATTTTGCTTTTTTCTTTGTTTAATTTAGCTGAAGATGACATTTGGAAGGAATATTACATTTCTATTTCATTAACAGTAATGAATTATTAGACTAAAGTGTTTATTTACATAAAAATTTCCATTTCATATAGAAGCAGAATGCTTCTGTAAACTAAACCAGAATTTGGATAGAGCTACTGATGCATGGCAGTTCATTTCAGTGTTCAATGTATTTTTAAATTGTTTCATCATTCTGCTTTATTAGGTTGTTCTATATTGAAGAGTGAAAAACGTGATATTTCAGGCCCAGGACACACTGCAGCCTAATGGACAGGACGGTGGAATCTGCTCAAACAGCCTTTGCTTTGCTATTGGATTAGGGCAAGTCAATTCAGCTCCTCCTCCTCTTTTCCCAATATGTAGAAGGAGTCCAATGGCAATTCCTTTTTAGAGTACTTCCATATCTCCTGATGAAATTTTGAAATAAGCAATATTCTTAATGAGCTGTGGTGGCTTCTTGTTTGATGGGACCACCCATGACCAGCTGAGGGTGGATACTCGAATAGCTGCTTTTCATTTGCTGCAAAAGTCATTCTGGATTTTAAAAAATAAGTCACTAGTGATTTAATCATAAAGTCTGTCCAGAGGAAGGCCAGGAATAGTGCTGACTAGGTACTTCCAGCTGCTTAATGCCTTGATGTTGAGCATTGACAGAGTATCAGTCTTCCTATATTAAAATTTAGGAGAAGATCCAGGCCTAAATTGATTTGTTCAGCTGTTCTGCTGGGACTGAGCCAAAAGTGTAGTTTTAGCAACATCTTAGAATGTTAGGAAAAAAGAATACAGGAACTGCCCTTTTCCCCAGTGACACTATTTATGTTAAGATTTTGGAACTTTTGGCCTCTAAATGGTATTTGTAGATGGCAAAAACAAGGAGCACAGCATTAAAAAATTGAGTACAAACAGCTATGTTTGTGCTCCAGCAGCTGTGCGGTTTCACTCAAGTCCTTTGGTCTCCTGAAGTGAATGAGGGTTTTTGGGATTAAAGTTTACAGTATTTATCTTGTTCTTTTTGAATGTAGTCCTGGGAATCTTCCAGTGCAGTGGAAACTCTGAAGTGCTCTCAGATCTCTAGAGACGCTTCTCACTTCATTTGCACATCATATAAAGCTCTATGTAAATTGCTCTCAGATGGAGTGTGGGATATATGGGGTAATTTAAGTGAGGAAAAGTGTGAAAGATGAAGTTTAGAAAGAATTTAGTGACCTGTTACCCTGCACAGGTTACTTACAGATGTTTACAACAGCACTTAATGTTTAAGATTTGCTGCAATCAGTGCAATCAATGCAGAAGTTGTCAGATAGCAGCAGTTAAACACTAAATTTGATGGTCAAATTTAAGCAATCATAGTTTGAAATATAAATTGCATCTCAAAGTGCCTTGATGTCTTATTCTGCTTCAAATATTAGCGTCTTTATAGACAGCAGAATCAGGACCTGGTTCCTGCAAATGGTCACCTGTTCTTCCCTGCTCTTGAATGCATTTGAAACAACCCCAAACTTTCAGAAATACAGTTTTAATTTGTTCAAAGAAGCACAATTTTTGTTGTAAAAACTTAAGGAGCTTGGAAATGGATTTCTCCAGCAGTCTCCTGTTTGATAGGAACATTTTTTCATCTGCAGAACCAGCCAATATGGCTTAGTTTTTGAAATTTGTTTATACAATGGTATTTTCTGTCTGCACAGTGCCTGGAATATGTCTGAGCGCATAAATAATAGGATAAATATATTTTTTTATATCCAAACAGCTTCTGTTTATGTTTCCCAGTAAGTAGCATGTGTGCGTGGAGAGGGGGTTCTTCGAGCTGTGCGTGCGCTCTGGCAAATGATGGGATTTATTAAACTGGGAAATCTTAGAGCTTCAGCTGTGTGGCAGTTTCCTTTAAAACAGTTAATGTTAGGTGATTCCTCTTGGTGGAAGCCCTTATAACTTATGCAGAGGTGTTTGTGTATTTTATGCCTTTCTCGGATAACCTGTCTCGGGACGTGTGAGCAAAGTTAACTGGTGGTCAGAGCCATGTGAATTTGTAATCCCAGAGCAAACTGGAGCTTCTTGGCTGCATCTTCCAGGGAAGTGGTGACAGTCTGAGAGCCTTTGCATCCCCCCTCTTCATACAGCTGCCCAGTCTTCCCTCATTTCCCTCTGCTGCTTCCTCGTGGTCCTCCAGAAATAGTAGGGCATGACATTTTCTCACATCTCCCCTAAAACTGCCTAAATGCATGAGTTCACTCTTGCTTTTGTAGTATATTGTTTATGCTGAGGTGTCACAGAAAGTAGAAAAAATAAATTGCTATTAAATAATATTCTCAATATTTTAAAGTGTATTATCTTTCCCCGAGCATCCACTCCTCTTCCATGGTCTAATCTTACAGCGAGGAAGAGATATCAGGCTCACAGTCAGTTATTCTGACTTTTCAGCGTAAGTGATGTGAATTTGATCTAATGCAGTCAGTGCATCATCCCTCAGGCCCTCTGGCAGAAACAGATATGAAAAACAAAGGCCAGGAGCTCCTTCAATGTGAGCTGTGAGAGAAGGTGGTCAGTGGAATTTCTGACTGTGAGAAACCACCGACTCGCTGTGTCACGTTGTCGTGCGTGGGTTGGGCTGGTGCGTTCCTGCAAATCTTGGCACGGAAATTAAAGAAGAGAGCCTGTTTACTTTCAGGGTCATGGTATCTGGGAAAGGTTCTCTGTGGGGAAAAAATGCCCTTTTCCATTCTGCTCCGGAACTGTGGGACAGGAAATTGGTTTCACAGACTTTTACCTCCTGGGAAGTCCAATTGCAGAAAAGGGAAGACCGATGTAGAATTGGAACATGATAGAAGTTAATCATATGAGTTCCTTTAATCCATTTAAGATAGACTATACTGTTTTCAAGCCTAAAATGGTGGTCAGTTTGTAATATTTGTGTTTTTAGGAGCATCCAGCAATCCAAACTTTCTGATCCCGAGATGACTGTATCAAGACACATACTTATATCC
Source organism: Nothura maculosa (assembly GCA_032353885.1). NCBI lineage: Eukaryota > Metazoa > Chordata > Aves > Tinamiformes > Tinamidae > Nothura > Nothura maculosa. The sequence continues at coordinate 2,590,459 of JAUBOD010000327.1, read as the reverse complement.
TGTTTGCATATCAGAGCTTCTGGACCTCATTGTTATTTGTTTTGAAAAGGCTTACATCTCGATCTCATTGTTTTTAAATACTGTCACCCTTTCAAATGTATATGCTTATCAAAATATCAATGTACGTTTATCAAAATTAACATAGATCAAAAAGAGTAAAAAAAAAAAAAAATTCCCAAACTGTTCGTTAGATACCAAGACAAGTATCCAAAATTTAAAATAGTCTCTAATTCTATGTTTCCCTTGCTTGGATTTGATTTTCAGTTTTTTTTTTTTTTTTCCCCTGATCTGGAGCCAACCAGGGATAGAATTCTCTGCTGGTCATAAGTTTCCCTGAAATGACATTAGGATTTTTTAATTCCTTTGGCTATATTTTGGCATGCAATGATGTCTAAATTAATGTAAATTTCAGAATATTGTGAGGTTAGTGTGAATATTAACATCAAGGCCTTGAGTTTTTTCTTTTAAAGTGTTGTTACAAGGTTCAGTCAGCGCTGAGGGTCTGATCTGGAGCAGTGGCTGCTCCAGGAGCTGCCTTGGAGTGAGATCCAAGATGAAGAGCTCTGCAAAGATCAGGATCTCTCAGCACAAAGCTCAAAGTATTAGATTTAAAACACAAACAACAACAGAAAAAGCACAAACATCTAATCCTGAGTCGATTAATTGTAATAAACTGTATTTTTGGGGTCATTTTGGGAGAAATGTGTAGTCTTTGGTCACATTCTGCCAGCGTACGGGCTTTGTCATGTATGAAAATGAGGAGTGCGGCCTGGGCAGTTTCTCAGTGTGTTTGTGCTCACTTCTACCACATGAAACCACCTCTTGTCAGCCATTTTCTATCCAAATGCTTTGATTCTGTAGGCATTTTTCCATCCTCGTAATAATGATGGATCATTTTTTTTCCTGAGTGTGGTCAGCTGGAAATCATCAAATCACAGTGATGGGAGTAGAGTCCAAGAATCTTCCCTGCTGCTTTATGCCTTGGAAAGCAAGGAGACCATCACATATTTGGACAGTCTACAGCTAAGGTTGGGGTCTGCAGATGCCGTGTTGTGTATTTCGGGTGCCTGTTTTAGGGCTGGTGTGAGCAGTTACACTGGCCTTGTTTGCTAGAGGTTTCTTTTCTGTGCATGAGAGCCATTTCCACGGTGTTTGCTGTGAATTCCGGCAATATCCTGGGACCTTCATAATTGGGAATTAATGTGAGGAAAGTTAAAGAAATGATTTGGAGATGGAACAGCAGTTTATTTAATATCCACTGCCAATGTTTTTTAACTGTTTCTAACTCTTCTTAGAGGATGAATACCTCACTTTCAATATAGTAGTAACATTTATTCTATAAACAGTGATTTTTCTTGGAAGTAGATTCTAAACTCGGAGGGTCCGATTGGAATAATTTGGCATCCTCAAAGATGGATATGCCTGTATTTCATCATTTGGCTTTAAACACTAATTATTAAAACATGCTACAATTAATCAACTGAGATAATCATTTTACCAGGGGTGATGTTGAGAGGTACATGTATTAATTTCTAAAAATATGCCTCTTGTAGCTTCCGTGTTCTCTTCTAAATTGGTAATTGGTATAAAATTAGTGTTAGTTGGCTGTCCTTTTCAATGGCAAAAAAAAGCCTGTGTTTTTCTGTGGGAGGTTGTGTGTCATATATTGAAGTCTGTGAAACCGATGTATAGGTAAAGTTAAGACAAAGTTTGGATTTTTTTTTGAGATGTTATCTATTTTAAGTGTAGAAAGGTCTATTAGTTACTGGGATGTCAGTCCAGCTAACTTAGAAATAAATCACTGTTTTTACACATAACCGTTGTGTATGGTATAAGAACACCCAAAGCAGAACATGAACTGCAAAATGGCTAAAAATCTGCATTTATCCTATCAGCTTGAGGAAAACGTACAGTATTGAATGAAGCTGACGCATTCTGATGTAGAAAATTTATTTTCTCTTAAATTACTTTTGTTTTGCTGTTAGCAGCCCTAGTGTGTGCTTTAGGATCTTGAAGCATCATGCATGTTGTATACGTTATGAATTTTAAAGGTCATAATTTAATAAGGTGTTTTTTTTAAGGGCTATACATAGAGTATTACCTTAGACTTGGTACACTTGGATATTATAGCTGTATTATGTATCTATATATGTATGTATCTCATCAGCTTGGGGTTGCAGTAAAATTCTCATTTCAAAGTAGTGTTATGCCTGGTCACTTGCCAAAATAATGCGTGTCAGGATATAATACAGTGAGGATATAATGCATGTCAGGATAATAATACAAATATAATGGTTCGCTTTACAACAACGGTTTCATTCTTTAGTTTCAGCTCCATGGAAGTTTTATGCAGTTTGTATCCTGACCCAGTGCTCTTTGAAATCGATGCTGACATCCGTGTCCGAGTTGTGACGAGAGCAGCATCTCTGAAAAGGAGCAGGATGTGGCACTCGATGGTGTGCAGGAGAGCAGTGCGTTCCTGGGGTAGCTGTGCAGTGTTTGGAAACAGGCCACTGGATAGGACAGTTAACTGAAAATAGAAACAAATTTCACTTTAAATTCCAAATGAAATAAATATAAATATCAGAACCTTAACAAATAAGTTTTGTTGTTATATGTATGCTTATTCTCTAAGCAAAAGTGTTTCATGAAACTCTGGTGGGTCACAAAGCTGGGACATACACAGGAATGCAGTAGCATGTGGCATTTTACTCCAACCAAGGTATCAGAGATGGTGGTTTCTAGCAGTATTTTCTTTGCTAAATGCCAGGGGATCCCTTGAGTTGATTTACAGGTTCAGCCAATACTCAGAGTGCTCTGTTCTCTCTGAAGTGTTATCTTCAACCAAAGATATTTGGTTCCAGTGATGGGCAAGGCTTGGAAGGGCCGCTGGCAAGTGCATGCCCATTTGGTTTTGCTCTTCAGCAGGGCCCCTCAAGTAACTAGGAGGATTGTTGAGTGAGTGTTTGGGGGATGTTTAGTGTCTGGGGGATGTTTGCTGCAGTTCTTGATGGGGAGGATCTGTGGTGCAGCAAGAGGCTGGAATGGGAATCACAGGTGAATTGTTCCTATTGTTCAAGTTCTCCAAGTCAGAAGAGGATTTCAGCATCCTCAGCTCTGAGGAACCCCGTGAATGGATGCCCAATCCTGTCTGAGACTTTCCCAGTCTGTAAAGAATTAACCTTTTGTTTAGCCTGGTTATGGTGTTTATCAAGCAGAGTTATGGACTAGGAATCTGTTCTGTTGATATCCACCTCAAGTACGGGAAGAGATGTGTTGCTGAAGAACCTGTCATGGTTCAGCATAATAGCAAAGCATTCATACAGTGGACTAACTGGGTAACTGTGAATGTTAACAGAAAATTATTTGGAAGCCTTAAGGGTTGTGCAGTTGAAGAACAGTGGCACCAATGTGAAGCAGAATGGATGTGTCGTGGGCCAAGCAGAGGTGAGGGGCCGCTTTCATGGACGCCCATTGCTGTGAATGAGAGCGCAGGAGAGATGACAGGGGGCTGTGTCCTCAGAAATACCTGCCTTCTTTCTGTGTCCTGGTTGTAAGGACCAAGGCTCTAGCTCACAGATACCAGTGCCTCCTGTGCAGGCCTCAAGAGCAGTGTCCCAGTGGAAGAAGACTTTGTAATGGGGCTCTGCCCCTTCAAAGCAGAGAGGTCCTGCAGCCAGCAAGGTGTGCAGGGGAGTCACCTGGTGAGCTCTCTGCTCCATCATCTCTACCAGGAACCTCTGGCATCCTTCACCAGTTGCTTTTAATGGTGGAGCTCTCTAGACCTACTCTTTAGTAGGAATTTTCTCTCTTCCCATTTTCAGTTGTATGGATTTCTTGCTAGGGCTGAATACCTATTTCAGCATAGTAGAAGCTGGGTATGATTTCCACTTATTTATTGATGAGAAAAATCAGTAAATCAACCGTTGTAAGAGATCAGATAACTGTTCATCATTTATAGTTGTTCATTTTTGCTTTTTAAGCACAGGCCTCTAAAGGCTTCATGAAATAAAGTGCTTAGAGATCTGTTTATAAGATCAATAATTTAACAAAACATTTTGGACTCTGTAATGTTTAATTCCAAACATATGATAGATGTCTCAACTTAGTGTTAAACTGAACATTTAAAATATATACTCTTTGATTGTGGGGATTATAAGGAAGATGAAACTGGAACTTGTGTTGTTTGCAGACCCTACAATACACGTGTAAATGCAGAGTCACCTTTTCAGTTTAGTATTTTGAGGGTGGATCATCTTCAGTGCGGGTCGCTGCAGCCATGTGAGCCAAGAATTATGCTATGAGCTTCCAATTAAGCAAAGTGACTTTTTGCTTCAGGTGTTTAAATGACTTGTGAACCAGGAGAAGAAGAAAGGAGTTTGTTCCTCTGCTTCGATGTTGAGGGATGAAGTTCATCCTTCATTTGAAAACATTGAAAGTATCATTGTATTTGAGCTCAGTTTTAGGAGGATGGTTGGCTGGGTGCATTATAACCCCTTAGGCAAATGGTCACTCCTGCACTTCGCACAGATGTGGGAAAAGCACTTTTTTTTTTTTTAGTAAAGAGGGGATTCTATAGATCTGTAATTTATTCTTTGATTACTTTGACAGAATCAGATGATCCTTAAGTGTTCCAAAAAGTTTGTGTTAAAACAAGCATCTAAGAACGCCTTCAGGCTTGGAAATCACTTTATGAAGTAGGGATTTCTGTACTTCAGTCTGTAGTAATAAAATGTGATTTAAAGATGTCATGTGAGTTTTTTTTTTGTTCAATTTGTTTTATATAGTTACTGTCAATCTAATGTTGATCGAGCTGTAGATTAGCTTGATGGTCGTATTTAAATGATGTTTCTTGGATCGTTCTGTGTGAGTTTACTGGATTATATTTGATGAGCTACAAAGATGGTGTTGACCTGAAATATAAGGCAATAACTGCCATTTCCATCCACGTTAGCAAGCTTTGCAGCACAGGAGCACACTGCTGAGCAGTGCAAAACACAACCAACATCTGTTTGGTATTGAAACCTGCCACTGGTACCGTAATGGCTCGTTCCTGTGCAAGCTGAGCATCGGTTCCTGCTTGTCCTCCCAGGGAAATCAGCAGGGGATAATCTCCGATCTGGCAGCACAGACACTTGTAAGTCATGCTAGGACCCAACCATCACTGGGGGTTGGAAATTAAGGTAATATCTTCAGGATTCCCTTGTCTTCCTTCCCAGCTTCATTTTGCTAGGGCTTTTATTATTGTTCACAGCCCAAAGTGGTTTGGGCAGTTTGGCTTCTGCTGAGTTTTCTGCTATGGTTTTCCTTAGCATCTGCAAATATAGGGCTGCCTCTCTGAGAGACATCCACTCAGGCTAAAACAGCTAATTTTGTACAAGTTTGGCTGGTGCAAAGTCCTCCTCAGCTGTAACATGCAATAAGTAGACCTTGTAATTAGAGGCCAGTTGCCCAGTTCTGCCATAAGGTTTGAAAATAATCTACAGATGTTTTCAGTTTTGCTTTAAACAAACCATATATTCTTGTTACTTCTGTGTTGAGTTTCTAGAAAAAATCCCTTAAAAAAAAAAAAAGCAAATCTTGTTCTGATTTTTCTTGGATTCAGGTGTTTTTGCACTATATCATTGTTTAGTTTTAAGATAAATTAACCTGTAGC
>JAUBOD010000327.1:2541078-2553060 GCA_032353885.1 Nothura maculosa | reverse complement strand
CGCTCAGCTCTGGTGAGGCCGCACCTGGAGTGTTGGGGGCAGTTCTGGGCTCCCCAGTATAAGAGGGATGTGCAGCTTCGAGGGACATGGGCAGCGCTGGCTGCCCTTCCAGCGGAGGGCAACCAAGATGATTAAGGGACTGGAACATCTCTCGTCTGAGGAGAGACTGCGTGATTTGGGCCTGCTTTCTTCAGAGAAGGCTGAGAGGGGATCTGATCAACATGTATAAATACCTAGGGAGGAAGGGGCCAAACCCTTCTCAGTGGTGGCCAGTGACAGGAGGAGGAGCAATAGGTGCAAGTTGAAACACAGGCAGTTCCATCTCCATATGAGGAGGAACTTGTTCACTGTGAGGGTGACAGAGCCCTGGCACAGGCTGCCCAGAGAGGTTGTGCAGTCTCCTTCTCTGGAGGTCTTCAAAACCCGCCTAGATGCCGCCCTGTGCTTTGGGTGTCCCAGCTGGAGCAGGGAAGTTGGAGTAGATGATCTCTAGAGGTCCCTTCCAACCTCAACCATTCTGTGATTCTGTGAAGTTGGAGGTGCTGAGTTAAAGAAAGGTGGGTGGCTATAGCTGACTTAGAAGGTTTGAAGAATGTACATTGGTTTTGGGGTAATGCTTGCATCATCTTGTAGCAGGATCCATGCATTTATTAAAGATTATTGTATATTGAAACAATAAACAGTGGTAGGGAAATTTTGAAAATGGCAGCATCAGTTTTCTTTATTTAAAGAGGGGAAATGGGCTTCATTCTTCATCATTTTTTCCCGTTCGTGTTGGAATGTTACTTTAATTTGTCATTATTCAAGACTGTGTAAGAATCTCAACTCTGAGGATGAAGAAAAAGCGGTGGAAGGAGTGTGAACAGGAGGATGAGCTTAAGTAAAGCGGCAAAGTAAAATCTTGATGACTGTTGCACATTATCTACATTTTAAAATGAAAATAAACACACAGAAAGGAGCTTTTTAAAATCCAAACGTGCCAAGCAGTGCCGATAAAGATACCTATTTTAATGCAAATGTGCAATTCTTGATATTCCAACTGTTTTACTTGATCGTTTCACTCCGTGTACATGAATCTTCGTAACCTACAAAGAAGCCAGCAGATTACTATGCTCAATCATTTGCCAAGCCATCTAATGCTCTCCACTGATGTCGAAAGCTTTTGAGCAGTAATAAAAAGAAAGGGGGAAGTTGATTACTTGGCTGCTTTTAATGTGTGCTGGGATTGTAGTGTGGTGTTTTGTGAGCTTGGGTCTGAAAGTCTTATCAGTTGTCTGAAGGAGAATTAGTGTGGGATTCTGAGTATGCATTTTAAAGGCTCTATATACTTGGTGTTCCCCAATGTATTTGCTCGTGTGCATTTTGCACAGTCTACCATGAGGGTTAGGCTTGCGTGGAGATATTTGTCATGGCTCTCTCCCCGTCTCCCCTTCCCCCTTTGCTGTGGTTTGGCTGCACACGCGGGCGCCTGCTGCAATCCCCTTACGCTGCCTTGCCCAGCTACGCAGGATTTGAAAAGTGCTTAGTTGTATTTGCTGCCAAAGAGCCTGCCTAGTCATGCATGAGGCTGCTTTAAATGCCATTTAGGTGATATAGATGTTGGCATTCTGCATTGTCCCTGTATGTGCTTTCTCTGCTCTCTGCCTCTCAGCTCTTCCTTGAACTTCCCTGTGTCGAACTTTGATTTCTTTTTATTCTTGAAAGCTTAAAAGTTAAGAGAGAGAAGAGTGTTTTGTCAACTGTTGCAAGTGTCAGGACGCAAACGTTGTAGCGCTGCAGGTGCTTAGATTTCTGGCACTTGATGGGAATCGTGCCCCTGGGCCTGGGTGAGGGAAACCAAAATAACTCCCCTGCCTTGGCTGAGTGTTTGAGGAAAGGGGGAAAAGTGTTTTGAGAGTCAAAAGGCAGAAAACAGCCACTGCCTTGGTGAGCTGTGCTCTGCTCTTTGCATCTGCCCATGTTTTGCAGGGCAGAGGCGGTTTGCTGTGAAACACTAAGTTGTCCGGTGTGTTTAATAAATTTGTGTGTTTTCTCATTAGTTTAAATTTATGCAGAAATTGTCATCTCTGAAATGGAAGTTGAAGAGGTTTATGCCTTTTTTCACAGGTGGAAGCAAGTTTACAGAAAACTAGATATTTCTGAGTTGTGGCTGACCTGAGAAGTCCATCACCAAACTGTGCGGAGACGTTCTTTGAGCTTCCTCTCTTATGTCTCTAATGGACAAACACAAAGTGAAGCGGCAGCGTCTGGATCGTATATTTGAAGGTTGGATACTTGCATTTATAATTTTTATTGCATTAATTAACTTTGCGAATTGATGATTTTTCTAGAGATTGGAACTTTTTTTTTGGTCTTTGGTTTTATTTTTAATTAGGTTGTATTTCCTGCTGAGGTTCTATTAACTGTGCATAAATGCTCTTGTTAGAGGAAAACAGAGCTAGAAAAATATAAGCAAAGAGTGCTTGACCTCTAATGTTCTGTTATACAGTAAGTATGCTTTCAGCTTGGTTTTTTTGCAATGTTTTCCCCAAATGTCACAAAAGTTTGTGGTTTCTTGTAGAATACCAACCACAAAAGGATCAGAAGGCCAGATAATGGTCTCTGAGATCTGTCTCTAAGCTTCTTTTATGTCATATACATTGATTTAAGACACTGAATCTGATCCCAGGAAGGAAATAGAAAAGAAAATGCTGACCAGCGACCCTCAAACTTTATTTAGTGTTAATAAAAATTCCTGTGGATGGGATGCACTCAGTTTGGGTCAGTCATTTTATCTTCAGTCACAAATCATTGAGTTGTTGGTTTCTGATACTTTGCATTCTTTTTCTTTTCTGTTTGACCTGAAACTAGAGCAAGGGATAAGGTGTACTGTGTTTATTTATTTATTTATCTTTTTCTTACTGCATGAATGATTCGGGCTCTATGAATTTCTGTGTTGAAAAGTTAACTGATGTAACTGCAGAAAGCATTCAGGTTTATGGGCACATGGACTTTTTAACCACATCAGACACTGTAGTAGTAAACTCCAATTGAAGCACTTACTCCTCAGTTCTTAGTTTTTTATTTTTTTCCTGGCAATTATGCTAGTGTGAGCAGTTCCTGGCAGCCTGTTTCTGTCCCATTTTTATTCCCTCCGCATGTGCCAGTATTGTTAGTGTAACCCCATAATGAGATACTTGAGAAAATGATTTGCATTAAAGATAAACCTTTTTTTTTGGTTGGATTATTTTGCATTTCGGTACATTCCTCAGTGCAGGTCACTGTTCAGCTGACAAAAAGCTGCCCTGAGGTTTGAGACGGGGGAATGAGAAGCACAGGGCCAGTTTGCCTGGCACTGCCAGCCAGGGACATTCGCCAACGTAGCAAAGGCAGCAGCTTCTCACTTGCTCTAGCTGGTTAATCCAGCTGTAAGTCTCTGTTACAAAGTGTCTGAGCCCTCTGCTTGCTTGATCCCAAACGTTCCTTTTGTTGCTCCCGGATCCGTTGGACAAGCAAGCGGTGGAAGCAGCTCGCTGAAGGCTGATTCCTGCACAAATCCCGAGGGGATGTGCTGCTGAGGACGAGGAAGGAGGGATCACCCTCGTGCCAGGCACCTCTGCAACAGCCTCTGGGCCTGGCACAGGGACGGCCTGTGGCTGTCAGGCCTGGTCTGGCTCCCCCTGCCCTCTGGGTTTAGGCCTTAGACCCTCCTTTATGGTCTCTGCCTGTCTCCACACCATAATAAATGTTGTCTTGGCGCAGAGGTTGGTGCTTTCTGTGTTTATTTTGCTGTTGTGGAGCTGAACTAACCACTGGGAGGGGCAGGGCTGAGGGAGGCTGGTGGAACCCGGCCCGTGTGGCAGCGAGTGCCCAGACGGTCCACGTGGAGGCATTCCCAGCTTCCCGCCTTGATCCTCTGCACTGCAGGAGGAAGGTGGTTGGTGGTGGTGTGGGGAGGAGCAGCAGCAGGGACAGTGACGATGGACCAGGAGCTCCTGGAGGCCGCAAGCTCCCCGGGCTCTGTGGTGCCATTTGGGAATGCTGCCCCATCAGCAACTCTGCTCGGCGCTGCTCACTCCATCTGGGGCTCACAGGGTCTGTTTGTGCAGCCCCCAGTGCGGGGGATTGATCCAGATGAAAATAATTTAGAGGAAAAAAAGATGCTTAATCTACTTTTTTTTAAACCCAGCTTCTGAATTCAGCACATGCTAGTCAAACTGATGTGCTGGAAAAATAGGGTGGGCAGCCTGGGTTGAAAATGAGCAGTGAGAGAAAAGGGGGAGATAAAATGGTTGTGCAGAAACAGTTAAGGAATTTTTCTTTTTTTTTTTTTAAATGGTTGCAGAAATCTAATTTGTCTTTTTCAAATGTCAAGCAGTATTCTGCTCTTGAGTGTCTCTGCTCAAATTTCCAAATGCTCTTTGAGGTCTGTAAACATATCTCTGACTGCTGTTTTTAAACCAGTGTCCCTGCCATGCGGCAATGCAGGCGATGGGGCAGAACTGGGAGGGTGGTTGGTTTTAAAAAGACTTTTCTCTGCGTATGGTTCAGTTCAGGCTTAGAAATTAAATATATAGAATTGTTCCCAGTAGCTCCCATAATGCAACCTAAATATTATATATTTTGAGATATGAACCATGTTTTATGAAGCTGAGCAAACTTAAGGAGGTGTATGGTTGTAAAAGCTGGTGCATCTTCTCTGTCAACTCTTTTGTTCAGTGCTTCCTATACAGCTTTCTTCTCTGAACCATTTTCCTCAGAAGAGAATTATTTGTAATACACTTTTCTTATTGCAAGTTGCACTCAAACAGGTTATGTATTTTCATAAATTGTTTAGCATACAAGCATGTGATGAGCAGGCATTGATGCATTACTATGTCCATAAAGAGATGCCAGTGTCGTGCTAGTTATGACACAGTCTTTCCTTAATCTTTATGGTTTGGGGAGTGGCAGGCCATGGTCCTGGGCTGGAATTCAGTTTCCAGGAATGCAGCGATGTGGACCAGGCCCTCACGACGAAGCGTTGGCAGTTGCGGACACGTGCACTGAGTTGCATGTGGCCTTTCCCTGGGGTGCTAATGGGTCACCCCAGGTCTCCCTCAAGCTGGGTAAAGCTGCATGAGAAAGGGCCTTGGGGTGGAAGGGCCTCGGTTGGGCTCTGGGCAGGTTGATCACTCACTTAGAGCAACTAACGTTGCAAATTCAGCGACCAAGCGAGCAGGCGTCGCGCGTTGGCTCTTGTCTTGTGAGGTGATGGTAGTACGGCAGTGCTACGGCTAAACGTCTGTGAATACTCAATGGGGAAAAAACCTGATTCTATTACTGTGGGAGCAATTAGTTCACTTTTAATGAAGCTGAGGAAGTAATTTTGTCTCCTAGGTGCCTGGGATTCCCTTCAGTGGCTTCTTAAGTATGAAATTGAATGTGTGCTTTTAGCCCTGAAGCTGTTTTCAGGTATATCTCACTGCACATTTCAGTAGACTGCCGTGGTCTTGCACGTATCATCTCAGAAGGGTGGTATTAAAAACTGGATTTGTCATAGCGGTTTGTACAGCTTTATCAATTATATCAATTATTAATTTATCAATTTGCGTGTATTTAAATGACAAAAGTTGATGACCTGTGCCTTGAAAAACCCAGATGTTGAGTTCTGCTGTTTAATTTCCACCAGGCACTGGGAATTAGTTAGGCAGAAAGACATGGTTCTGCACACGCTGAGATGCTTATGTGTAAATTTATTTTGCAATTTATAAAGTAACATTACAGTTTTCCCCTCGAAGATGTGTAGTATGAAGGCATGTGAAAGATTAATTAGTTTCTGATTATATTGTTCTTTGTCCCCCTCTCCGGTGAAGCCGGTGATTGCAAAGTATAATTATAGCAGTGTACATTTGGCAGAACAGTTGGAAGTGTCACAGAGCAAAAAATAAAATGTGTTCATTTTCTGGGTAATTTGAAAAATTCCGAATTTTTTTTGGCACTTAAAAAGTCATTGGCTCTAATTACGGTATTATTTTACTTTATATTGCAGCAAAACTGTAAACAATGCTGTATATTTGCTTATAATCTACAAATCTTTAATTAAGAGTGTGGTTGTTGCACCAGCCTTTCCTTGGAAGTTACCTTGGGTGTCTGACCTGGTAAGCTCTGAGTTTGCTGGGATCAATAGATGAAATAGGAAGGCCATAGAAGGTGCCTGTGGTGTGAAGAAACTTATGTTTTCTCTGAATTTTCTGTGAAGGAGCTTGACGAGCACAGAACACTTAATCTTCTCTTTATATATATATGTATATATTTTTACACATATACACACACACATATATATATGTATATAATGAGTGTCACCAGCCAGTGCTTCGCGCTGGTTTGCAAGGATCTCTGCCCCTGCCCTGCTTTTTAAAGAGGTTGATGGGTACTGGTGGGACTAGGGGAAGGACGAAAAGGATTTCCCCTTTTGTACTTTTTTTCCTCTCTATTTACACAGGTATTAGTGATTAAGCTGTAACTTAACACTGGAAATACAACCGCAAAATTGTGAAAGTGAATTTCTTCCGTTTGGTGCTGGCTTGAAACCAAAGACTGCTTTCCACAGGATTTTTTATGTGGCATTTTTAGGAGAGGCTGGAGGGTGCCTCAGTTCAAGCCTGCTGAGACACTGCCTGCTCCAAGACAGAGCTTCCCTGTTCTCCTGCTGCTGGTTTTGAGGAGGAGATAAGTGTCCCTGCACACATCAGAGCCTTAGCAGGACCTACCAGCCCTTTCTCTCTTTGTGAAGCACTGGATTACACCTTATTCACCTCTACCTTATGTCTCTCCCTTCCTAGAGCTGCACCTAGAAAGCTTGGAACTGTATTTTAGCTATTTTAACAGGGCTGTTTTAGTGCCAAAAAAGGAGGAAGAGTTGATCAGGATCCTCAATCAGAAAAGAAAATGTTTAGTAAGAGCATGAGTTTCTGAAATCTCAGGTAAAATCTGTCATTTTCTGCTCTTATGAAGGACAGCCTGTCTTTGTGGAAGTCTGATTATGGGCACGTAACCATGTGTGAGGCTCTTTGAAGGACAGTTGAAGTGCACAATAAAAGGGATAGTTCCTTTTCAAGGGTATGATATAGATTTTCCTTGCCTGTTAAAAGCAGATCAAGAGTTACCTGTGTTTGTACAGCATCTTTTTCTGCTCATGGTGCTATGTAGCATTATGTTTCATGAGAAGATTCTTAACTTCATACTTGATCTGGCACATCAGGAGGAATGCAAAGAAAAATTGAATTTTCCTATTTTCAGAATTACAAGGAAATTTTTAGTTTTTTTGAACTAAAAAGACAAAGCAAAACAAACGAGCAGCATGTTCTCCTCGCTGATTTTCCTGTGCATTCAATACCCTGGCTCCTCCTTAAGAAGTGAAAAATAGTTTCAAATGTTATTTCTTGAGCACTGATGGAGCTCAACTTGCAGAAACTGTGATTTGACCTATGGCAGTTGCGAAATTAGGCAGTTAGGGCAAGTTTTCTGTGCATGCCTGAGAGCCCTGGTATATTTTGGCAACGTGGTGTTTTCCCTGTATTTAAAAATGAGTTTTAGTGATGCAGGGTATGTAGTGCATAATCTGACCTGTAAATAAAAGCAAGTATGAATAAAGGCTTCAGGGTGGTACTTTTAGCTATTTCTTACTTAAGTGGCAACTGCAGATGTTAAGTTAAATCTAGGCATCAGTTTTCTTAATTGGTCTCCCAATTTGAAGGTGTTGGTCGCTGCCTTATCAGATATATCACTTAAATACAGTAATAAAATGTGCAGTTTGCAACCACATAATGCTTTATATGCTTTTCTGTAACTATACTGGTTATTAGTACCAGGCTAAATATGCCATGCCTTTCTTGCAGAGAGAATAATGGAGCACTGAGCTGCTTGGTGCCTTTTGGCAGACTACAGGCAAAGGTTTATTGAAGGATTAGGGCAGCAGAGGGAGCTAAAAGATTCCTAATATTTTATTGTTTGTTTCCTAAGTGAAAGTTGCTCTTTCATAAAGTGCTAATTACCTTTGCAAAAAAATGTCCCTTTCTACCCTCAAGTACTTTTAGCAACTAAATAAGGGTTTTGAACCAGCCAGGATTCCTTTTCTCCTTAGCACCCAGTACAAGTTAAATTGGGAAGCGGGTACTAAAAGCAAGCAAAATAAATTGGGAAGTGGGTACTAAAAGCGAGCGAAATTGCCTTCTGCAGGAGCAGCCATCAAATCTTCCAGCTGTAACTAATGCAGGTGTTGGAGCAAGCAGAATTCTCTGTGGATAACCCAAGCAGGAGAGTCTGTGGATGTCCCCAGTTACTTTCAGACACAAGTGAATTGAAGTACAAATGCACGTGTCCTTGCGTTGCACCCCTTTGGGGGGATTCTTGAAGAATTTTATGCTGTTTCACCTGTGAGAACTTTGAAAATGTTGTTTTGAACTTGGAATATAGAAAGTTAGGTATTATATTTAATCTGTAATATAGTCGCTTTATAAAGAGGGAATTATGTTGGAAGTGCTAAACTGAGAAGCTCAGCTTGAAATAACACAATGAAAAAGATGCTACTATGAGCAACCTTCTAACAAGACAATTTATTATGTAATGCAATTAATGAACATCCTCTTTCTGAATACGAAGGGTATTTTTATCCCAAAGCCAAAAACATTTGTTATCTCATTATGGTTTACAGACAGACTCAGATGAGATTATTTATTTTATTCTTAATATTCAGTACCTGGGTTTCACAGAGTGAGGTGTTTGGGGCGTTCTTTTGGATTGCTGCTGTAATCTGATTTAGTAATTTGAATCTTCATTACGTGCTACCTAAACAGCTTTGGAATTTGCATACACTTAAGCTGCTGCAATGCTACAAAGGTATTGCTAATAGCAAGGCAAGTTATATGAAAAGAAAATCAGCTTAAAAACCCATTTTGCCCTAAATGATGCTGAAACAGTAGCTGTTTAATGAAAAGCAATTTTTAAAAAGAAAAACATTTAAAAAAAAAGCCAGTGAGGATTTTAAATCTTGCTCCAATGTTCAGGCCGCTGATTTAAGTTATGAATGATTTAAAGAAGTGTTGTATTTATGATGCTCAGAATTGCATACTTTATCTGCTGAATAAAAAATTGTTGCTAGCATGTGACGGCTGGGAGGAAACCTTCAGGTGTCATATGTACAGAGCACGAAGTCTTGTGGCTGTGATAAAGTCAAAATAGAGTTATTTCATATTAGTATCAAAAGACCATTGTTTATAGTCCTGTCAGTTACTCTATTCAATGATTTTCTATGTATTGAATTAGAATCTTATGTTAATTACACTGAAATCTGAAAACAAAGGTATTTTTTCCATGTGGGAGAATTAACTGTGCTAAAATTGTTCTGTTTCTATGCATGGAGCTGGACATCTGTGCAAGATGTTCTTCTTCACTCTTCGAAAGCTGCTTTCATTCTACTACAGTGTCAGTTGAGGCAGGTTTTTTGCTCTGCAGACCTTGCATTAAAAATAAAAGAAAAAGAAGAATAGGAAGCTGTAAAATGAGTATCTGTGGCTGAAGACTTTGCTGTGGGCAGCAGGGCCGCAGTGGGTGGATGTAACAGAATCACAGAATGGGTGATGTTGGAAGAGACCTCTAGGGATCATCCAGTCCAACCTTCCTGCTCCAGCAGGGACACCCAGAGCACAGGGCGGCATCCAGGCGGGTTTGGAAGATCTCCAGAGAAGGAGACTCCACAACCCCCCTGGGCAGCCTGTTCCACTGCTCTGTCACTCTCACAGGGAAGAAGTTCCTCCTTCATGTTCTTGCCTTCCTGAAGGAAGGCAGTGCTCAGCATCGGCTGCTCCTGCAAACTGCTGGGTTCCAGGTGAGGGAGCCTTGGCATGTCCTGGAGCCAGGCGCTTCTCTGGGGTTTTAGGCCAACAAATGGTAATTAAAATTCCTTTTCATGGCATAACAGCGGAGCCCGGTGATGCCAGCTAAAAGGAACAAACCCTGAAGGCTTTTAGAAGGAATTTGGGCCCTTTTTTCTTCTTTTTCCTTTCCTTAGGAAAGAGATTGAAGCAAACAAGTAATTAAGGTGCCTGCTGAAGATATTATATTCTGGGACCATATTGGTTATGACTTTTTTCAATTCCAGGTGCAGATAGAGCTGAGCTACCTGGAATTGAAGGAAAATCACAGAGCAGACACACACACATATATATATAGATATATATATATATATATATATATATACACACACACACACATATATCTCAACTAGATTCAGCATCCATATTTCAGGAGCTATTCAGCTGGAGATTGAGGGCTTCAAAGGGTTTCCATTCTAGCTTTAATTTTCTATTTGTGCTCTGCCCCAGCTCCACCTCTACTTCAAGATGCTCTGATCTTCAGTCTGGCTGGTGAGGTGATTTTTGATAATGGAACAACGAGGCCATCTAAGAAAATGGGACAGTTCAAAGGTCATCTAACTCCTGAGTAATCCTTGGGTAGTTTTAAAGAAAGCCTTTTGAACTAGAATATATTGTAAAACTTTTGAAAGCTTTAGATGTTTGTTTAGATGTAGTTTAGATGTCTTAAATGATTGGTGATAATATGTACTTATTCTTGCCTGGAGTCAAGAAAGATGCTCTGGAAAGCCTAGATCTGCACGTTACTTTCCACTCTGCTGTGGAAAAGTGAATGAAAACTGTACAGGGATGAAGCTCCTAGGTAAACACTCTGGAAAACTTTAAATAGTCCTGTAATTAGAGCAGACATGTTCGTGGTTAGAGAGACAGTTCCCATCCTTAGGGAAGTTCAGTCTGAGATGCAAAACGGGATTTTATTTTATTTTTTTCCTCCCGTCGTGCAGTCATAATGGATGTGTGAGTATGTGGCTGGAAAGAGGGCACTAAAAGCAAAGCCAGTCTGTGGCTGCTGAAGGATCTGCCTCATCTTCCTCCTCCTGCTAGGGTTGAGCTGGGCTTGGAACGGCTGGTGTGAAGCTGCTCCTTGAACATGAGCATCTCCACAGAGGCTTTGCCTTTTTTTTTTTCCTGGAATGTCGTAAAGATTCCTCTCCTCAAAAACAGCCATTGCTGTTTAATGGACCCATCAGCAGCTTTTGGATCGAGAAACCTGTGTTTTAGTTTTATCTCTTTCAGAGTCAGATGAGAGGTTGGAAAAATTGCTTCTTGACTTTTGTGGTCTCTGTCTTGGTTGCTTTTATGGAAAAAAAAGTCAGCTGGGGACTTGGAATGCTACTGTGGTGCAAATAAGAGTAGTCCTGGGGTCCATCATGACAACAAGACTGTGGTCACTGCAAGTCCCTTGTGATTGCAGCAGGTTAAAGCGTGTCCTTTGATGCTCCTGGGGACCAGGGGCTGGGCAGGCCTCTTAACCTGTAGTAACTTCAGCGCTAAAGCTCTTAAATACGAAGCTCTTAAATATGTCCCTTCCTGGGACAATTAAATTGAGTTGAAATTGTCTTTGAGTAAAACTGTGTTTTTTTCCCCTTCTCCTTCCCTCCCAAGCCATAAGTGTTTCTTTTTTTCAGGCTTGCTCATGTTTCCCTTTTTCAGATGCTCCTTGTTGCCAAGTACCTTCTTTTTGTAGTGAATTTTCAAACTTCCCATGAATTGACTGAAGAGACACCACAGAAACCAACAGGATTTATAGACAATGGCAGAACAAGCAGTAAAAGGCGATGAGAAAAGTCTCTTGGCTCTTTTGATCCTACCTGTATTTCTCAGAAAGTTTCTTAATGTGCTAGATGATGACATGCAAATATGTAAAAAACAAGTCTTTTGTTAGTAAGAATAAGCGTTAGTTAAATATACGATAAATGTTCTTTTTTTTTCCAAGATGTGTGTATTTAAAGAAGTAATCTTATGAAATGCTATTAAATCTTTTCCCTGGGCACTTTTATCCTTCTTTGTTGTTGTTGTTGTTGTTCTCTTCTGCTTTATTTGTATTTCCTTTGATACCCGACTCGGTCGCACCCCTGTGTCTTGTGAC
>JAUBOD010000327.1:2502288-2518049 GCA_032353885.1 Nothura maculosa | reverse complement strand
GCCCGCCGCGGGGCGCGCGTTCCCTGAGGGCGCCCAACGGCCCGGCCGGGCGGGCGGGGGCGGGCGCGCCCCCGCGCCGCCTCCCTTTGGAAACGTTATTTCCTTAATTCCCTTCTCCTCGTATTTTTGGAAGGGCCCCTTTGTTGTGCGCCTGGGAAGCCTCTATGGAAATGTCCGTGCGGGGCTGTACAAAGGCTATTGTTCCGCAGAAGTTTGTGGCGATAGCGGCCCCCCCGCGCAGCCCCGGGACGGCCCCGCTGCAGATGTGACAGGAACGGGCGCCGTGCCCTCCTCCGGAGCCCCTGAACCCCGAGGTGCCGCCAGCGCAGCCCGGGAGACTTAAAAATAATAATAACAACCCATAGCAAACTGTGCTTTGGGGGGGGGGTTGGGGTGTCACTTTTCCGTCGTTGATTTTACGGATATTCCTCAGACTTGGGATGTGAGGGCTGCATCTCCTGGGTGCGCTGCTGACACCTCCCATAGCGGCCAGTGGGAGAGAATCGGCTAAAAGGAACTTTAGGGAGGCTGCGTTTAGGCGGCGATTTATTTATTTATTTATTTATTTATAGTGCATATATATATTGTTCCTAAGCATTTAATAGTGCACTTTGTGTATATTAAATTACTCAAATTCACAGACTAGTTGCACAGATTCCTGCTGAAACTCCTGAATTGCTTGTGTAAATTCTTTCAGTGAATTTGCTGAATGTTATTAACTTAAAATTGATTTTATACTTTTGATCCAAGATATTAATTTATGACTACTTAGAAAAAATATAATTTATTATGATAAGAGCATATTTTATTTGGTTTAGGGTCAGAATAACATCAAAAGTTAAATGCTTTTATTTTGTAAGTGTGTTTTATGCTTGAGGGATGCATAGGGATTCTATAGTACTTTGTAATCTGCATCTAATCTAGTCTTGTCCCTGCTTTTTCCTGAGACATTTTAGGGAACTGTACTAATATATTTATTTTGAGCATTTCATTGATATTTCATGTTTAAAAAAATACATGTTCTAAAGCTCTAAACTTTAGAGCAGTTTTCATTTAAAAAAAAGTTATTTTTGACAGAGATGCTTTTCAACAGAAAAACTTGATGTATTTTGGAACTTCTTTTGTAGCATTTTAACTCAGTAACATTTTGTTTATACTTGTTTATCCTTGGGTTATTTGCTTTGTCTTCGATCTTGATGCTCGTATTTATTAGTTAGCTAGAAATTTAAGCACACTGTGATATCCCTGGTCTCAGGCAATACATTAAATTATGCTGTGTTCACAAATCACTTTCCTAATGAGTGAGCAGTAGTGAATCTTAAGTGTGAGATTTGACTGGGTTGAACATCCTGGTTATTCTTTCAAATGAAATTGCTACTGACTTTAGAAGAACAGAACATCTAATATGGTCTAGTTAGCAATTTGGCCTAAAATCGCTGTGGTTGTTAGGGCAGCCAGTGCAATCGTCACTGCTGAGCTTAGTAGAGATTCTGTTTGCTTGTTGTCACCCTGTTTGAAGAGTGGGAACTGGTAGCTGCATAATGATGTTTGTGTTAAGGGCCTATTAAGTCTAGGCCTAAAAACTTCAGCTTGGTTCAGATCCTGAAGCTCTAGGATAAGCAGCAGAGAGTTCCTCTGGGATCGAGGGGGATTTTCTTTCCCTCGGGCTCGGAAGCCGGAGCGCAGCCGCCCTGTAGCGCCAACGCTGCACCTGGAGCGCAAGCAGCCCCTGCGCTCCAGCGCTCAGCCGCGAGCAGCGCGTGGGCAGGAGCCCGGGGAGCTGCACTGCTGCAAACCCACCGATCACAGCCTCCCATCCCCTCCGAGTCACACCCTGCTGCGCAGGGAGCCGAGCTGCACTAACGGGATCCTTTCTAGAAAAATAACGAGTGGAAGCTGCACCTGTTGAGTGTGAGAGATTGGTCAGCTCCTAGGAAAAATGGGGCATGTCTGCTGCTGTCTCGTGAAATCATCCGTGTGGTTGACAGCAATAGATATCGTGATAACTGAATGTAGCATAATATTGTATTGAGTGATGGGGAATACATAGAGGCTTGAGAAATATAGAGGGCTGCATATAAAAAAAACCTTTTTTGTTATGAGGTAAATATAGCTTTATGCAAATTGTATGTACTTTTTAAATTAAATCTAGTAACTGCTGCTTTAAAGTAGAAATACCTTCTGTAAGTGCTCTTTTACTGTATTTTAATTTCATTGGATTATGCTATATATAGCTTTTACATTTTAAATGAATAAAATACTAGGTCTAGTTTATTTTTATTCTGAAAATTTTTGAGTGCAAACAGAAAAATTTGATTTCTAATGGTGTGCAACCACATTGTAGCCAGGAAGTGGCTACTTCTGATGTTACCAGAAATACAAAAAAAAAATCAAGAAGTGCAGAGCTGAATTACTCCTCTGTTCTTTCTGTTCTCACCCATATGTCTATATACTAGTGAGAAATGACATATTAATTCTTTTTTTCCTCCTTTTCCACAGTACCAGTGTGCTTATCCTTTGTCAAGTTTAGATCCTGTTTCCTCCTGGAATAGCAGGATTTAAACAACCCCTGCCTCTTTTTTCCTCCTTTTTTTTTTAAAAAAAAAAATTTTATACCAATATTAGTAAATGTTAGCATGTGTAGATTACTTCCTAAAAGAGAAGCATGTGATGAGCAAATCTTCATTTCCCTAATATGAGTAGTTTTGGACCTCTTAATGATCCTTTTTCCTAAATAAAGATAAAAAATAGGCTAGAAGAATTCAACTTTTATTTTCAACAGTAATTCAAGAGTTTTTATTTTCTTCTCCTTCCTCCTCTCTGTCCCTCTTGAATTATGCTGCTTGGATAATACTGAGACTCCAGGATATTCAAGGAGAGCCTTGTAGATGCCAAGTATTCGCTATGTAGATTTTACTGGAGGATCCATGGCTAAGTAGATGTGCAGGTTTATTTACAGCTGTTCTATCATTTACCTACATCTACGTCTGTATGTTTGTAGAATCAAAGCTTTAGTGGATTTTGTTTTAGCTGGTTTTGTTGCTGTTCTTGTTTTCCCTTTATCCTGACTGTTTTGCATACACAAAGAATATTTTTGTGCTAAAGTTTGAGGGATAATGGAATACTTTAAGGGTGTATTTTCTCTCTAATAGTAGTGTGTCTTATAGCGCAACTTTCTATTGATAGCAGCAAATTATGTTTAATTTTCACAATTAAATACATAAGATGTTAAATGGGAAAAAATTTAAGGACAATAGCATGCCATGTTTGTTTTGGAATGCGTATTTTAAATGGCCACAGAAAACTATTTCATAGCTTTTAAAGATCTGTGATTTTTTTTTAAAGCTGTCTGATATTTCATAGATCTGTATTATTACAACATATTTAGTATGAAGTGCAGCGTGCAAAATTTCTGGGGGTAGAGTTGCTCGAAGTGGAGAAATAATTTAAGTGGTACAAGGATTTTTATAGTCCTCTTGTTGCAATTAACTATGTTTATAAAATATGAATTTACATAACATCTGCCCTGTGGGGCTTGGTCTGCAAAGCACAATGTTATGTCAAATTTATTATGTCGGGGTAGGATAGGCTGGCGTATACAGCAAGAGTAGTGAATCCATAAAATTAAGATCAGTTTTCAAGCTTTATTTAATTAATTTGCTATGTAAAATGTCTATAATGATGAAGATTTTTTGCAGTAGATACGGACATTTTTCAGTGTTTTGAAAAAAATTTTCTACTTCCTTTCAATTTAATTTTAGGACAGACTTAGTAGCATAGGCCCAACAAAATCCCTGACCCTTAAATGACTTGTCCTATTCTCACTCCTTGCAGTTTCCAGCCCCCCTCCTCCTGCCCCCGTTCCTGAACTGTTGAATAAACAGAAGGGACTGCATATGTGAAACTCCAGTGCATTAAGAATTACACTCTGGCAGACTCTGTGCCAGGTTTTTTAGAAAGAACAGGATTGTGTTTGGCGAAACTCACGGGTAAGGAGTTGCAGGGAGATGGATGAATCTAGTTAGATCCAAGATGTGGAATTCATCCTTAAAACTACCGGTTTCTCCCATTTGGTTATCTCTCATGGCTTATCACTTCAGTGTGCCTTATTAGTCAACAAGTATACACTATTAGCTCAATGATTGCCAAGTTTTCAGATAAAAGGAAGAGTTGTTGGTCATAAATATACTGTAATGTGATCTGCCTCCTGTGAACTACTACCGTATGTGTGGTTGTTTGGTCTATGGGACTCTGGCAGTGAGAGCACCTCCCTCAAATTTTGAAATGCCTTTCACCCTTGCTTTATAATAGAGACAGTCGTTCTTGCTGTATTGTGGACCACTGTCCCATCGCACCAAGCTTGGTATGAAGTGAGAACAGAAATACTTCCTTCCCCCAAAAGTAAAGCAGGAAGTTGGCGAGAGATGGGGCATTCCAGGGAAGCAGACAAGTTCTGATTTCTGTATTACCAGCAATCTCAGTCGTAAGATTTTTCTGCAGTTTTTTAAGCAGAGGCAAGTTTAAGGAAGGATGAGGAAACCTGGCAAATGTTCATCCTTAGTTTCCTTCTTTCTGAGCTTGGGGAAACAAGGAAGCAGGTGGTTTATGAAAAATGTCATATTGGATCATCGGCCAGCTTGAAGCAAGAGTAGCTTTTAGTAATAATGAAACATGGGCGGAATAGGGAGAGACAACGAAGAGCCTTACAAATAATTGTATATGTCTTGTCCCACTTTTCATATACCATATATCTTAAATAGTAAGCTTGTTAGATCTGGCAGTGGCCTTTAGGCCAGAAACTCTGTTATTTATAAGGTCTCAACTGGCACATATGGATATGCAACATTTGGTACATGGACATTATTCTGAAACATGCATTGAGCAGTATGGGCAAATGTACTGCAGATTTTGGTGCACATTATTCCTAAATGAATAACTGAACTAAGATTTTTATTTAGTCTAACTTGAAAAGTATCATGTGTCTCTGCATTGTAATGGTATATACAGTGCAGTGTTATAGCCGCAAGCATAAGCTCTACCAATGGATTTTTTTAACCAATATGTACATACTTTTACTTTTTTTATAATACGTATTAATAATTTTTCCATAAGTTTAAATCCTGGAGTTGTCACTATGTTTGCTGTCTTGTACTTGCCGCCCCTCCAGTACTTCGGCAACAACCAAATAATGTTAACAAAATGCATATACAGTAAAGCCTAAATGGAAAGATATGGCTTTGCGTATGGAGTGGACTAGCATACCTACTTTCCTTCTTTTTGGAAGTGATGGCCTTAAGTGCTCACTTCTAATTTTACTGTCATTAGTCATGGCAAACTTATTGGGACCATTCATAAAGCAAAGTGCATTATCATGAAAGAATAGCAGTAGTCAGTCCTGTGTTTTAGCTTTACTTCACAATTTTATAAGACAAAGTCAAAATAACAAGCTGAGTGTTACATCCTGGTGAAAGCACATTGCGAAAACTTCCTTTTTTTCCACATACAGATACTCAGTCCAGCATTCTGCTGACCCTTGACGGGCAGGCTTTATTGCTAAATGTTCTGCTACTGATATTTGCAAGTTAATATAGTTGCTGGATCAGAGAGAAAAATAATGATGACTACATGTTGCAGATAATAGCAGAGAACAGTTATGAGGTGATTTAATCTGGTGAAAGAGAGAGTCAAAACTGGTTAATTATCTCTGCTTTGGGTTAGCATTTAATAAAATGGGAGTAATCATCATAATAAAAGGTACTTCAAGACTTACTAAATATTTTTGAAGTACTTATGAATCATAGTTAAAAAAAATGCCTGGTAAATCCTCTACATAATAGAAGGTAAAACTAAAGAGATTTAGACTGTAGTAAACTTCATAATTATTTAAATGGGTGTCTGTAGTTTATTTACCTATACTGAGAGAACTAACAGTCATTGTAAGTAAATAGTTCTTAAGGAGAGTAACTGTTTGCACAACTAAATTATTTAGATTGAGGTTTTCAGTTTGCTTGTCTGAAATTGTTTCTTAAATTTCTGATATAGGCTTTGAATTAAATCAGACGCCTTACTAGTTTGTGCTGTAAGTGTTCAAAATTTATCAGCAACACCGAAGCTGTGAACAAAAGACATCCTTGGCAAGACTTGTAAAATGTAATGTTAGTATTTTTCTCTAAAAAATTAGAAAAGAAAAACCTTCCCCTGCAGACTTGTGGCACTTGATATATAGGGAAGAAAAATAAAACAGCAACAAAAACCCAAGCTGCAAATGATCATAGGAAACTGACTAATGTCTGGCTGTTCCAGTAGCCTTTAATACAGAAACGAAGGGACTGGGCAGAGTTGTTGCTCACACATGGCAGCATAGTCATCTGTCTTTAGGATCTTAGAAATATTTGTGATCTTTTTTTCTACAATAAATAATATCAATCTCTTTGTAAAATAAAAAGGGCCTGATAACTTTTGCCTATTGCTTTTGTTGAAAATGGTAATACCAAGAGCAATAACTTGAGAATATGAAATAATTGTGCATTAACAGCACACATTTCATAGTCATAAGGATTTTTCTAAAGGTGTTTATTCATTTATTGTCCTGCCAAGCAACTAGATATAAACAAAAGCTCTTTTTAGGTCATCTTTATGCTTGATCAATTGGTGGTTTTTTTTTCCTTCTATTTAAAAAAATGTAAATGATTTTTTTTTAAAATTCAGTCAGGATAGAAATTTAAACTAAAGTTTCCAGAATTTCTGTGGCAGTAGATTTGAGTGCAACCTTGCAATCTGCACAAGGCTGGAGTTAAGAATCTGCAAGTCGTGTGTTCTCAAACCATCTGATTGCCAACAATCTTGCATGAATCCCAGTGGATCTGTGTTGCCAAATAGCACCTTAGATGTGGGAGTTGTAGCCTCATAAATCGGCAAGCAGACTAAGAACACAGTGTCCTGTCCTTTCTGCGTAATCTTGAGGGGATTGCGAGAGGGAGGACATGCATTCTGTTCATGCTGCTCTTCGGGACCGTTCTCTGCTTCCTGGGCACACGGATTCTCAGGGCTTTTCCTCAAATGAAGTGCTGGGCAACTGCCTGCAAAATGAGGTGGTTTGTTCTGGGGAGTGCCTAAGTAGCCCTGTACTTCCCGTCATGAAAGCTTGCAAATAGAGATTTGATTTGTACCCATTGAGACACGGAGATTTGTGCTTTTAGTAGTAGTGCTTTATGTTGTGATTTATGTCTGTATGCTTAAGCAGGAAATATGGGATAGAATACATAGGAACTACAGCTAGTTATATAAAAGTGAAAAATTGCCATTAAATTATTTAGTTTTAATAAATGAGAAAAATAATTGTGAAATAGACTACCATCCCTTCACGTATGGGTACTTAACAGAATATAAGTTTTATATTCTGTTAAAATGAATGTTTTTTGAGCTGCTGAATTACTGATTGAATGATCCATAATCCTAAGTGTAGTTTTATACCTCCCCATTTTCATTCTTACTCAAAATATCTTCAAATCGAGTCTAAGAAATAACTTCTGAGTAATTACTCTGGTAAATTAGTACTGCACTTGGAAAGTGTGGCCAATAATCATGTTTCCTATTGCTTCAAAAAAAAATCCATTATTTGCTGAACTGTTCACAATATTTGGTTTGTTTTTCATGTACCCATTTCATTGACCAGAATGTCAGTGAAGACTTTGTTAAAATGTATTTTTTTTCCTTATTCCCCCTGCCGATCCCTACATACAACTAGTCATCTAATTCTTTTGGGCCAAATGTTAGTTTATTTGATTCAGTTTCATTTTTTCTTTATTTATTTTTCTCTCAATTTAGTTAACTGCTTGTTAGCAGCAGTTCTGGCACATCCTTTTGTTTTCTCCACAATACACACTGAAGAACATCTTATTTCCAAAGGCAAAGAGTTAATCTCACTTGGAGTTGGATTAACTGTTGCAG
This sequence comes from Nothura maculosa, assembly GCA_032353885.1. Classification (NCBI taxonomy): domain Eukaryota; kingdom Metazoa; phylum Chordata; class Aves; order Tinamiformes; family Tinamidae; genus Nothura; species Nothura maculosa. Next base: position 2,510,099 of record JAUBOD010000327.1, on the reverse strand, counting down.
TAGCTCATGTTAAACATCTGTTGCAGTACTCCCGGATGAGAACATTGCTTTCAAAAGTGTTTACAGCACATTTTGAACCCATGCACTTTACTTGTTTTTCTTTTTTTTGCCTAGTTATTAAATACTTTAAAAAGCACATAAATCCAACATCTATCTTAGTGGTTGTGTTTATTTTATGATACAGAGAAGGAAATGTGATTACTGAATTATTGGTCAAGTGTTAGACCCCAAATTCTTCTTACTGAAGCGCAGAAGCATCTGCATTTCCTAATAAAAACCGAGTGCAGGAGTCAGCTTTTGGGAGCACTGCCATGTGTGTCAGTGTTCCTCTTGTGAGTGTTCAGTTGAGGCCTTGGGATGCTCTCAGTGTGTTTGTTGTCCTCATGCACTGAATTTGGCAAGATAAGACTTGCTGCCCTGTGCTGCTGGGGAGAAGTTGAGTTTTACTTAAAACCGGAAATTGGACCCGAGTATTTTGTTTTAAAGTTTTGACCAATGGAGCTTGGATTTTGTTGTTGAGGAAAAATTCTGCTGTTTCTGGGGAATTTTGATGAAGTAAATTCTAGATTAACAGGATCAAAAAATGATACTTTCCAAAACAGTTACCTTTTGAAGTTGAGTCTTTCATCAGTCTGTACTTGCTTTATTTGAGGATCAGTATCCGCAGCAAGTCTTAATAGGCTTTTCAGAATGGTCAATACCTCTTCCCCTGCCTTATTCTTTCTTCCTTTTCCCTTGAAAAAAGCTCACAAAATGTGACTGTCCTTTGTGCCTGTGAAAATAGCATTGGAAAAGAGCAAAGAATAACTTAAATGGTAGATATTTCCCTAAAAATAATTTTTCTTTGTTATGCTAATAAGGCAGATACTTTTTACTGAAGTCATATTCAAAGAATTTTCACTTACACCTCTCAGCAAGTGGAAAATACTTTGTGTAATTTCCTACCAGTATCACAATATCTGAGCACTTTGCACCTATGCTAGTTGTCACTAGAATTACTTTTATTTGCATAGCAGTCTAACAAATGTAGATGATCAAGTAGGGACTTCTGGGCACCAGCAAAGCTGTAAAATGCAGAAATGTGTAGCTATATTTCCTGTTGATTTTCTTTGGTTTTGCAGAAACGCTTTTAGTAGCAATAAGTCCGTAAGAAGACCTGTTCTGATACAGATCAAAAGTGTATCTAATTCAATATCCTGTCTCTGATAGTGCCCAGCAGCAGATGTCTAGGGAAGGATATAACAACACAGCAAACATAATGATAAAAGGTAAGGTGAGATTTCCCAGTTTACCAGTTATATGGTAGGACTGGTTTTATTAAGATCAATCTTCTAAACTTAATGCTAAAATGCCAGTTGTATACTCCAAATACCATTATCAAACCTTTGTCTTGAAGACTGTGATAGTGATATGGGGATAAAAAAAGAACAAATCTGAAAAATAGTATAAGTAAAATAGAAATGAAAGGAATAGACTAGCAAAAGAAGACAGTACAATGGAATCACATGTAGTGTTAAAAATGGTAGAAAAGTCATCTAAAAAGATAGTAGAAATGCTATATCAATGTATATAGGGGAATGAACTGAAACCATAAAAATGTGATTTGGTTTTATTATTTATTTATTTGGAAGTGGATCCTCCCGTGGATTTTTATTCTTCTGAATGTCTGTTTTGCAAGGGATGAGGGTGTCTCCTCCTTGCTTTAGGTCTTTGCAGCTGCCACCTGGGCCCCTCTGGTGTAGGAGGGGAAAGAAAAGGGGCGTGCTGAGTGTGGGCAGTGCCAGTGAGCCTGGCCCAGGGCCACGTGAAGGAGCACGAGCAGAAATGCATGGAGCTGTGCTTATACTTGTAGGTCTCCTTTTCTAGAAAAGGGGGAAAGTGAATGCTGAAAGAGAATGTGTATGACAGCTCTAGGAACTTGGGTATTCTAGTAGGTTAACATCTGTCTACTCAAAAAAACTCAAACAACAACAAACCCTATTGTTTCTACGTGCAGTGAATATATTCTGCAGATTTCCATTGACTTTCCAATAGCATTGCTCTGCTCTTCCAGAGTTCAAGACCTGCGTATTTTATTTGGTTTTACTCTGGCTTCTGTTTTATAGCAAACCTTGTTTGAACTTGCTGCAGTCATTACTGCAAGACATCTAACCTAGTGACTTGCAAGTACATAAATTGTAAATAGTGATGTTAGTTTTTCTTGGGGTTGATCAAAAGGTATGTCTAAGAAGGGCTTGTTCTTGTCTTTTTAATGCTGTAGAGCAAAAAGCATGATGATTACAACTTTGCTAACATACAGATATGCAGATGTGCAGATGTAACGATACTGCTCTTTGTGCTTTAAATGACAGACGTGAAAATGGAGAGTTTTGCTGTAACATTCACCAAAGCAGGTTTTTCAAAGATATATTGGATACTGTTACCAACTGTGTCTAACGTGAATTCAGGCATAATATTCAGGAGGAGGAGGTGTTAAAATAGTTTGCTTAATAATGTTGCATTGCAAGTTAGCATCAATACAGCATGAAGCTGTATTTTCCTATGTGATCAAGACAAAGAGAAGATGGTGCCTTTGAGTGCATAATAAAGATTAAAAAGAAACCCACTGAATTTAAGCACAGTGGACATAATCCAGTGAACAAGAGGTTCAACCAGAGGAATGAGGGTACTTTAAGATGACCTTGTTGGAAGTGTAGCTTCATCAGTAGGTAAATACCAAGCAGATGAATTGTTTCCATTTGCAGAGAAAGTAGGTGCAGCGTCAAATAACTATAGGCTGGTCATTAATAAAATTATACTATATAATAGATATGTAAATGTATAATATGTTTATATACATATAATACTAGAGAAATAATAATGTCAATAAAATTCTCTTAATAAAGAACAGGCTGCCCAGAGGGGTTGTGGAGTCTCCTCTCTGGAGAAATTCAGAAGCTACCCTATGATCTGTAGAGGTCCCTTCCAACCTCAGCCATTCTGTGATTCTGTGTAATGCTTTTCAGGAAGGAGCTTCCTTTTATATTAAATTATATGTAGATGTATTCATATAGGATTATATGAATTTGATGCTTTCTCGGATACCCAGAAGGCTTTTCAGAGACTAGCAGTTCTTAAATCTAGATAGTGCAGACTCTGGTGCTTTTTACCTTGAAAGTATGTGATAAAATTGTGAAAGGTACTAATTTCTAATTTATACTAACTGCTGGTAGCTGCATGATGTTAGTGTGGCAGCTCTGAAAGCAAGAAATGTTAAACCACTGTAATGTTTACATTTCTTTCTTTTCTTGTTCTTGCCTGTTTGCATTACTCTTGCTGTATAGAACTATATAGACTATTACTTTTGAGACAGGAGTAGTAGAAAAATGATAATGCTCTTTCTGTGGAAGGAAGTTTACTTTTTTCACTGGTTACCTGTGCTACTAAAAAGCCAGCATCTTTGGAAATTGGAAAATCCTTTTCATTTTAAATTTGAATAGGAAAATATTTGAGCTCTAGTAATGTGTACATAAAGTATCTCAAAATATAATATGGCAAATACTTGCTACTCTTACTGTCTGTTTTTAATCGAAAGTCTTTATAAAATTGACTTGTAAACATTTCGCTTTTTTCCCTATCATAATGAAGTTTTGTTGTTTGTTGTATAGTACAAACACCTTAACTAGCAAATACCCTTCGACTTCAGTCTGGAGGCCGTATTTTTAAAGCTCACAGGATTTTTTTAGCTATGGCTTTTTATTTTCTCTTCTGATACATACCTCAGCATTTGCCTTTGAGCTTTTAGAAGTCCTCTTTAAACGTCCACATAGTTTCCTTGGAATGGACAGATAATGGGTGTATTGTGTCTCTATTTTATATTCTTAATGTAAACAGAATAATGCTTCAATTTCAAGTCCAGTCCATCTTCATTGCATAATAATTTTAGTGTCCCTGTATGCTCTTATTTTCGGTTGACTTTCAGAAGAAGAATCCTCAACACCAGAGGAAACCGATGCTGTATTTGCACATTGATTTGCAGTAACTTTTTACACTGAGACTTTATTACCTTACATAATTCCATTGTGGTTTCTTTAGTAAACATTAATAGCTCTATGCTTCTGATTCTTAAATGTCTCGTCTTCTGCAGAGCTGTTAATGGATCTGGTAGTATTGTTCAGGTATTAATAGAAGAACTGTAATTGTTCTGTTGTAATTGTATTGAGCCTAGAAAAGCATTCTCATAGAATATTAATGAGCATCTTTTTATATGTATGAATAATTGTTCTTAGGAAAGAAAAACTAAGCTACCATAATAAAAAAGTACCGGTGTAGAGAAATATAATGTGGGAAATCAATAAGCCTGTGGTCTTCAGCTCTGTCATTCCTCCTCCCTTAACCCCATTTATACTTTCTGTGGGTATTACAAGAAATCTGCTATGAGCCATATGTGCCTCAGTACCTTGCAAGAACGGGGGGTTTCGAAAAGGAGTAGCAGTTTTAACAATGTATTTCCCTTCTTGTTTATCTCAATTTTAAGTAATTTAACCTTACTGAGTCTTAAAAACAGAATATAGAGCTAATATTTTATGCAGCATTGAGATGAAATGAAAGCAATTTTCATTGCTATGCAAAATGCAAATTTTTCTTTTTACAGAATTAACAATATGTAGCTTTCATATGTGAAGTCCAAATGTTTAAAATACTCACAGTGGCTTATTTTCATTTTTGTCATTAAATATCTTATTACCATCTATTTGTTTTCTCTTTCCTCTCTCCTGCAGTGCGGGGGGGAAGGGGGGGAGGGAGGGGAAGGAGGGGGAAGGGCTGTTAGCAGAATGTAGGAATTACAGAATTGCTGTAAACTGCCTTAAATCAATGACCTTCTGTTGACCTCTGCAACTGCTAGTGGGAGCCATATTTTTCTTTCAGATCTGAGTTACCTTCACCAGCCTCTTTCTTTCACTAAATCTTACCCAATTTTTATACTGAATTGCTGACTCGAAAGTAAATTCATAACGTGAAAACAATTTTTTGTAAATATCGACATGGAGTATCAAGACTTAAGGAAACTGAGCAACTCTTCCCTTCAGCATTTAAGCAGTAGAAATTTTTGCAATTTGTGTAGTGTAATATAATTTCAGGAGTGGTTTTGTTAACAGTTACTTCTAAATGAGCAAATAAGCTGACATTACAATACATGTCTTTTTAACTGAATCGTAGATCTGAATGGCAAACATGAAGCCAACTTGTAAGTTCATCATTCATCTTGTGTGGTTTCAAATGAGCTGCAGTTTATATTCTCAAATGCATATTTTTCCCAGGCTTGTGTGTAATTCCTTGTCATCCCTTATTTTCCACAGTCTAACATCAGTTTCTTTTTTGTCCATTTAAAAATGGAACTTGAAAATCTGCAGTTTTATACTTTATATTATTCTGCTACCCTGGAGCTGTTTTTAGTGTCTTTATTGCAAGTAGACAGATGGTGATATTTGGTTTCCTGTCAGTTTTAATGAATATAGATAGGAGTGATAAGAACATTTGCTTCGTTTAGCAAACTTCCTTTTCTGGCTTTTAATTAATGAAGTGCTCACTGGTGTGCTGCTGCTTTTGTGTGTATTACAGTCAGATCTTATATATTATTCAACTTTTGGTGTTGCTTAATGGAGAAACTTCTTTTTTTATTAGTACTTTAAAGTTTGCTAAGACAGTCTTCGAAAATTACAAACATTAAAAATGTATCGTGCTTGTAAGACTCACCAAAACTAATTCTTCTGTTTCTTTGCATTTTAGAAATACTTTTTTCATAATTTCTGCTGCCCTTTGGTAGGAGTGATTTACGTAAGAAAAAAGTGAAAAGATGTACTGGTCAGTTCTACACTTAATCCTGGGAACTGGAAAATCCCAATTCAGTTCTGTAGCAATTGGCTTTTCCTGGGACTTCTTAAATAGAGTAAGGCCATGTACAAAAATTTGATTTAATGGAAAAGAAAATCCATAGTTTGTGGACTTTATGCTACACTTACTTCTCCTTAACAGAGCTAATCCTAACATTTTCCCATAATTCCATTTCTGTGTTAGCTTAGCACAGCCATGAGTTTGATTCTCACAGGCTATTTGCCTTCTTTCTCTCTCCTTTTTTTTTTTTTTTTTTTTTTTACTTAGCATCCGTCTTTGGTGCTTAACTGGGATCTTTTTTTTTCCACATGTTTGTGTGTGCCTTATTATTGAATCTTATAGAGATTCAATATTTGTGTGAGTAGCCAAATTTAAGTAATCAACTTGAACTCTTCTGTGATAAGAGTAAACCTGTCTGTATGTAAAAAAAAAAAGAAATGTTCCGAGGGTAAAGCCTGACTCCTGCTTGTAGATACAGAATTTCTGGTTTAACTTTTCAGCTCTAGTGGGTTTAAGATAATACCAGATTGAGAGAAAACGATTAAGGGTTTGGGGTGAAGGGGAATAGAAAAGAGTGTGATTTTTGGGAAGATGTATTTGACTATTGTTAATACTTGCAGACTAGTTCTAAGCTTCATCAGCCATTGCAAAATCCACTGTCTTATCACTGATTTCTATGGGGAAAATATAGGCTCAGTTTTGTACTTTTGAAGGAAATTGTTATAACCTTTTAAGGATAGGATTTGGTTCCTTGGTGGTAAATTGGTATGGGAAAGAAAGTTTATTTTGGAAATACATTTTAAAACATCCCGATAGTCCTATCAAGAGTTGTAAATAGGAGTTGTTTTTATGATTTCCTGTGTCTTTCTGGAGCAGCCACTAACTAAATGCAAATTCTTCTCTTGAAAATTTCATCTCATCAGTGAAGAATACCCATAATTTGAATGATTTACAGCAAGAGAAAATGTTTTCTCTCATTTTGTTGGCAGAGGCAAAAAATGACATATTCGTGAAGCTGACATAAAATAACCTCTGCAAACAGTGTTTTAAGTTTTTGAAAAAGCCCCTCACTTCTGAATGTCATAATTAAAATACCAAAAGAAAACCTTAGCCTTTGGCAGCTATATTCTTTATATTTTCATAGCTTAACAGTTGAAATTCTGGTGCTGCTTTTTGCAAGAGTGGCTATGAGAACACTTGTAGTGCAAACAGAAATGTTGGAGCTTTATTAGTAGCTTCTACCTCAGTGCTTGTGTTTGAGGTCACACTTAACTCTATTTTATGGCAATCCTTTCTTCTGAACCAGAAGTGAACAGTATTCCAAATAATAAAGCAGAAGGTTGGTATTGTTTTTAATACATTACTATCTTTTAAAAAGTTTGTTTAAAAATAAAAAACAAAAAGGGTGCATAGTGATACCTTAAAGTTTCCAAGCAAGAATATTCTGATGTTATGAGTTAGAATGTTGAAGTCATATTTAATCCTTTCTGATTCTGTGTCACCGTTCAGGAAGCAGAACTGAATGTCTTTCCTCTTACAATAAAAACATATTTTTTAATGTGCTTAGACCAGTATGCACCACTGTATATGACATAAATATCCGTGAATTTCATATGAAATCCACACTTGAATTAATGTGAAAAGATTCAGACTGAATAAAACCATTCCCTCTGAAAAGAGTTCTTAGTAATATTCTGGGGTTTATTTTTCTGTAGCTTTTGCTGCTTGCTGTTTATTTTTAAAATATTGTTGCATATCTCTGCTTTTTCAATACTTTCCAAATTCTCTAGCAGTCCCTATTCACTTGTTAGATCTCCTGCAATTCTGAGTCAGGAGGAAACAGAAAATATCTTTGGAAGGGAAAAACCACAGGACTCCATTCCCTTCCCACACCCCATCATTTTATCTCCATATTTTTGAAGATATGAAGCAATTTA
>JAUBOD010000327.1:2370079-2384142 GCA_032353885.1 Nothura maculosa | reverse complement strand
TGTGCAAAATGCTCTCTTTTAAACGGAAATTGTAGTCATTTCCTGTTTTGTGTATTTTTTTTCCACCAAAAAGCCAGAGTAGCAGATAAGCTGTTTCAAAAGCAGATTTGAACAAATATAACAATACCCAATTGGACAATATTCATTGGAATTAAAGCAAATTTGATTAATGAGATTCAAATTGAAGTACTGAAACAAGTAACTAATTCCGTTAGCAACTGCAAATTAATTTTAAGGCATTCCTCTGGAGAAGAAATTAGTGTAGGAAACGCCATAAATATGTGAAAGTTTCTTGGGTCTTACCTGGGGAGCAAAGATTTTGGCTACAGATTGTGTGACTTTCCACACGTCAGTTCCTCATCCCACATCACAGTCAGTGTTTTGATGTGTAGCACTCCAGGAACATTGGGCTGGCGTGGGGTGTCTCATCCTTAGGACATTTGTAAAAGGCAATTCCCGTGATTACTCTATGGTGGAAGCTCCCAAAAAAACGAACAAAAAAACACACAAAAAGGCAAATAAACATGTTTTTATACTGCTTTTCTATGAATTTCTGTGATGTTCTAGATAAATTCCACTCTGATTTTCTCTGTGCTTGAGGGAACTTGGGATGAGCAGCGCAGACGCGCGCTCCTTTAGAAAAGCTGCTATGGAAATGGTGTGAAATTCCCTGAGGCATTCCATGTGGGACCCTCTGGTGACCAGAAAATCAGCTGCTGAATATTGTGACACTTGAAAAAGCTTGACTAGACTACCAGTGTGTTTCCTCCTGCTTAATTTTAAGTAAATAATAGAGTAGCAAATGCCGCACTGATGGAGTAATAGTCATGTGCCTGCAGACCTGTGAAATGGATGACACTCTCGCTAGGTTATTCAAGTAAGGAAAACACAGATGAAGAGAAAAGGATGAGAATACTGAATCACACAGTGATTTTCCTAAATTTCTAAAATATTTGGGCTTTGACATTAATCTTGCAAGAGTAACAAGTCCTTTAAAACCATGCACAGTTGCTTGTGTTTGTATCTTTTTTAGCAGTCTGCCTGAAGGGTTGGTTCTCAGTGTAACAAGCACTAATCTCACTTAGTTCTATGGCAATTTTTGAGTGGAAAAAGCTACTCGGTTGTAATAGGCTTGAATTTGTCATCTAAAGAATGTGTAGTTATCCTTTCAGGGGACTGCAAGATTGTTGTAAAGAAATATTTTTTTCAAACAAGGAAAAAGATTCCTGAAAGAGGAAGAAAGAGGAAAAAAAAGTCCCCAAGAGGTAAAATGAGGAAAAGTGGTGGAGGGCAGGTACTTGTGCAGCCCTGACCTGACTTACTCCTTATGGAGGTAGCTCAGGATCATGTTTCCAGAGAGGAGCAGAACTTCCAGGTTGCTCCAGTTGCTGTGCTAGCTAATAGATTGACGCTAGCGTAATAGATTTACGCTATTAAATCTGGAGAGCAAAGAAGAGCAAAGCTCTAGTTTTGATTTGGACAGAACACAGCATCCGTTGCTGTATTTAACAGCATCTGCATCTGGTCCCTCATCCTGAGCCGTACCAACACATCTGATCCCAAAACGGGTGGCCCTGGGGTTCTCCTGGTGCCGCCGCTCGCTCCTAACGCGCGCTCTCCTCCTTCTCCCAGCAGGTATCCCCCCGGCGTGGTCAGCGTGGCGCCCACCGGCCTGCCGGCCGCCGTCGAAGGCATCGTCCCCAACCCCATGTCTTTATCCCACGGCCTCCCCGCTGTCGCCCACCCGCCCCACGCTCCTTCTCCCGGCCAAACTGTCAAACCAGAAGCCGATAGAGACCACCCGAGCGACCAATTGTAGCCCAAGACAACAGCATTCCCAGCAGTGCGGAGGTGTCAACTTCAGCGTGTGGAAAACAAAGCAAAACCCTGGATTTTGATTAAAGGCAAAACCATGAACTTACGGGAGGAGACGGCTATTGCTTTAGAAACTGGTCCAATATACAGTATGAAAGGAAAAGGTGGGAGACAAAAAGAAGATTTGGAAACATTTTTTCCTCCATATAAATTGTAGTTTGTCCCTGTCCAGTGGACTGATTTCACTGTTTCTGTGTCCTATGGGTTCTTTGTTAAGCAAGAGAAGTTAGTAGTTAATTATATCATGAATGTACTTGTCTGTGTACAGTTTTTAGGACATTAAAAAGGGTTTGTTTGCTTAGCTGTCAACAAGGAAAAACATAAGGGAGGCATTCAGCAAACCAATTTTGAGATTAAAAATCCTTTCTTTTATATTTTAAAACATGCCCCAAAATGAGGCAGTTGGCAAACTTCTCAGGACAATGAATTTTTCCCATTTTTCTTTCTACACCACACAGTGCATTGTTTTTTCTACCTGCTTGTCTTATTTTTTAGAATAATTTAGTAAACAAAAGAAAAAAACAGTTTCTCCTGATTTTGGCATGAATTCCCTTATTTCAAAATGAAGACAACCTTGCAAAGAGATTTTGAGGAAAAAAAAAGGTTTTGTATAAACGAGCATTGTGCTTTTTGTCACCAGTTAAAGTATATATTATTGGTGGTATGCGAAAAAGGCACTAGACTACTGAAAAGTAGCAGCATTTCATTGCCTACATTGATTCCTTCCTGGTAATGTGGTAGGCTAGCAATATTTTTGGTTAAAATCATGTTTGTGACTGTAACCATTTGTATGAATTATTTTAAAGAAATAAAAATCCCAGACAAATATCATATGTGTAAAAATTTTTATTTCTAGTAACTGTTTATTCAACTTTTATTAGGTTTCTTAGCTGTAATTTTTAAACAGATGCTGTCAAGTATTTCATTTCTAGCTTTACTTTGCTCTCTGTTGTTTGTAATACCGTCTTGGAAGCTTGAAAAATAATAATAAAAAAAGATTCTTTCCATACCATTTTTCCCTTTACATTTCGTGAATGTTGATCTTTTTTTTTTCCTGTGTTTCTAATGGAGTTTGAGATTAAGATGGCTTTTGATTTGTACACCGGCATCTTCAGCTACAATATGATGGTAACAGCATTTATGCCACCGCTGGGGGCAGAGCAGGGAGGTACAACCGCAACCCGACAAAAATAATAAACGTCTTTTGCCGAAGTCCAACATGAGAAGTGTCCCTTGTGTTATTTGCTTTGGAGTGTGCAGCAGGATGCAATTGATATTAACCCTCTCGAGGGATCTTGTTTCTTTGCCTGCAGGTTGGAGTTCAGCTAGAAGCTCTTTGGGCTTTCGCTGCACTTCTGTCCCTCATCCTAACGCGCAGAGAGCAAAGACCAAACGGGAAGAAGCAAATTGAGAGTGGTGACAAGTCAACCTGGAGGTGGTCTCTGTAGGTGTCTCTATTTGTTCACTGTCATCTAAACCAGCAGCTTTCCAGCTGCTGCTTTTAAACTACGAACTGCAGTTTTGTACCAAAAGAGCAAGATGGGAAGAGAAATTCTCTCTCCGTGGAAGAATGAAAGCTTTTTTTTCCCCCCTTTGAATGTCTAGAGACAAAAAAGAGAATCTATTGCAATTTATTTGGTAGCAAGAATCTTTTTGTTCCCCCCAGTGAACCAAAACATAAAGCTGCTATAAAGCTCCAAGTTACCCTCGCAGTGAGGAATTGCATCAACCTTGTGGCCAAAAGCTTGTGGAAAATCAAATGCAGACTCCTGCAGTTGAAGTAGGATTTTGCTTTTTGCGTTTCATTGGTAATTCGTGTTTTAAGATGATTCTTTGTAGGGCTGAAGATATTCCTTTAACATATGTAAGCCAAACATTTAACATCTGGCTGTGAAGAATTGCTGACAGTCTCATTTGCTACCAAAGGAAGCAAATTTCTTGGAAGAAAATGGAGTTTTTTTCCATCTTGCATCAGTTTTGACATTGCTTAGATAACACATTTTGTTTCCAGTGAATCAATAAGCTGATGAAATGAGAGCAGCAGTATTTACTGCACGTGCTTCTCGGATGCCCTTCCGAGGCTTCCCATCCTCTGGCTGTGCCTGTGTCCGGGCTCCATTGGAGCTCGTTTGGACGTGACTCCTGTCAGGATTTGAGCCCAAATGACTGCCCCAATGGGAGTGATAGGACTTTTCCCCTGTAATGTTAGATGTTTGATGCTCTTGTACCAGCATATCAAATATATCTGTCAGTGATTGCTGGAGAGTTAGCTACAGTGCCTGCTTTTTCTGGAACAGGAAGGAGAAATGGCAATGATGAGACTGATTAATACTCATTTCTGGGCTATTGTCTGAAAAGCTTTAGACCAAGCAGTAAAAGAAAGAAGAAGTCTTGGTGTAAATGACTAATTGGAAGAACACACCTTATTAAACAAGGGCTGCTTTGCAAACTCGCTATTCAGCTTTTATGACTGACTGTTGGGTAGTGGAAATGTGGTTGATTTTTCTCTCTGGTAACAGATATGCCATACAAGGTTCCTATGGAAGAAAATGGGGTAGAGTGGGGAATATGAAGCAGGCAAGGCAGTGGCATTGGCAGCAGTGAGGCAGAAGGGATGACATGAGGGAGTGCTGAAAAGTGAAGTGTTGGCCTAAAGGGGCAGGTAATTGAAGTGCGATCGCTCCACATTTTTGTTGGTGTTACAAATTAAGGATCTTGGACAAGCAGTAAACCAGCAAAGTTGATGCTCTGATGGTTCAAAGATCATAGGCACCACTAATACTGAGGAGACTGAGGAGTTTGCACTGGAACTGGGTAACGTCAACTGGCTATTAGAAATGGAGAGGAAAAAGTCATACAGTTAGAAGAAGGACGCTTTGCGTAACATTGATTTATAATTCTGCTCATGCATTTTCAAAAAAATGAACTCGAGCTGAAATACCGGCAAAAATAGACTCTCAAAATGACTGAAGGTGTGGAGGGCTTATGAAATGAGAGGAAATGAGAATAACTTGGTTTGTTTAGATGAAAGCAAATGCCAAGTTGGGGAAATGATTGTTTATAAATAGCAAATAGAAGAATTGCTAGCAAATGATAAAAAACAAGTGTGAAAGGCAATTAGGAAATGCTCTGTCAGAACAGGGAGGTTTGGGATGGGTTTTCAATTGGAGTGTCTGTGAGTTAAGTCCTGCAGTCGGTTTGGGGGTTTGTTTCGTTTATTTGTTTAATCTTACCATTTTGTTTTTACAATCCAAAATGTGAAAACATAAGGTGAATTTTTTTAAAAGAACGAGTTATTATTTTCTTGTCTTCCATTTCAGATGACTACTTCTGTTCATTTCTAAAGGGCTATGATGCTGCAACCTGGCTGTTCACCAGCTCAGTTTACTCCAAGCTTACTCTTTGTAAGTTGAGCAGGGGGAACAAGTCATTGGTTTTAAGTCATTTTTAACCTAATACCTTGTTTTGACTCAGTTAAGCCTTTCAGAAAGATTTCTGGTCTCTATATTAAAATGTCAAGAGATGAGGATTTTGTTGTTTCTTTTGAGAGTTGGTTTGAATGGGTAATAGCCCTCACTAATTTCTAAAGCCCCTTTTAAAATTTGGCTTTCCTTGGCATTAAATTCCAGTTATTGTTTTGTGATCAACATTATGTCATGTGGGCTGACCCCAATGCTGTCCTTGACAATCAGGTCAGTGACACATCTTCCACGAAGAGCAAGCTGTATTATTCATCTGTTTTTCAATTTCTCTTCTTCTCAGATGAACTGTGTTGTACAGCCTTTACTTTGTGACCCTCTATTTTTGACCTTCAGAGCAGCCTGCTTCTTGGTTCAACACAGTTGTCTTCTGCAGGTGACATTGCAGACTTCCTGGTCCCCCTTTCTGAGATTCGCAGCTCTTCTTGCCAACCTTGACTTTATGATTTCTTTGGTAAATTCTCTTCCTGCAAAGACCCAAGTGCTTGAGGTAGTTTATTAATCAACTTCTCAGGCTTCAGAGTGTATCTGCCAAGTAGAGCTGAGCACCTCATTGTTTGGGAAAGCTCAGAGCTGAGCTTATAGAAAAGCATTCAGTGTCTCATAATCAAGTATTTACTTTTGTCCCGCTATCTCTGTCAAACCGTGTGTGCCAGGTGCAGAATTTGCCTTATTTTGGTCCTATGCTTCGGATCAGGCTCCTTTTAATCAAACACTCCTCCTCAGTGTATGTGTCCTGGTGTTCTCCATTTCTGCATCTTATTCAGGAGACCCAGGACATTGTTTTTGGAATTTGGCCTTTCTTTGGAAAAAAAAAAAGCTTCTGATACTGGGGCAGCCAAGTTATGTTTTTCTTTTTTCCCTTCAGAAATAATTATTGCTCCTCAAATCCAGTCTTGACAATTTGCCTTTATGATTCTGCTCAGATAAGTGGATGTTTTTTTGAGGGAAGGTTGTTTGTTTTCGGGGCAGTTGGTGACCGTGCATGTCAAGGCCACCATAAACAGACTAAAAAATGTCCTTTGGACAATTAGAGACAATCCTTTGAGACATGTCCAAGACAATGTAGAACATTCTTTGAGCGTGCTCTCCCACTGAAAACATATGCTACTGGTGCAGTCTTTAACCTGTGTATCTATTCCCTTCTCTCATATGCTGCCTGAAAAGGATGAGCTGTTGCTGTTTGAAAATAGATTGAGAAATGAAGAAAAGTAAGTTGAAAAAAAATGCATTAAATAACTTTTGAAGTAGTAAAAGGAAACAAATTGCCACAGGAGTCCTTTTATATATCAAATCTGATGTGTTACACATAGACATTCATGGGTGGTATGGCAGCAAGTGCTGCTCCTTCTGATGTTCTGCCAAAGCAGAATCCTTATATAGTTCAGAAGAGTTTATGGAGCTGGTGCTGCATGAAACCTAAGTGTTAGGGCAGCAAATCAACATGTGAAAATAAATCCCCTGAGGAATGGACATCTCTGCCTTGTGCTTCCCAAGCCCTCCAGCCGCTTTCAGAAGGTCCAACCAGAGAGAGCTGGATGAACCCAATGGCCCCAGGCATAACTGTTCACCTTGCAGCATCTTTTCTCTTCCAAGAAATGAGCTCTTCAAGCCACCTGAGAGCATCAGAGCAAAGTCCCATTTACGACTATTTCAAAGAAACTCCTGTGTAAAGTTCAGTTTCTGCTTTACCTGAACTTCCTTAAGCTGAAACCACAATGAAATGACAATCTGCCTGAGGTGTTTTCCAGTGACGTGGTTGTCATTAGCGCTAGATTTTGTATGAAAATGGAAGTGGGGGGTTTCCAAAACCTTTTTTTGCTGTGTGTTTATTTGGATATTTTTTATTCTCGTGGGGTTTTTTTAAGCTCTATTCTATGTGAAATGTTTTTATCATATCATGAAGCTGTGGCAATAGCTTTATTCTCCTATCTGCATAACTCTTCCATTGCAACTGTTTGTAATTAGCTACAAGGCCGTCACTTTGCATTCCAAGCATAAAGTTGAAAACATGTCCTTTCAAATGGATTGCTGACATTGGAGGTTTTTGAGACTTAGTATTCTGAGCAAATGTCTTTTTTCTTCTTTTCCTTCCACAGCCCAACACTGGACTTGTGCACTGGGTACAGCCCTGGCGTTGTAAAAAGCACAGGTAAGAGCTGAGAAATCTGCACTGTGAGTCACAGCTTGTTAAGTCACATTTTTTTAACCTTCATAAATTCGAAGTATAAAGCCACAATTTTGCATTATGTGACTAATAGCTTACATCTGGTCTGATTTCACAGGAAAATCTAAGACTGTTGAAAGAGTAACATTAAGCTGCAAACCCTTGATTTGCTGCATATATCCTGCTTGAATTTTCTATGCATCCGGAAACAAAATTTATCATTCTGATGTGCTCTGACAGAAACTCTTCAGCTGGACATCCCTAATTACATATTGTGTCCAGTGCTGCTGGAAGCAACATAACGTTTCTGATGTTGCTGCTGTTCTCACCATGTTCTAGTCGTCATCTGCAATTAATAGTCAGTTGAGCTGCCAGAAATCTCCAGTAGCTTGTGATGTGTTTGTTGATAGACAACTACTGCTTCGGATCTAAGCAGATAATGCTGGTTTTCCTTTATAAATACCAATAACCAACCATTAGATGGTTCCATCCTGGATTCGAGGTTGCATCTGTGTTCCCCTTCACTTTAGTGACCTAAGCAAAAGCCTATTAAGAGAAGCTCCTCATGTAGGCTTTTTAATTGAACTTTTACATTTACATTAGAATAAACCACAGACTTCATTCTGTCTCCAGATCTAAGTGCTGGATGGTAAGCATTTTAATGGCATTGAAACCTAGATACTGGTTTTAAAATAGCTTAGGTGTTCAGGAAAGGCACACTACAGAAATGAAAAGCCAGTATTCCCCTGTAGGCCACTGCTTATTACTTGTATCCCTTTTGGAAATCCGTCCCTAGAAGCAAAAGTATCCCTTGAAGCACAAGAAGAAAAACCTTAAGGCTATGGTACTGTTTCTGGAAAAGGAAAAAAGAGGAGAGAAGAGGAAAAGAGGAAAAAGAAAAGAGAAAAGCAAAGAATGAAAGAAAAGAGAAAAGGCTGAAATGTTTTAATAATTCATCCCTAGAAGTTTAAAACTGCAAACATTGGAACCACTGTTAAACAGATACATCAGGTCAGTTCCATCAGTTTCTATCATAATTTTTGCGAGGTAAACTCCCAAGAAGAAAGAGTTAGGAGATTTTCTTGTAGCATTATAATGTCCAGGTTGAAAGCAAGCAATATTTGAGTCATTCTGCCATCAGAAAACTCTGCTGTTTCTATTAGAACACCTCAAAAATGTTAGTTTTTAAGAATTACTGTTGAGTATGTTCATTCCAGGTATCTGGACTGTCAGAAGCACAGTGGCTGCTCAGCCTTGGTCTGGCTGAATGTAAGAACCTGTAAGAACACTGAATTTGTGGTGTGACCCTCACAGTAAGCTAAGTACATGAAAATGCAATAAGAGAAGCCAGTGCAATAATGGGTTTTTGTTACTTTTTTTTTCCCCATCTGACAAGTGTGAGGAGGCCGTGGAGATGTTGAGCAGCAACTTTCCAATCCAAAGTTGTGGCTTCACGGAGATAAATGATCTCAGCTTGTCTCATGCTAATCTCTGCATTTTACGGTAGGAGTCAATTCAGATGCTGAATTGTTGTTTTTCTCAAATTGCCTTCTCAGAAATTCCCTACTACTCTTTGTTCGAAGCCAGGTCCATATCCTGGCTCTGAAACACCCAGCTGGTCATATCCAGGCCTTTTTTTACTGACATCTCTGCTCAGGGGGCTGGCTTGATGATTGCTACATACGTCTTACTCACTGCAGTCTCATGATGTTGCTTTCCTCAAATATCTTAGAACTGGTGAGCGCTTTGGACAGGAGAGCAGTGATGAAGACACAAAAATATGGATGATCTCTCTAGTTTTTGCCACTAGGTGGCAAAACAGACACTTTGTGCATTGAATCTACGTGGAGCAAACCTTTAGTTAAAGCAAGGTGCCTTTGGTTTCCCTGCAACTATTTTATACTACCTTAATAAATATTACTTGTTTTGAGCTATTATGACATACTAGAATACGGCTCTTCGGTTTAAAAGTCTGTAAATGTTCCCATTCTTAATGACTTAGCAGTTGTTTGGGGTTGAAACCAGCTGAGAGCTTTTCAGCAGTGCAATCTGCCATCCTGTCACCAGGGCCCAAGTTGGAAAAGGACGGACTTGTAGACAGGTAAACTTGTGAGAGTGTTAATAAGATTGTGTCAGTCCTGGCTCCACTATTAATCACAGCTCCGTTATTTTACACTTTTCAAGTTGCAGAAGGCTCAAAGACCTCAGATCTATTCAGGGTAGAGGCTTTGTAAATGCATATGTGTATTCATCAACTTATAAATACATATTGAGAGATGGCCCCCACTCCGAAAGTTTTACAGGCACAGCTAAGAAGGGCCATTAAAAAAACAGAGGGGAAGCACAGATACCTTTGACTTTCTTTCAGAGTCTAGACGTAGATCACACTGGTTATTATCCCAACAGAAGGAGGTTTTGTTCATTATGGAATATGTCCTAGTGCTTTTGCCTATGTGGAGTGTCTCAGGTTACAGATTTCTATCATGCTCTTTTGTTTCATTTTGTTTAGTTTTCTCAATAGCTTTTAGGGCCCCTCATGGGGAAGTTCCCTCTTTTCCTCTCTACGGTGAGAGCAGTTCTCTCGGGTGACTTTTTTCAGAGAAATTTCACTTCCATGTGTGCATCCAAGCCTGTGCTGCCCTGTTCGCTCCATTCTCCAACAACTGTTCACAGCCTTGTACATTAATATTCTGATAACTGTCAAATCTGTGGAAAATAGTGTGATGCTTCTCATTTAGCATTCATGCTGATAACAGTGACCTTGAGGGTTCACAGAATGTCTTAAGTCTGGATTTTGCTCACTTCCCAATACTTGGCTTTCCAGCCTTACTGATGGTACTCTAACATTTGTACTCATCATTTCAATTTTCATCTTTGTGGCCTGTAGCAATTCTAGATCTTTACATTTACTTTGCACCTTCTAAGCAATCTGGTGAGGGAGAACCTCCCATTTCCATCACCTGAAGGCGAAAGACTTCATTGTAGGTGGAAGAAGAATTGAAGGTTTGAGAAGTGCTGCTGCTCACTACCTCATTTATGGAGGAAAAAAAGTATTCAGAGCAGTATTTAGACTGCCTGCTGTGGTGCCTTAGATGACATTTAGGTTCAGAACCAGTGCTGCTGGGTCCTATTTCCATTAACTTCAGCAGTTGCAGTGCCTGAATCAGACACTTGGACAATCAGAATATGACTCACTAGATAATAAGAAGAAAATCTCCCCGGGTCTGCCTTGTGATGTGACAGTTTTTAGCTCTAAAGGCTGACTCACTGCAGTGTCCTTTGGTCAGCAGTGACTTGCTATGAGGCAAAAGCAGAAAGAAAAAAGAACTTAACCAAGGAAAGAACATTGTCCAAGGTTGGTAACTAAATAGAGGTGCAGGAATTGCAGCAGATTGACAATGTGACTTTTTCATTAATAGACAAAAGAAACATGAATAACTCTGTAATATAATCTGATGTTTCCAGTTTACAGCAAGATAGACAATGTACTTCATGTTTATAAAGGGTTAATCAATGATTAACAGACATTAAAATTAACGGTTAATTGATTGTTACAGATCAAGCACATGGCTTGCAGCAGTCTATAACTTTACATGCCTGCCTGTAACATATTTATAGCACTTATTAATCATGAACTAGTGTTTTTAAATGTTCCCGTTTCATTAGATCTAACCAAATTTTCAATAACGGTGAATTTGAGTTCTGCCTTTGTGTTACCAAAAGAGAAAATACAAGAAATCAGTTAACATGGACTTGCTTTCTTTAATAAGAGGAAACTATAAGCTGCATAAATTGGAGGTCCCGCAATATTATGAGAGCAATTTTAAGTAAAATGTACCATTTATGGGAGAAGCACACTTAAAGATTTTTGTAATTACAACTATTTGTACTGTTAAGTGAATTGCTTTAAAGTATTTGTTGTTGTTGCTTTATTTCCCTTGAGGACACTTATGTAGAGGAAGCTTTGTAGTGCTGATAAATGTGCCTGAAAGCTTTATAATGTACTGATGCATTGTAATGATAAATAGATCTGGTTAAGTAGTAAGGATCAAACACACAATTAAACCGGCTGTAATATACATCTTGCTGAGCAAGGGAAAACAATAGTGGAGTCTGTAAGGATGAATACAAATGGCTTCATTGAACTGAGCAAAAATATTTCCCCCTGTCTACAAAATGAGGAAATCTGGCCTGACACTTACATAAACACACTTATAAAGCACTTAATCACATATAAAATATCTTAAAGATGGCAGTGTTTATAATCAATGGATGTGGCTTTCCCTTCCATCATCGAGTCCATCCTGCGGGGCGGGATCCTGCAGGGGACAGGAGGCCGAGCGCAGCAGGCCGGGCTCGCGCATCTGACAGAGCAGCAGAATTAACAAAAACATGTGGTGCCTGACAGGAATATGTGAGCTGAGTGTTGGCAGCACCTGGGGCCATTGTCTGAAATTTCCTTTCCTAGAACCTTTCCCAGCAGGGAGGCTGGGTCTCGCCTGGCGAGGCCCTGGAGCTTTCGCGCTTCATGTTGCTGTTAGATGCTCTTCCACATGCTAGAAAATGTGATTTAGGGGGAGAGCAGTTAGTGGAAGAAGCAAACATGGCTGAGCATTGATGTGGAGAGCTGTACTCGATTCCATGTTGCCAGCTTCACAAAAATGAACTCTAATGTCAAAGTAGAGAGAGGGAATTTTTACCAAAATTCAGAGGAGTAGTGGTGCAGTTGTGGGTTATCCCTGTCCCCTCCACGTTTGCTTACCTGCAAAGGGCATGGAAAAGAATTTCTCTTGGAGGGGTAGCCGTAGCCAAGTCAGTGTAGCAGGAATTTTATAGCTTCCCATAGGGATGCCTGGTGAAATAGGTCCCAGAGGATTTAGGATTAGGCAGGCCATAACCACCGGGAGAACCAGCTGGAGTGACTTTATGAGGGCTCTTACCGTATGCAGTGCAGTGTGCACCTGGAAAAGCATTGGTGGTTCAGATCCCTTTTGTGGTTTGGGGTTATTAGCAAAACTCAGGGGAGAGAACAAATCTTGCTTCCCTGGACAGGCATCAGGGAATTGTGCTTGGTGCTCACCAAGTTCTGCATCACTAGGAACCCCCAGGGAGGTGACAGGGGCTCGTGACAGGAAATCCTGCTAACATTTGCTGAGGATGTGCAACATAACATGTTTCTGGCAGCAAAACCCTTATTTCTAAGTTTCTATGCACTGCTCTCTACTAAAAGCTCTACTCAACCTCCAAGAAGTCGGGTTTATTTAATAAGAGGCAAGGGAATGGTAAATACCTCCAGCTCCTGGAGTGGAGAGGAAAAAGGAGTGGCCAAAGGAGGTGAGATGCTCTGTGCAGTTGGCTGCTCACAACTTTCCCTACACGTGATTTAATGCAAAGAGCTCTGCAGAGGTCTTCAGGAAAACAGAAGGGAGCTATTTACACCTATGCAATAACAACAGAAAAACTTGTTTCTGCCCCAAGAACTATATACCAGTCCACAAAGATGTCTAGATGTCTACCTGCAATGTAAGCATCTAAATACCTTTATAGATCTAGCCTTTCATCCTAACTCTGTTACTCTTACCAGTGTTACATGTGAAGTCCCAGATTAGAACTGACTGCAGCAGCAATTGGCCCAGAAGTCAGCGGGTTTTGTTTAATTGTATCGTGTTGGTTGATGGTCCCTGGATCCATGTGTGTTTTTAATTTTTATTTCCATATTGGAAACAAGGCACCTGCCAAGGGCAGAATGAAAGGAGGAACTGTTGCTGGCTGCCTAGGACAACCCTACCAGATCAGAAGGAGACTGAAGGATTTTGTGATGTCTCTCCATTTGTGCCATTTCTTTGTCATAGAGTTGCAGTCCAAAGATTGTTTTGGATGCTTGCCTATTCCCAGAAGCTCCACATGCTCAAAACAATTTCAGCTCTGCATTAAGACAATAATTATAATCAAATCTCATGCTCTGCTGCCTCGGCCAGTCACCTCCATGGAGCAGATGGGAAGGGGGCCCAAATCAGGAAGGGCTTTCCCTCCCAGTGCACAGTTGGCCTGGTGTATTCACAGAGGAATATTTTGCCTCCCGTTGGCTCTCCCCTCCTTCTGTCAGGGCGTCAGGGCCTGGCCACAGCTGGAGCTCAATGGACAAGGGTTCAAAGCATGGTGGAGAGGACAGAGAGGGGCTTTTCTCAGACTAAGCAGCAAGAAACTGTGTGGGTTTGTGGTTGCACCCCATTGCCCTGCAGCAGAGGGGCCATGTTCCCCTGCCTGTGTGCTACTGAGATGGGTGTCCCATCCCTAGCATGTTCACGTGTCTCCAGCTGCCTGTCCCTGCAGAGTGCTCAGGTATTCAGCAACCCTCTGAACTCTCTGCTTTGCTGCTTGAGTTGGCCTAGCAAAGCCTTCCTGCATTTGCAGCTCCTCAGTGCCAGGCTTAAGACCTGTCTCTGAGATCTGCTTGCGGAGTGAGTTGGCTACATCTCAAAGGAAGCTGTGGGCAGTGATTAGAAGAGTAAGTCATTGACCTGCAAATGTTTATCATTGTA
>JAUBOD010000327.1:2334763-2354340 GCA_032353885.1 Nothura maculosa | reverse complement strand
AGGGTTCAAGCAAACTAATCTGCTCCCAGGATCAGGGCCAGCTTGGGCAACCTGGTATCCACTCAGATCTCATCTTGCCCTGTTTAAAACAGGCACACACATCCAGGTCTGTGCCAATGCTGTAATTTAGCAGCTGGCATATTTAAATGCTTTCAAGTGGGATCAATCTTCTTTTAATCATTCATTTTAATTATTGTTTCCAGCTATCTCTCTCCTCTTCTTATTGATAGCAAGCTTCTAAAAAAAAGAAAAAGAGTGAATTAAAGAGTGTAATATCACCCAGCGAGGAAGAGCTTATTCCTGTGCTACCCCCTGCACTCCCTGTATATGCAGAACCACACATTTATCACAGAAGGAATCAGGTTGGGCAGGTGTGATTTTTCTTTCAGTGTTGACTGATCCCAATCACTTTATTTTCCTTCATGCGGCATTAGCAGTTCTTCTTCTTTTGACTTTCCTTTACGACATCTAGTGCTCCTTTCTTTTGAATTTCATTTGCTAACTTCTGGGTTCATTTTACTCTGCATAGGGCAGATGAAGACACTGGTATCTCCTTTCAGTTCTCTTTCTCCCACTTGCTCTTGCTTCTTTCTCTTCTGGACACGGAGCAGATAGATCAGGTGTGCTGTTAGGTAAAGCCATGAAACTGCTGTTTGTGCTGCTGTTGTGCTGCTTGGTCTGGAGCGGGATTGTTTGGTGTAATTAATAGAGAGTGAAGAGGCCATGTCTCAGTCAAACTGCATCAAGCCAACAGTACAGTCAAGGTAGTAGCAGCACCAGAGGGACTGGGCTGGGTTTCAGAGTGAAGGTGCAAAGCAGCATCTGAGGAGAGCTGTCCAAGTTGGGCTGGTAGAGAGCAGGGCCTTGCTGCTTGATGTAAGGTGTCTGGATTAAAAAGCCCATAAGAAAGTAAAGAAACAACCTCCCCTGAAAGAGAAAAGGCCAAGGACCTGGTGGGCTTTGTCTCTAATAGGATGGTCAGGATGCTGGATGTCTCTCTGGGTTTTTAGGCATGTCTGGTGTTTGTGTTGACCTGGAGGAAGGGCGTTCACAAGGGTCCCAGCTCGAAGACCCCTGGTACTGTATATAGCCAAAATGAGACACCAAAGATGTGTAGAGCTGTTTGACACCTGGTATTTCCTAATGAACTCTTAATTTTTCGTTTAGCAATTAGCATTTAATTGTCACTGCTCAGTATAATTGCCTTTTCTGAACTCTCTATTTACTTGATCTAAGGAGAAAAACAGCATTGGATTTTATAGGGTAATTCAGGTTGGAAAGGCCTCAGGAAGTCTCTAGTCCAACCTCCTGCTGCAAACAAGGTCAGCTGTTATGTCAGACCAGGTTATTGTGTTTGCAGTACTGAAGAATGTGGCTTTATCAGAAACACAGTATTTGCTGGTGGCTCAGACACATCCAGAGTGCTTGGGATGTCCCCCAGCATGCACAGGGATGCAGAGGTGCAACAGACTCCTTTCTCCCACATTGGAATGTCCTCCTGGTTGCTTAATGTGGCATTTTCTTTCTGAATGACTTCAGGTATCAGTGTGTTTGAATGCAACAGGTTTTACATTGAGTTAAAACACTGCAACATGTTTTACATAGGGTTGTTTTACAACTCTATTAGCCCACATCTGACAAATGAAAGTTAGGGAAACCAAACACTCCTTCATTGTTCTGAACATCGTTTCAGTGACTGGGTGTTTGCTGTCTAAAGGAGCAGGTTTGCAATCCACAGCTATCACTGTCATGATGTCTCTGTAAACCCCCAAGCTGCAGTTTATCTCCCCTGTTTAATATCTGGATGGATGGAGGGGCAGGATGGCATATTCAGATTGTGTCACTGCAATCTGTCTGTTGGGGTACAGAATGTTTTATAATCTCCTGCGAATGAATTTCACTTTAAATGAAGGAAATTAATGGCAAAACCGTGCGCAGAAATAATGTTGCCTGTTTGATGTGAAGCCCCGTTTGAAGGACATTGCTACATGAAAGCTGAAATTGTCTTTCTCTTTCCGTACGGTATCTGTTTCCTTTTAATCACAGGGATGAAGGACTAGAGTTTCAACCTTAACTGTTAATTTCCTGTCTATTGTCTATTCAAACAAGATCCTGCTGCATCTGTTCTAATAAATCCGCTCAGACACTGGGCTGAGACCCTGGCCCGCACCCCTCGCCAAGGGCACCTCCTTGCTCTTTTTGTACATGTTGCCCTCCATATGCAACAAATAAAGCAGTGTGCTTTATTTGGGAAGGGCAATAGGGATTTCAACTGAAAGGCAGAGAAACAAGCTCCAAAATACTGATAAAAATAGTTGCTAGAGCCACGATGAAATACAGGTGTGCGGGCAATGCTGAAATGCATTCGGTCACTGGGCTACCAAAGAGGATGCAAGTGGAAGGCAGCTGGGACAGGACAGTGCCCCGGGGGCATTGCTGGGGCAAGAAGCTCCCACCCACACCACATTCAGGAAGGAATTGCTGGGATTGTCTGAAACCTGCTATTTTTACTAGCCAGAGGATGCCCTGGGCAAGCCCTGTGCCCTGACCTTGTCCCACACTAATGGCAGTGCTTAATGGTAGAGCACTGCAAAAATACTACTATGTCAAAATATAAAAAGAAAATACCTTTTTAAGTTTTTTTCATGAAAAGTTTTTCTGCTTTGTTGTGGTTAGTAAATGATTTAGAAAATGTTGTTTTTTTTAGAAAAGTGCTGGTTTTGATCTGCCATGCCTAAATTTACCTTTACAAGTCACAGGGAGATACTGAGCTGAGAGCAATATATTTTATAAATGAGCTAAACTGCTGTACAAGGCAGAGACCTTGATGTGATTTCTTTTTTTTAACTTGCAATTCTGGAAGAAACAAAAAAAAAAGAACAGTGATCTTATAGGAATCCAAAACTCTGATGTTGAAGCTTTTGAATTATTCATATGATCTTTTTCAATGCACTGTGATTATTTCTGATGCTTCAAACTCCTGGATAGCTTTGATGCCTGTATTATTTCTATGTAAATTCCAGCCATTAGTTGGTTTTATCAATAAGGTACAGATTGAATCATGCCTCCCTGCAAATTAATGCAGACTTGACAAATAGGAGAGAAGATTTGAACTACCAAAGCACCGAATGTTAGATGTGATTTTAGAACAAAAACATATATCTGTTATTTCAAGCTTTAGAAAGAAGCATCTGAAAATATTAGCAGATATGGCAACATTTAGGTAAACACTGTGCTAAACTCGAAGAGCTTGGGAGCTGCATAGGCAGAATCCTTGCTCTCCCATCGACTCAGAGCTTCAGTGTTTCCAGGCTCAAAACCAGAAAATCTTAGACTAGCTATTGACCTATTGTCACTATATCTAATTAAACCACAAAAATTGTTTTCAAATAACATTAAAGATCACATTTAAGCTCATAAAAGCAGGAAAATTAGGCTAGGTTTGAAATTGTCTCTCTCATTCAGCCCAGGGTGCCTTTGGGCTGTCTTGTGCACAAATGGCATGTGTCATTGATTAAAGCCTACCCAATTCGGGGGCCCACTGGGAACAGAATGTCACTCTGAGCACTAAATTCTCATGCCCCTGTGTGTTAGCAAGTCTGCCTTTAATATTATTGTAGATCATTACTGTAGCGTTAATTTATTTCACAATGCTTTTTTTTAAATCATCCTTTCCTTTCTCAGCAAAAGAGGGAAAAATCCTCATCGGCTTGAATGGATGGAAACTTTTGTGGGCACTAAGAAGTCATACCTAGCTCAAGCTTGCAGGCAAACCTAGTTGTACCTGCAAATCTGCTCAAGGAATTTGTTCCCCTAAAGCCACAGTGAAACCTGTTTAATTCCTGGGGACACCTACATCTGTCTTGGCCCTGTAGACTGTGGGAGAGGCTCTTAAGGAAACCAAAGGAAACCTCATTTCTCCTGGTATTAACCACTGCAATGTGTCAAAAATAAGGAGTAGAAAATACTAAATTGAAGCCTGAGCAGCAGAGACAATATGGACTGTCAGAAAGTTCAGGGCTATTCTGATCTCCCATGAAAACAGCAAACAGCAGCGAAATACAGATCCATATCTGCTCTCCTCTGAAGTGGAAAGGAATTTGCATCTGACTGTGCAACAAAACTGCAGAGAAGTCTGCCTTGCTAAGTGGAGGCGTTTTCCCTTCTAAAATGTGCAAATCTTCCTTTCCCATTATCTTCCCTGTCTATCTTCTAATCAGATTTTATAGTCTCCCCATTAATTTTTCAGTGGCCCAGTTCCCTGGCCGGAACCAGAGCCACTCTTTGGAAGATCAGCACTGAGGAGAAGTTTGAATTTTCATGGAGCCAAGACCACGCACTGATCCTGCTCTATCTGCAGCAGGCGTTGATGAATGTAAATACTGCAAACAGGCAGTTATTTGACATGCTGTCTGCAACAGATGCCTGTGAGCCCTAATCCTCCTATATATGCATTGTGCTGCTGCCAGACACCTGAAAACAAAAGAAGATGATACAGGGAAAGTTACTAACAAGTAGTTTATGCTCAAGTTATTTTTCAAAGATTTCGCCAGAGACCAAGCCTCATAGACAAATATTCCCCAGGCTTTAGAAGATGGGGACTTGAGCTTGAGAGATTTGTACCCATATCTCAGGTGAGTACCTAAACCAGCTGACTGAATAAAGGGAATCACCAGCTTCCCTGGTCGGATGTTGTTCAGGGAAGGACCACCCAACATGGAGATGTGGAGCTCAGGGATGGAAACAGGGGATGTGAATCCAGCTTAAGCTCTTTATAACCCAGTCTTGTCCTTCATTTTCTCCTGTTGTTCATCAGTAATTGTTCCTGGAAGAGCTGAGTTTTGTTGCTCTCTGGTGAGCAAAAAAATGTTAATTTGGTTAATTCTGAATGTTAATTCACCATTTCTTATCATCCCTTTTCCTGGAAGAACAGCACAGGTACCAAACTGCTGGACCACACAGCATACGTGCACTGGAGATGCAAAATGTGAGATTTTGCCCTGACTTGTCTCACCCCATGCACTTTCCTCTCTTAGCTGCAGCTTGGAAACAAACTCCTACATTTCTTTGGTCCAGCAGGAGAAATTCTTGGCTGTCAAGACGAATCTTGCAATCTGGTCTGCATGCCAGCTCGCTCTGGCTGGCTTCCAGGTAAAGGGTCTTTCAAATGTGGGGATTTTCCATTGAGGATATTCTGCTGCCTCATCAGATATTGAGAAAGATGTGTTTTGGGAGCATTTCTTGCTGACAATCATCCCAAAAGAGGAGAGAGAGAAAAAAAAATTAAAAAGCATGCAGTTTTCTGCAGAGGCTGCTCCCAAACTGTGCACAAGTCCTGGGCCTGAGCTCAGCTCCTGGACTCTTGCCCAGGAAGAACCGGCCATTCCTGAGCCTAGAGGGTTTTGGGACTGGCCTCTCCAGCCAAAAGGGCAGATGTTGCCTGCACTTCTGCAGGCCAATGAATGAGAAGTCTAACTATGTGAAAAAGACCCCAAATAAGTATTTTTTCTCTATATATTTCTTATGCCTGCTAAGCGGAAAAGTTAACATGATTCCAAAGGGGAAGGTATCTCTTCAAGCAGTACTTAAAATCTCCAGTGGCTACTTCTGAACTGTCTTTCAGAGGAGATAAAGGTGATCTTTGGGGGTGCAGACGAACGCTTTAGTGGTGAGTGAGTGTTAAGAAGTTCAAGGTTAAAATCCAGTGCTTTGTCCATGGAGAAATTGAAAGCTGTCCTTGCAAATGGGCTGCTGAGAGCATGTTTAAATGCCCTGGTGTTGTGCGGGATGCTGCGCTCTCCACTGGGATTATTACTCTGTTCTGAGGATTTCTTCAATCCTGGGAGAGCAGAGCTCCCTGAATCATGGTTCAAAAAATTCTCACTGACTTTGTGACACAAACTTCAATCCCCCCTGAGCCTGCAGCCACTGTGACATTGCTTTGGCACATGCTGGTGGGTCTTTTTACTATTTCCCTTAAAATTTTTGCTACCAAATACTACTAAGCCACCTAAATCTCCACAGTTTTTTCCCCTGTGTATATGCCACTTTGCTGCAATTCCAATAATGAGGGACTACTATAATTATGGATGATTTCTAAAAGATCAATAAAAAAGAGTGCTTCAGGATGTTTATAGCAGAAGGGGAAGGTGGAAGAGATCAAAATAAAAGCCAAGGAAGTGCTTTTCCAAGATAGACATCAATAAACTCAAAAAAATCAATAGGTAGGATCTCCTAAGTGGAAAGTCCAAGAGAAAATAAGATAAAGATGTCAGTTCCTCAAAGAAGGCAAAGGGCGCAATACAAACCCTCCGAATGCAAGAATAGAAAGTTCAGTAGGTACCAAACTGGATAAATCAAGAAGGGCTTTTTTTTCCAACATGGACATCAGACAGAAAAACGCCAGGCAAAAAAAAAAAAAAAAAGCAGTCAGATTTCCCGGAATAAATCTAAAAGAACAGCCTGAGCAATCAGGGATGGTACCAGAAAGGCCGAGACACAAAATGAGACCTCAAAGATAACCAGAAATTATTCTCTAAGAACCATTAATAGAACGAGAAAGATCAAAGAGGGGATTGGCCTGCAACTCAATGGAGAATGAAAGCTGTCTGCAGATAATTACAATAAGCCTGAAGAATATCAGAGAGGGAGAGAAAAAATAATAATTCTTTTGTTCCCGAGTATCTTAGTCCCGTCAAATTAACAGCAGTTTGGAGGGGAAAACAATCCAGCAAAACAAATTATCTGTGACATTTACAAAAATATGGGAAGATGTATAGCTATCAGCCCAGGTTTGTCAAAAATTAGTTGTGTTGAACTGCTTAAATTTTCTTTACTGCAAAACAAAATCATTGTGGATTATGCTGGGGAGGAACAGATGTTATATAGCTTGATTTTAGGCTTTCGACATGGCAGGATATTTGCATAAGCAAGCTTAGAAATATATGTACTGAATGAGGCTTCTGTAAGATGGGTGTAAAGCTGGTCTGGTTATCATAAAAAGAGGAGCTTATCAGTAGCTTGTGGTCAGGATAGGAAGAAGTATCAAACAGGATTCCCCTGGAGTCTGTGTCTGCTCAGTGTTTTCATTACTGCCATGGACCACACAATAGAAAGTTTGCTTAGGAACGTTACAGTGAACATAGAGCTGAGGAGGACTGCCAGCATGCTGCAGGAGAGGATTAAGGTAGTGGGCTAAATTGAAGAAAAGTCTGAAAAAATAGGATTAAACTCAGCAAAAGACAAGCGCAAAGTACTCTTAAACATAAACACTTTGCTGCACAAATACTGCTGGGAAACAATTGACTAGGTAGTTGTCCAGAAAAGTGTCTGCATGTTATTGGAGACCTCCAAAATTAATTGCAGGTTGGCAGTGGCCTGACATGCTGCTGTGAGAAAGGCAAACATCCCAGCTCAGGTTTGGACAAGAGTGCTCTGCTCTGCTCAGCGTGGGAATCCGATGTCCAGTTTGATCAATGAACTTTTAAAGGTGCTATAGATGAACAGAGGAGTTCGTCGACCTCTTTAGATGAAGGTTCTTGATGTTGCCCTCTTTCATTTTTTTTTCAATCTCCGCTTTATGAGTTAAAATTAAAAGACTTGGTTATGTAGGGAAGGAAGAAAAAGCTTAAGGAGAGTCTAACAAGACACTTCAAGTATAAAAGGCAATTTCAAAAAGGAAGAGAGTCTTTTCTGTTTCCTTGATGGTTATGGAAACCATGAAGTTCATTAATTGCCATAAGGGAAAATTCACAAAGGGCAAGGACAGTATAGTGCTAGAATAGATTGCTAGGAGAAGCGATGCAGTTCCCGTGCTTATAGGGTCTCTAGAAACAGATTGGACAAACATCTGTCAGGAATGACATAAACTGATACGGCTTTCAATTAAGGACATAGATTAGCCAGAATCTTTTGATGTCTTCCAAGGTTATTGTTTGGTGACTCTCTGGGCCAATCTAGAGATCTAAGTGACTTACTGGGAGAAATTCTTGTGACTGTGGCATTGTCTTCTTTCCAAGAGGCTACTGCCTTGCATAGTTGGTCTAATGCTATTCACTTGTGTGCAATTAAATACTGCGGATGAGCAGTACAAATGGGATCGTCAGACTTGGAAGGCTTGGTTCTGGCTGATCCAAGTTGCCATCTTTTTGATTTGGATAGTATTATTTCCATTAAGGCAACATTATGCCATGCATACTCTTAGTCACTCTAGCTTTCTTGCTTGCTATTCTCCCCTCCAAGTATGTTGTCTTTATCTGTGAGGGCCTGGGGAGCTGTAAATCTCTGAAGAAATTCTCCATATGCTGATGATTTTCAGGGAACTCTGCCATACATAATTTCTGATAGGAATGTTTGAATAGAGAATTAATTTACTTTGGGTCCCTGATTACTCGGTCTTGGAATAACAGTGTTGGCATCAGGCGGAAAGTTAAACAAAGCACTGGTTCCTCTTTGCTTTCTGCCTGATCTTCATATTCACAATAGAACTGTTTGAGTCTGAAAGCAAAGGCAGATGGGATGTACAGTGATCACAAAAATCATCAGTATTGTGTAGCTGAAGTAATCTCTTTATTCCAGGAGCTTGTAATGAGTGATGAGACCATGTTTCATATAACTCTTGTTAACATGGCAACATATGAGCATGTATCCATCTACAAGCACAGAGACTTTAATAACACACAAATAAATTACTGCACATATTTCTCTCTGTGAAAGAACAGGCTTCTCTTAGGAGAGATAAAAGGATCATGCAAGAGCCCCATGCATTGCTTTGAAAGTGCCATAAAGTGAGGAGATGGGTGAATTAATCAAAGTCGTGACACTTGAGAAGATTTAGAGTAATAGATTTTAGGTCCAAAACATAATCATCAAGTTATAAAAATCATAGCCCTGGCCATTGACCCTCACCCAGCAAATCCTTTACCCATAACTTCTCTTTGATTGCTGACCAATATCTGTCTCCATTAGAGCACTGGAGGAGGCAGAATTTGCCACAGGACTGGGAAGCTCGTTCCAGTTCCTTGAAGACACATGTTTATAATGATTGCAGTTATTTTAATTTGACTGGTCTTCAATTTCTGAGCAGTGGATCCTGCTATGTTGTATTAAGAAACTCTACCTGTTTTTTTCTCATGTGTATGTTTACTGCTTGTACTTATATTGAAGCAAGGTATGGAATTACAGCAAATAACACGGGCCAAATTCTATATACCTTACTTGGGAAGAAAAAGACATAATGAAGTGAATAGGGCTCATGTGAGAGCTAAGCTTGATTCCTGGTGGCCTTGTGTGATACAGTAGTCTACATGAGCATACACTTCCTTTCTATGCATTAATTTTTATTGCTAGGAATTTGATGCAGAAATGCTAGAATAGAGAAGCTGCCTGGATAGGCAGGTAGGTTTGCACCAGATTCTGGCCCTTCAAGGAAACAAAAACTTCAGCATTTGTAGTGGTGTCTGTTTTGACATTCCTATTCTGATTTTTTTCTTAGTAAATATTTCCACTCCCCATTATTTTAAAGTAAATTTGTACAGCAGATATCAATGAAATATGTATACCTTTTTCTTACGTTTTGGAATATATCCAAAATGAAGACTTTCTGAGCTTCTCTTATATGGAGCTCTGCAGTCCTTTAAGTAGAAATGTAGTGTCACATCTCAATCTATCAGATCTGAAAGAGCTTTGAGCATTTGAAATGCAGTCAGATATGGATCAGCTATGGTTATGAGCAACATCTGAAATGTAAACACATGCAATGAAATTTATTTCTAGTTGTCACCTTTCACCATAATTTAGCAAGTAGTGAGACCAACTATACTCAGCCGATATCACAGGGTTTTTAAAGAAAACACAGCCCAGTGGATGGCTAGATAATGTAGGTTTTGTAAACTGTGCACAAAAATAGACAGGAAGGATCTCAGCTATGGTAGAAAATATTTAGGTAAAGTTTTAAAAGAGCTGCAGGATTTGGCTATTTGTTGAACACATGAAGTCATATGATCTGTCCTTGCCCATCTGGAGACTACAAAGTTAATGAGTTAGCTGTTCAACATAGTCTCTCTAGAGTCACTTGGTAATTTGAAGTGGTGTCGTTTCAAAGTAAGGATAAATACAGCTTTGAATGAAATGAATTCTGGTTCCAGCAGTAATTGCCCATGCACTATATAAGATGATCTTGAAACACCCCATCGGGCACACTCCCAGAGCAGCAAGTGGTATGAGTTTTCATAAAGAAGCAGCACTTCT
Organism: Nothura maculosa; assembly: GCA_032353885.1. Taxonomy (NCBI): domain Eukaryota; kingdom Metazoa; phylum Chordata; class Aves; order Tinamiformes; family Tinamidae; genus Nothura; species Nothura maculosa. The sequence goes on along the minus strand of JAUBOD010000327.1, from coordinate 2,344,092 downwards.
ACTAGTGGGTGTTCATTTTGTGTGGGCATTGGCACGTGCAGTTGCATTTACTTTTTCAGTTAGAGACTCTTTTATTGCAGAGTTAGTAGGAAAAGAAAAGGTGCACAATTATGTGCATGATTTCTATTGCAGTTCTGTGGTGGAGTAGTGGTAAAGCACATTTCCCAGCACAGGTGCAATAATCGCTTTATTTTTATGTTCTCATCAATGATAGCACTTCCAAAGAGATCAATTCTTCTTGTTGCAATTCAGATATGTGAATATGTTGTTATGGCTCCTATTCTCTGTGCTCACAAGAAGTTTGTTTTTATAAGTTTTGATGTGCAGATATGCAAATCCATGGGCGAATCTCCCCAAAAGTAAACATCTACCCTGTCATCTCCTGATATTGTGTGCCTTGGCTTCATGGCCAGTGGGCAGCAATAGGTCCTCCAGGGCATGAGATGTCTGATTTGTTTGTGGATGAATAGTTGGCTATTAAGAAAATCTCAAGTGACTGGTCAGATACAAAGAGAAATCAGAAATTGGCATCTCTTGGGTCCCACATGATCTCACTTCATTATAAAAATAGAAACCTAAAATATTCAGAGGATAACATCTGGAATCAAAACTTTTCATATAAGATCAGATATAACATCACCTTCTAGTCTAAACAGCATTATTTCAGCCGGGCAAATGTCTGCTCTGATAAATATCTGGGTGTTAGGGGAACAAGATTTCTTCTTCATTTTATTTCTTCATCCATTCTAATTATCAGAAACAACGAAAGTTAAAAAGCAACTCTCTTGCCTGCAAGAATTAGGGCTAGCTGAAATCTGTTGTTCAAGGCAAACCTCATAAAATATCAAAAGAAGCTGATGAAGACAAAGCTCAGATGGTAACTGATACTTTTCTGGGCTAAATTTTCTCCATAAGTCCTGATATCAAAGCAAGTTGCCAGTTAGTGAGTGTTATGGCAAAATTCATACAGTGAGTGAACAAGACAACCAGTGTATTTCATGTGACAGCACTACTTGGGACATTTACATGTCTTGAGTGTTAAGCTGAGATTGGATCAAGGATTTAAATCATTGGCAAACTTGCAGAAGTTATTTCTGTAACCTGCCAGAATAACCCTTTTGTCTCCAGCTGAAAAATGAGTGACTTTAGGCTCACTTTAGTGAGCCTGAGTTAAGCAAAGCCACTTTTTGTCAAGAGTAACCATGACGCAAATGGCTTTATCTGCATGTAACCAAGGCAAGAAAACATTAACCAGCTGGTCCCCATTCAGAATCATCTGTAACCATCTGGAGCAAGCCCTAGACTGCAGTGCAGAGACTCAGTATGGGACCAAGCATGACTCAGTCTGTGCCTGCCAGAATCAACATTCACTGACTGGAACGTGTTCAGAACCTCCTTTTAACAATTCTCTGAATAGTCTTTACCAGGCATTAATGTAGTCTTATTTCTATGAGCCAAATGGGAGCTTGTTTGGGTCTGGCTGGCAAAGCCTGGCTTTGGGTGGTCCTGAGATGTTGGTGGTCTTGGCACATGGTTTTCAGTTCTGGGAAGAACTGACCTTGGGATCCCTCCTGCAAGGTCCCTCTTCTCAGTGAGGTTGGGTAGTTATTGACGTTCAATATTGGGGTCATGTATGAGACAACTACAGGTTTGTCTTTGTGTTTTCCCACTTCTGTGCTATGTGTTTGCATTGCTGGTGTTTCAGGATAGGTCTGTGGTTAATTAGAAACAGCTTCTGGTATCCCTGTCTTTACAAGGATAGCGAAGCAGCTTTGCCTTGATTTGGCTATTTGGTAGAAGTTTCCTTGTTTCTCTTCTAGTATGAATTTTAGAGGTGGTGAGAATGGTCAGCTAGTGAGCATGATTTCACACCAAGTTCCAAGAGCTGTGGCAAAATGTGCCTGTTTAAATAGTAAGTTTGCCTTGGGATGCAATCCCAGTGTTGTCCATCACAATAGTGAAAGCATGAAGCAAGCAGTAGCAGAGATCATGACATCCATCCAGATGTGCATCACCCGGCTCCACTCGAGTACAGTGAGAGATCTGCCTGTGAATGCACTAAGCCTTAGAAGGGGAAATACTGTGCTAAGCCTCAGGTCTTTAAAGGGCTTAAAGTGCAATTTTACAGTTTGTCCCATTGCTTTTTGAACCTGAAATGAAATTGTGGCTATAAAACAAGTGATTAACATTGCACCTATTAAGGTATTTATTGATGGTTAATTTTCGTGTTGCAAAGATTTTTGATGTCTCCAAATATGTACCCTCAGATACCACTTAAAATGTTGGCATGGAGAACTGCAGAAAGAATAAAGGGTGCCTGAGTCTTATCTGATACATCAAAGCAAAACAAATTAGGATAGTAATAAATAAGATCTGAAAAAACAACCTCTCATCCAAAATACGAAGCCTTTATTCACATTGTTGGCCAGTTACTCATATAGGGAATAAATCCCTCTGACACCAGTGGGACTACTTGTTAAAATAACTGATTATCAATATGATTAAGGTGTTTTCTTAAGCAGCCTTAGTCTGAAGTGTTGCTGCTTTCTCTGGAAATGTAAGACTTCACGTGTATTGCAGTCACTTTTCTTGATGATAAACTAAGAATCTCTGCATATTTGCTAGTTCCCTTCCTGTTTATAGCAAAGAGACCTGAAAAAATATGTTGTACACCACATAATCTTCTGAGATAGTAGAACAGAGTTTTATTCAAGAACAAAACCCTGTGCTCAGGTTACTTTACTCAAAAGGAGTATAAATGATTGCTTTTTAATTGTTAAATATCCTGCTTCCTTCCTTCCATGTTCAATTATTTAAGAGTTTTGTGTGAAGGACTGCATAAAAGATGGCTTTTTGAATGTTCTTTTCATTGCTCCATTGGCTTTAAGTGGGTAAACTTATTACCACTAAAGTATTTGTTCCCCTTTGGATTTTTGAGTCATCAACTTGAACTTTCTTTGGTTTTGCATTAGTTTGAAATAATATGCTTGGATTTATCTGTTGTTTACAAGGTCTTTTGTAAACCAAATCACTGGACCTCTTAAAAAAAATTACAAAAAGCTTGCTGCAACCTGTAATCATAGAAGAATTCCTATTATAATAGAGCAGAATTAATAATGCATGTAATTATAATATACAATTTTCTTTAGGCTTTTCTAATTATAAAAAAATTACAGATAACATCAACAGTGTGATTCTGAAATGCCTCTCATTTATTATGTAGCTCTCTTAATCAATGCTCTGCCAGTGGAAATCAAGTCAAAATGTTATTATGGTCTGTCCTTCTGGATTTAATTACAGCAGTAACTCATGGCTCCAAGTCTGAGAAAACATACCGTGCAGTTTATAGCTTTGAAGAACAGCTATTAATCCTGCCATGCACCTCCCCGTGCAAGCCTGTGAAAGCATTTAAAAAATCTTTATGCTTGAAGATAAACATGCACTTATAGTTTTAATATTGAGGTGCAGAGAATGCAGCCTTTGCATCTGCTCTGAAAGTGCATTGTAGAGAAGGCTGAGAATAGACCCTCTTTCCTGGTCCTGTGAGATATTCTCAAGGCAGACGAGTCTTTATGCCTACAGCCTCTCAGATTAGAGGTATTATTTTGCACCTCTCATGGTTTTGAGTACAATTTTCAGCTCCTTTCTGTCAATAGCCTGAAGTCAGAACTTCTGCTGTGTAAACAGGCTTGCTGAAGATGTACATCTGTGCCTCTCATATGATTTTTGAATCGGTTTCCAACATGAGTCTCTAACCTGACAATTAGCTGCAAATGGGAATAATGCACTCTTCCAAGAACCTGAATTAGTATCTGGATCTGCTCTGATTTTTGTCAGCAGCCACAAAGGATCCCTCTGCCTCCAAAGAGGAAACATGCTCAGTCACATGCTAAGTCACATTTCCAGCAAACGGCTAGAAAGCAAAAGGTGCCAGAGATGACTGGGAAAGATGACATGGAGCATGCAGGCTGAATCAGAATGCTTCTTTTTGAAGGCAATGCTTCTAAGGCAATTCTCATTTTGCAAGTGCAAGATAGCCCAAATATCGTAGACTAATGCCTAGCACTATCTATGTTGTTCAGAGAAACACTCTAGACCATCATTAAAGAAGTTTTACTTGTTCTCTGCAAGCCACCATCTCGAGCACCAACTTGTAATGTTTTCAATATTCCAAGGACTACAATGAAACATAACCAGTGGATTATTTTAATGTGTAATTTATTTGAGCTCAGCAGGGGTTTAAGGAACCCAAGGTCATCTGCTAGCTTTCCCCTCGGCCAGAAGGACACAGCCAACCATTTGATGTGTTTCATTTGGGCAGATGTGGGAAGGATCTGAGGAAACACTTGTGCTGGAATGATGTAGTTTACATCCGCACAGCAGTGGGCATTGCAGGGTTATCAGAATTGGTCAGAAATATTGTTTTCTTTACCTAAATATTATCTCATCAGGACATACCAATTGTTTGAAGTTGAAAGGCCTGGAAAGAAAGGCTTTGCTTTGCTGGTTGGTCTGTTCAGAAGATAGTGACATTTCAAAATTGATGTTTTGATGTTGCCATTGCCTTGTGGAAAGCAAAAGAAATATGGGTTAGTGTTTCATGGAAACTTTTCAAAAACATGGAGAGGAAATAATGTGAATGACTAGTTTTTTGTGTGTGTGCTTTCCAGGTGTCCACATTTTGTTCTTTAGAGAAGACACGTTTTCTTTTAAGTCTTGAGAATCATCTAGGACAGCACTTTTTACCCAGCCCTGGTTTCCAAGTCATGTTCCAGCAGGACCTGGAACCCCATCTCACCCCAATAGGTTGGATAGGAGCATCTGAAGACACAGCAGGAGTGGATGCATGATGTTTTTGGTCAAAGATGGGAGGGTAAGAATGAGAAGAGCATTTCAGTGGGCACATAGGCTGAATCTCTTGCCAAGCATCTAGGATAGTTGTGCAAGCTTCCACTGTGCTCCCAAGAGAGAACTTTTTGCTGATCTCAAAGCACAGGAGTTTTCCATGTTGTATTTAGTAGACTATGCAGGCAACTGTATTTTCCAAACGTGTTCGCCAAGTCACAGGGAATGAGGGCTGCAGGAAATGGTGAGGTCTTTAGCTGTGTCATATTCCAAGATTGTGGGAAGAGCTTCTGGCATTACGAGTCTAGCACTCTGATGACAGGCAATGGGGATACTAAGAGACAAATATCCCTCTCTGTTACCATTAGGACCTTTTGCTGTGGGAGACTGTGTCCTCGATGGCAGCAAACCATGAAGTCATCTTGGAGCAGAATAAATGGGACGGGAGAGGGACAGGGCTTCTTGGCTTCTCCACTGTGACGTTGACACATGAGGCTTTAATTTCAAGGGAGGAACTGGAGCAAAAAGCATTGTGAAATCCAGTACCCTAGTGGTCTGTGACTGCTTACGGTGCTTGGTATCATTTTTGTGGTCTTGGAGGCAGCGTCAGCTGGTTGTTCTTGATTCAAGGAAAGATAGGGAGCTTGATGGAACACAGGGCAAAAATGAGAGCAGGGAAAAGCAGAGATTCTTGTTGTACCAATGGGGAGGTGAAGTGCCCTTCCCATTCACCCTGATTAGCGTATTTCTATGCCTTTTTTTAAACTGTTCTATATTTTTATTTGATTTCTGTAACCTTTTTGCCATTTTTTTCCTTTTTTCTTTTTGCAGTAAGCACACACACTTGCATACAGCCCATGTGTAGGTTCCTAGTGGACCCTGGTGTTGAGTCGTTTCCTTCTAGTGTATCCCAGAACTGCCTGATGAGGCGGCTCGCGGAACACGGGAGGCGATTTACTCTGCGAGCTGCGAGGAGAGCGATTTGTGCAGCGTCCTTAAAGCCAAGCGACACAAAGAGAAGCTGTGTGGAGAGTAATTACTCTGCTGTTATCCTCCAGGCTCACATTGCCACAGGACTGTGCTGCGAGAGCTGCAAGAATTCAGAGGTTTCCGTAATTCCCTTTTCCCTTCTCTGATGTGGAGGAGAAGGTTGTTTTTGTACCAAGGTAATCACTTACCCATTATTTACTCTGAAGGATGAGGACTCAGGCTCCCAGAGCTTTCACAGTTCGTTTTGTTGTGTAATTATTCCGCGAAAGAGCTTTTCCCGGCAGCGTCAGGCTGTGTCCTTTGTAGCGGAGCCGGAGGGATTCCTGCCCTTGCAGAAGGTCTCTCCAGAAGCGAGTTGCCTCAGTGGGATAATACTGCGGCACACGTGCCTTTTTCACATCGCTTATTTATTTATTTCTAATGGAATTCTATGAATAAAGAAACACATCTTCTGTATTGTCTTTTGAAGGCCGATAATTGTGTTGCTGTTTCATTCGCTACTGGCCATGCCCAAATGAATCCGTCTTCTCTGTTAAAAAGCAGCCCCGCAGAGTTTTCCCAGTTGCTCAGTCAGTCACAAAACACTGTTGTAAAGCAAGTGCTGCTTTATATTGTCTTAATAGATGTGGCTTTTCTCTTGTCCCTGCTGTCAGGCATATTGTTAAATTGCTTTGAATTTGCAGCGAATTGAAATTTCCCGTTCCAAGGAGAAGGAAACCATTACGTGTAATTAGGATTATTGTATAATAGCACCTTTCACTCTAAAGTTAATGAGTTATGATCAGAACATATTCTTTCATTAGTTTTAAATATCCCCATCGTTAATTTGATGTTATGGTTTTTATTGTTTAATAGTAATTCACTTAAAAGAGTGACAGCACACGTGGCTTCACAGGCTACTTCCTATCACCATGCAAAATCCCACACAGGCCAGGAATGCTTCCCCTTCCGATGTCTTGCATTAGGGTCAAAAATGCACCAAGGGATTAATTACCCTGCAACATGTCTGAACTTCAGAAGAGATTTTGCTTTGGAGTTCATACTGGGCAGAAAATCAGTGTGGAAAGCTACCCGCCCTCCTTGCTTATCTCTGTCTTCCTGAAATGAGAACATTCTCCTCCAGAAACCTTTGTGGCCACATTTGAAGTCCTTTTCTGGCTGCGATGTTGGAACCATAGCTGTCTATTTAATTGACTATAGCCTTTCGTAACTCTTTCTACTTCTCTACTTTTGTGTAACAGGGTTCCAACAAGGTGATTTCTGTGGCTGAGACACCACATTGCCTGCAGACCCCGCTGCATTTCACCAGTGTAAAAATCAAGACAGGCATTGGACTCATTTGGATCAAGGAGAAAAGCCTATAAAGATATCATAGGACATGAGGATTTTGAAAAAAAAACTGTTGCAATAATTTGGAAGGTAGATTTTAAAGCGGTGAGCTTCAAAGGCTGGAAATGATTCTTTGATCTTCAAAAGCCCATAAATGAGAGTTTCTGATAGATGCATCATGTGTCCAAACAATCATGAGAAACCTAAATGGAGATTTGAAGCAGCAAAACCTTTTAAAAAGGAAAAAAAAAAAAAAAGGGAAATAATTCAGACAGTCAGACCAAACAACAGCATGGACATCTCAAATGTTTTTAGTAGATATTGTACAACAATTTATTGACTTCAAAATAAAGTTTTTGAATTGTCAGCTGAGTTCCTGAAAAATGAGGGAGGTGATATTTGGAAAAAAAAGATGTGGACCTGTAAAAGAAAAGACTTCAGCCTGTCCACATTTCTTAAAAGATCATAGCCTCAAAAACAGAGGGATATTTTCATGAATGAAAAACATTCTAAATTTTATTTGCTATGATTTTATAACTGTTCCAACTGGCTCAGACACTGCATGAAATGTCACGCTGGGGGATGGATTTGTTTGCTGTTAAACAAAGCATGCTCAGATGACATCTTTGTCACAGAATGGTTGATGTTAGAGGGGACCATCTATTGCAACCCCCCTGCTCGAGCAGGGACACCTAGACACATTGCACAGGGTCACATCCAGGTGGTTTTGGAAGATCTCCAGGGAAGAAGAGTCCACAACCTCTCTGGGAACCTCTTTATGATGAAATCTGTGGGCAAAGGAGACCTGCAGTCTTTCTTAGATCGGCCCAGATATGTCCGGGAAAGATGGAAAGACTCTTCAAACTGACATTTGAGTTGATGTTTGATTTTGGGGTCAAATTCACAAAAATGCTTAGCTACCTGTTTCCTGATGGAATAGCTAAGATTGAAGGAAGGGGAGGATCAGTGCACATTCTTTCCAGGGATGCTTGTTGGCTCATCCAAATCAAATTGATGAATTTATTTGCCTGCTTGCTCATCTTGGAGTGCAGGACAAGACTGGAGGATGTATACCAGCCATCTGCCTTCCTGATACCCTACCATCAGTTATAGTATTAGTTACCCATATTTTATACTTCTAAATACATCTGGAGTTCTATGTCTAATTATTCACTGAGACCAAGATGTGTTTTTTTTTTTTTTTAACCAGGGTTTCAGAGCACGCTTTTAAAAATGTTAGAGCCAACCTGTGACAGCCCGAAGAAAAGCAGGAGTGGACAATGAAGTCTGCGGTGTCAATACAGGCACGTAAAGGAATGAGTGTTTGCTTCTAATATGTTGTTTCAGGGTATCCTATTGGAGCTTTGTGATACAATTGCTTCCTATAAATGGGTTGTGACAAGCAATTACACAGTGCTCCACACATCTTGAGAAAGGAAGAATAGAATAATTGAAAATAGGGCTGGGAGAGCTCTCAGGAGGTCACCTAGTCCAGCTCATCACCCAAGCAGGGATGGCTTCATGCTAACTACTCCTGACATATGTTTGCCTCAGATATTTTGAAAAACCTCCAGTGGCACAACCTCCATAGGAAATGCTTTGAGGGCTTATCTCTGCTCAAGCTTAGAAAGTTCTTTTCTAATGTCTTGAGTCTCCCTCACTCCGGCTTGACACCATGCTTCTTGTCGGGCTCCCGGGGAGTCCAGGGGATGTTTATTTCCTTGCTTTTGCAGCTACACTTTCATCTACTTGGAGACAGCTATCATGGTTTCCCTTGGTTTTCTCCTCTTCTAGACTAAACAAATCCCATCCTTTTAATCTTTCCTAATAATTTATGGATTTTAAACTTTCCCTCATTTGTGTTGTTTTCCTCTGGGCTTATACTAAATGGTCTGCGTCCTTCCAGAGGTGCATTGGCCCAAACTAAGCTGACCTGTGTATTAGTGGCTGCATTTTCTCATGCTGATATTTACTTTGTAAGGGGGGTATTACCCGTGACATTCAAGCATTTCGGAAGCCTTACTTAAAATAGCCCTTGGAAAATACCTCATCTCAGGTCAGGTCTGATTCTTCAATAGGGCAGTAGGGGCTGTAGTGTGTTCAGTCTCTGCTGCTAAACTCTAGTAGCCTATGATGTGCAAAATTAAAGTAAAAATAAAATAAAA
>JAUBOD010000327.1:2297981-2319478 GCA_032353885.1 Nothura maculosa | reverse complement strand
AGGGTGACTCCAAGCAGTAGCTCTCATGGGCACCTCAACCATACCCGTAACACCCATCCTCCGTGGGAGCACATTCACCTTGAATCCCACCTCCTCTCGTGCCTTGTTTAGGGTGTGATGAGGTACCTCCACCCATTTCCTAGGAGCTAGAGATAGGCAGGCTGGCAGAGATTTGGGGGTTTTCAGTCTTTTTGTGGTTTACACCTGCCCTGTATATAAGTTAATTGCAAGAGGCCTATCCTGGGAATGGCCTAGATACTTCTGAAGATGAATTTTCTTTCAAAGAACACAGCAGAACACTTTCATTTAAAACTCCTTCATTCAGAAGATGCATTTAGTTTTTCTAATGTCATGTGATTGCTTGGGTTCAAAAGGACTTGCCTGGGAACTGAGAAATCCAAGTTCAAATCCTTGGTTATCTCCCAAGGTCTATTTCCTATGAGAGGAATGGCCTGATGTTCTTGGTTGGTCCAAGAGGTGAGATGTTTACACATCCTGCTTTTTCCCTTTTCCTTCACTTTTTCTGTGTCCCACTGAAGCTGTGTCCTTATGAAGAAAGGAATTTATCTATCAATGAGGTAATGAGAAAGATGCAAAATCCATGGTCTTTTATTGCAGTGGTCAGGGCTCTCACCTTAGGGAGACTTCTTTCTGCTAAACACATCTTCTTTGTTCATATCCTTGCCTGCCCATAATGTGTGTCCTGTTTTGGAGAGCAAATATCAGAGCGGAAGGTCTGTAGGAGAAACTCACAGAATATCGTGGCCAGTTAATGCTTTTCTTCCTAGCTCCCAGTAGTCCAAGGCTGCCTTATATCCTACAGCTTATTATGGAGAGATTACGTTATCATACAAACCATAAGGCCATGTTTTTCTGGATTGTCCTGCCTAAGAAGTCTACGCTAGATTTCTCCCACTGTGGCAAAAATGAATGTAGGAAATAAATGAACCTCCTAACACCAATTACTAGGCAATCACTAAGTCTCTCTTCTGCTTTTGTCTTTGTCCTTGCACATAAAATAGTTGACTAAGTGAACATGTATTTTCTGCTACAATCTAATTTAAGAGTGACCACATGTGCATCTATATAGATGCAATTTTTCTAGTGGTATGTTTTGTGAATGTTTTCTAGTTTCTTTCATTGTATTCTGATACAACATTAAGTTTACTTAACTTTCTGAGCATAGGAATGTTAAAATAATTTCACAAACAATTAAGATATGCGCAGGATCTGTGTTTGGAATACAATCCCACGGCCTCGGTGAAACAGGATATTTCGGGAAACAGATGGTCATGAGTTTCCTTTTCACATATTGAGGCTGGTTGGGTTTTCCTACTTCATTTGGTACTTAGCCTCAATGTGGACTTCATAAAGTCTGTATTGCCTCCTGCATGCTTCATAAAGTCTACATCAGGGCCACACGCCAGAACAATGCCACACTTTATAAAGCGCAAATTGGCTATGCAAACTTTATTATTAAGTATGTGAAACTGACATTAATGTCTAGTCACCCCCTAACATATGCTCTGAATACTACGCAGAGGTGTTGATTTTCTTCAGGTTCAGCAGATGAAAAAATATTTTTTTACTTCCTGATGCCAGCATTTTAATATTTCATGAGCTAAACTAAAACTAGGAAAACATCTAGGAGATGGGAATACTTAGAGGTTTCTTTTTCACTCCTTCAGTGCAAGTATGCAAACATGTGGCTTCTTTTGCCTCAAACTGTACAGAGAAGTCCCATCCTGGAAAAGTTTACTCATAAAGAATTTAAGGATAATAGATTTTGGTTTAGATGAGCTGGAGAGATGGGAATATTTCAAAACCTATAATTCTGTACTAAGAATGGTAATGCTTGTCTGTAGATTAGTCTTGCATTTATTTCATAGGGGGGCTTAAAACACTAAGCTGCTCTACCTTAAAACCCTATGTTGTTGCCATTTGCTGCTGCTGTAATATTTAATTTTCATATAAAAAAGTCCACAAACCTCTATGCATCTACTTGCAGGCATTTGTAGAAGAATCATCTTCATCTGGAAAGGCAACTGTGCAGCAAAATGTCCTTAACTTAAACCTGGAGCTGAACTTCCTCCATCTTGGAAAGTTCTCTAATCCACCTGGCTATTGGGTTGAAGTGGAAAATGGCAGGTTTATTTATTTATGCAAAACTCCCTGGGGCAGATACATCTGGAGAACACTATTGCATCTGGCCCTGAAGGCAGAGAATGGTCCTCTTGGTGGTCCAAGGCAACAGAGGCAAGTTGAAACATGGGAAATTCCAATTAGATGTAAGGAGAAATGTTCTCACCATGAGGTTGGTCAGTGAGGAGCAGAGATCTCCACCTGTGGAGATACTCTAAATTTGATATGTCCTTGTGTAGGTTGATCTAGCTGGATCTGCTTTGAACTAGTGATTCAACTAGATAACATGCAACGTCCCCTGCAACCTATGCAATTTTGTAATAGTTAAAAAGAAGAATCTATATTAATTCAATATTGACCAAATGCAGAGTTACACTGCATCCTATACAAATACATAGAAAAGACTTTGTCCTGAAGAGCCTATGCTCCAAATAAAGCAAAGCCTTGTGTGTGTGGAGGGACTTGAGGTGCAAAGAAGTGATATCCTCACATCCTACCGAGACTCAAAGATGGAATAAGGAAAAGGACTATTTGTTTTATTATCCTTCTTTCTCCTATCTCACTTCAGACAATGCTATATACAGAAAGTATTATTACACAGGAGGGAAGGATTCTGTTAACATTAAGGATTAATGTTTTGGTTTCTTCACTTACAAAAGATGTTTCTTTCTCCATCTTCTGCAGGAGACACAAACACATTCTTCCTATTTCTGTAATCTCCTCTGGCACCTCCTAATCAATCCTGAGCAATGAGCTCCCAGTTAATTTTCAGCAAACTCCCTAAATGGGTATATTTGGGCAGTTCCAGAGTTATGGGATGTGAGAATAAGTTTTGATCTGCAGAATTGAATTGAATGAAGTAGCTGTAACTGTATTCTCTCTCAACGGGCCGTGAGTTAGAATATAGTGCAAATACTGAATAACTAATTTCCAAGGAGATTCACAGTGGCTTATGAAAGAAAACAAATAAAAAATGACCCCTTTCCATATATGATGCATTCTGATTTTTCCTCCCTCTTTAATAATTAGAAACATGGTTTCACTGATACATTTTATAAAACCTTTCTGGGGATTCATGAATTTAAAAGAAAAAATAAACTAGATGTGAATAATTCATACTTAAATAGCTCTGGGCCAAGATATTGCTTCAGTATTTCCAAGTATGCAAGTTTTATTATTCTCTTAAAGTATGAATAAAAACAAGGTTGTTTTATCACACTTGGACTAATCAATGATATGCCTGAGGCACAGTTGGCAGTAAATGATCCGTTTTAGTTTAAAACATTTTTTAAATCGATGTGTATTGTAAGGGAGTCATAAAAATCCTCAAATTAAAGACTTCTGAGCCATAAAAACAAGTAATGTATTTAAAGTTTTTTTTTTTTTCCCTTAAGGCGGTAATGTTTCCAAGTAAATAGGAGATGGGCCAAGCAGTTCCCTCTGAATTACTGTTCATCAGGCGTTCACACTCTATTAAGGTAACCTTCATGAAATATTTCTGCATTACACTTCATGATGTAATTTGAATGCATTAGAATTAATTTGCCAATAAACTGCAGGGAAAATATGGAATATGCTATCCCCCAAGCTTATGAACTCTCTGTTTAGATTGGGCCACATTCATGAGGGTTTCCAATGTAAAGTTTGGAGGCAGAAATGACTCCTGTGTCAGCTCTGACTACAACGCTTTATTCAGGAGCGTGTTCTTTACCCAGGGAGGGAAATCAGGGCTCTCCTGATTTAGAGCCCCAGTGTCTGTGGGTCCTTGCGCCGTGCTTGGGGAATTCACTTCATTGAATGCATGGCAACACACTGGCAAACTGAGGAGTCTGCACCGAGTTTTTTTTGTGGGATAGACACTTCTAAAAAATCCATAAATGGTGGTTATCCAAGCCCCGGAAAACTCCTTTTCCAGCCAGTTTTAGATTGCTGCTAATCCACCCCTGGGCCCCCTGTGCCATCTAAAGCAGGGCTTACCTCCTGGAGAAGGTCTTAGCTCTGCACATGGGTTTTGGGCACCATGAGCACTCAGTGCATCAGGACTGCCCATGTGAAATAGGATTTGCTGGACAGGGCCCCACTGGACATGTATTTTTCTGTTGTCTGATTTTGCATGCAAATACTTCTGGTTGCTTCTAATCCCTGCTACCCACTTTTGATGTCAAGGATATGACATGGTGACCAGTGAATCCCCCAGGAATACAGAGGAAAAGGTTTTCTCATTCTTTTCCTCCAGCTCTCCTTCCCATGGCTGGCAGCTTAACTGTCTGCATTTCTGAAGAACGTCGCACTGTGACTTTTAGTGCAAAGGCAATGGATGTTCCATATGTATAAATGTCAGAATTGCTGTATTGAGGTTTGGAGAAAATCCATTTAAGGCTAGACTGTGTGTCCAGTATTCATGCTCTTCCCTTTGATTATAGTCAATGAGAGTGAATGGAAATATTGACAGCGGGATGTAGTTCACAGTGAAAAAACTTGGCATGTGATAACTCATAATCATCATCATTATTATTTCCTTTTAAAAACTTATATGAGCTAAGTACTTCAAGAACTGAGTTTTTCCAATCCTCAGTATCTTATGCAAACTAACTAGCAGAAAATCCAGCTCTATAAAAATCTCTTCCAGTCTAAGCAGGACCTGAACTAGATATGCTCAAATATCAGGAGACAAAATCCTGTTTTGCACAAGTTCCACCTATTTCTGAAAACTGCAGCACAGAAAGCCTCAGAAGCAGGACTATTCTCATTATTATTCTCCTTCTCAGGCATTGCTGAATGAAACTGGAAGTCTCTTTCTTCCTGCCGTACTTTCTCATTTCCATAGCTCTGGAAGTCTTGCAATCAAATTGTCTCCATCTCCCATTTCTAAATGGGGATGGCAAGACATAACAAGCTATTTGTCAGCAAGTTACCCCTCTTGTTTGAGATCTGCCTTTGATACCACCCACACCACTGCTCAGTAGGAGCATTGATTCAGTCAGGGTCAAGTTATTTGGGATAAGCTCACCACACTAGAACATGGGGCCTACCTCACAGCTCTTGGAGTGCATTACACTTTCCTAGGTTCCCCAAAGCTCTGTTGAGCACTGTTTGTCCATGGTCTCCTGAAGATCTGGCAGGTATCGACGAGCTGGCAGGTACTGTTTCTTCAAGATTCCCGAAGGAGCCTGTGGTAAAATGAGGTGAAACATAAAAGAAATTAGAATATGGGCGCAGAACAAAAGTCAGGAAAGATGAGCACAGATGAAATGTCTGTGGTGAGGTAAGAGATGCTCGCAGTTACCCAGTCAAATGTTTCCTGGGGTGAATTCCTGTGATCCTCCCATTGTTTCTCCAATAGAGTTTAAGAACTTAGATGGCCAAATTTTACTAGACTTGTAGAGAGTTTTTTTTCCATCTACTGAGGGCAAGAAGAGAAGGTGGGACATGTTGTCTGCCACATTTGCAAACATTGTAATGGAGAGAGAGAAGGGTTGTGGTGGAAAATGGCAAGGAAGCAGCTGGTGTGAGCGCATCTCCTGGCCAGCCTTTCTTGACGTTCTTTTCAGGCCTCTCAGCCTCTCGCCTCCCCAAACCAGCTGAGGAGCTTCTGATTTTTGCTTCTGCAACCTCCTCATCCAGAGGATGCTGCTGGGTATGAGAAGACCTGGCCCTAGGCCTAAAATATTTTGGATGATGGTATGTTTAAAAATAAACAGGGCTGCTCTGTTCATGATCTGCGATAGCGGTACAAAGCTGGAGTTAAGTCTTTTATCCATTCTCCTGTTCCTCTGGCAGAAAAATGTTGGCACTATCTTGAAGGAAAGTATTATGTTTCCAGTAGAAGGAAATAATTCCATTCATTCCCTCATAATCCCTCTGTCCACTACTGCATTAATACTACAGATCCTAAAAGAGAGATGCATCTCTCTTTGGCTAAAATGTGGTCACCGAATAAAGGCACAGGAAATTAGAGATTTTTTTTTCTTTTGAATTTCAGGAGAAAGCTATCCCCTCACTCTCACTGCCAGAAGTCATGAAAAATGTTTCAAATTCATAAAAAACCTTTCTTCTTATTGAAAAATTTGCAGAAATATTTGGCAGTGAAGAAAGCCTAGTTGTAGATTCTTCACAGTAAAAAGTTTAAAATGGAAAGTCTGACACACTGTTAAGCTGTAATAACACAAATTGGATCACTATAATTTTCACTTCTGATTATAGGTTATAAAATCACTGCCAAATACCCATATATTCATGAGCCTGCAGAAAACAATCTGCAAAATGAAATATGGAGAGCTGCTGAGGGAAAGTACAGGCAGCTGTAAATATAGGAGACATAATGATAAAGCCAAACCTAAAATCAAGATTCTTTTGATAGCTGGTCAGTGAAATTTCATGCATACCCTATCAAATTGAATTTAATCACCAAAAATTTTCACTATGTAAGAATACATTGATTTATTTGCACACAAGACAAAAAGCTTTACTAAGATGAGCATATATCAAGTACTGAAGAACTAAAGAGGAAAGAAGTCATAGTGATATTGCATTCAAACTGAAATAATACAAAACATTGAAATTCAAGGTTGTATTAAGGATAATAGTCCAATTTTTTGACAAAACAGTTCAAAATGCTAGAATTAAACAAACAGAAGAAAAAAAAACCTCAGGAAAAGCTTTTTAGCATGACTGTACTATAATTCTTAGGGATAATATAGCATATCTACAGCATCACATTGTAGGAAGTGGCTGTGATATCACAAGATAGATGAACAAACAATGGATGAACAAACAACCTGGACTGGCTTTCACCTGCCTTTCTAACTTTGCATATTTGGCATTTGTGGAGATTTGTTGAAGCATAGCATAAAAACTATGAAGCTATTAAAAGAGGGAGGCTGTCCTTTCCTTGAGCAGAAACAGCACGGTAATCCATTAACAGAGATTTCTGGCATAGATAAAAAACAGAGACAAAAAATCTCCCATATGTAAGAAGATATATTACCAAATGCAAATTTTTTTTCCAGTATGAATTAAATAAGACAGAGAGGCTGAAATGGAGCAAGCTTATTGTTTTGCATGATACGCTGTATGGATTGCTTCTATCCACTGCATGGTCTGAATTACTCAGGTTTCCTCACAATGGATATGTTTGCACTCCTCTTTTTCTTTTGTCAGTCTACATTTTAGTTTTCGTTTGCATTGCCTGTGCTTTGAGCACCCTTAGTAAGTGATAGCTGCATGAGTGTTGGCCTAGAAAAGTGGCTTATAATCTTTAAGGGCATTGTGACTTCTCTGCTTGGAAACTAAGGAGCTCTGCTGCTCAACCACTGTCTGCAGCACCAGTAGGCTTCCTAATTAGAATAATCAATACAAACTACAGACTATAAAATCATGAGGTATGGTCAGCTGTTTCCCCCTATGTGATAGCTGTGCTGAGGATTGTATAATTGAGTAGAAATTATTAAAGGGCTCTGTGGGGTGATTTTCCATTCATAACCCTGCTCTGTATCTGCTTTTCACTGCTATTAATTCCTCTCCCTGAAGCTCCCTCCACCCTAACAGCCCATTTCCACAATTTCCATTTCTGTTTCCTGTGTGATTGACTGTGACTGTTTATCGCTTATGAATGCTGTTTGTCTAAAAATGGCACACTGAAATTTGTTAGCAAAATATGTTTTAATAGTTGTAATTATTATAGCGCCATAAGGCCACATGGCACTTTTCAGCTGAAGGCTTTAGAAGTTTCCAAACAATAGTGAAGTTAACATCAAAATGTTGCCTCTAATGAGTAAATGTACTCCCTCTATTTTATGGGGTTATATAGAAGTATTAAGAAAATACACCTTGGGATTTTGAATATAGGCACTTAAAAAATACTGGTCTATCACTATGTGCCCTTTTTTTTTCTCCTTTGGAGGCTGAGGATGCTCACTAACTGCTAACATAGATACTATTTATTTAAATGTTATTTAAATTCCTATTGTGAACATAGATGTATAGCGTCAGATATCCAGATAGTTTTGAAAGGATTTGCCCAAGGTCATGCAATGACTTTGGGAAAGAGCTCAAGTGTTTGCCTCGGTCCTTCACTCTAAGTAGCAGCACTGTAACGTGATGAATTAAGCTAATCATCAGCTCTGTTTGGGAGCCAGAAGGTCATGGGTAGAGAAGTTTCTTCCTGGGCAAAGCCACTGAAAACTGAAATGTGTTAGCCGACCTAGAGACCGGCCTTTTTAATTCCACCAGCTGGCTTGGAGGCTGCAAACTTCTTTATAGAAATAATGCGATTCCAGAAACACCTCAGTTTGCTTGGCGTGGTTTGTTTGATGACTCACTTTTTTAATAAATATGAAGGTTGCAGTCAGCTAAGGAGAAGCCAAGGCCTCTTCATATTATTTTAAATTAGGAATTTTGTGGAATCCTCTAAAACTTTTTTTTTATCTCACCCATTTTTCAGAAAGAAGGACTTAAGGTGTAAGTCCTATTTCCACACCCTTAATGAGTCTAAAACATGAGTCAACCTTCCCTCTCTATATTGTAGTGTGTAACCTAACAGTAAGCTTCTTATTTCCTGAACATTACTGTAAAATATGTCTTTTCTGGGCCTCTCTTAGGGATTGCTATATATATCTATACAGTCTGTCATTTTGTGGGCAACAGAGAAGGAAAAGACTCCAAACTGAAGAAGAGGGAGTTACCTGATCGATGATGTCAGGTTATGCCCAAGACCAAGATGCAGTGCAAGAAAAGGGTGGCTGAAATGGTGGGGATGGATCCTCTTTGTATCAGGATGTAGCGCAGAGCTGATGCTGTGGCTGGATGGTTTTTGGGGAGCTAACTTTGAGATTGCCTAGAATGTAACTGGCAGATCTGAACGGCAAGTTGATATTAAGGTCCCCTCTGTGTTCATGATTTCTTTATGTTCTCAATAGCTGCGTAAGGGCTGTATCTTCTGTGGAAGAGAGAGAAGAAAAGCTTCTGGTCATTACTTTTTGAGTTTTAAAGCAGATCATCTGCATACTACCTACAAAATTCTATCTGTTGGCCTGGTGAGACAGATCTGCTGTTCCTGGAGATCCGCTACGCCTGCAGTGTGACACCAGAGGCATCCACATACTTTACTCTGGCAACAAAACTAATTGTGGGAGGCAAGAAGTGCTCAAACTGCTTGTGCCAACCACTATAGTTGGATGAGATGTGAGCAACCAATGCTAACCAAACCTGGAGGAAGAGGCGCAAGAATGTTTGAAATAAAGCTCCCAAAGCACCATAGTTCATGACATATTTGCTATGAGTTGTCCCTCCTGTAGACCTAAAAGCAAGGGAAGACAGTGAGTTCGATTAGACACGCGTATGATGATTACTTCTCATACTACATGATTTTAAGTCATTATGGCATTAAAAATGCTGTAATTAGCTGAAGCTCTGTTTATTATAGAAGAATGATTACGTTGGTAACCTCCAAAAGCCATGAAGGGTTGTACTTGGCATGGCCGGATTTTGTGCTTGAACAAAGTCCCACTGAGTGGGGGTGAGATCAGAGGAATGTCATAACCAAACTTGACAAAAACATTAGCAGATTAAAAAGAATAAAAAAGTGTTCTAAATGAAAAGATAAGAAAGAAGAAAAAAATTTAATCTTGAAAGGAGGCAGAAGAAAGGTCAGAGAAAGGTTTCTGAGACGTGGGAGGCAGACTCAGCCTCCCAAGTTAATTTTGGAGGATGATCCTGAAAAGTAACACTGAAGAAGGGAACTTCTGTGAATTTTGCTCTCAGCTCCCACAGCTGGGTGCTGGGAGAAATACTAAAGGACATTTAGAGGAAGAGACTGTTTTTTTGTGTTCTCTGTGGAACTTCTTTCTGACTTTACCCTCAAATATTTCACTGTTGTTTAGATTCAATTTTTTTTTTAATATTCAAATTTCTGATGATAGGAATGGCTAGAAGTAACTCTGAAAAGCACAATGACTTTTTGTTTATTTATTTATTTTGCTGTGCATTGAATGCAAATTAAAAGTCTTCAGGAGCTTGTGCTCTTGGTGGCATTTAGAAAATCTTCCATCAAATCATAAGAATCAATTTGAGGGTGCTATCAGCCTCCTAGTGTATCATTACACATATATAAGGATAAGTGTCGGAATACATTCCTGTGGGCGGATAATAGTCAGCCTCCCTCATGCAAAATAGAAGAGGAGCAGAGAGATATCCCAGAAAAAATGTAAAACTTTAAATAATCATGCTTTGCTCCCAGTAGATTCTAACATTAGCTACAAAAGTTACTTTTGTCATTTTTCTCTCTTTACTCATCAATTCTTACTAAAAAAAAATCTTGTCTTAAACTGACTTGAGCTTTCTGCACTCCAGCTGTTTTCTGAAGTTTTTGAGTGTTGCTCAGCTCTGTTCACTGTATGACATTGCCTTTATTTAGCTCCTAACAAAATTAACTCTGTTGAATTTTCTGTAAATCCCAGTACTGTAGCAAATTTTATTGGAGCTCTCTATTTCTTTACAGTTCTTCCAAAGTGTGAATCCGCGCTATGGTTCTCTACCAAGAAAAATGGTATAGAGGTTCTCTAGAGGAAAAAAGTTAAATAGGATGGATATCAAAAGATGAGAGAGCATTTCTGAGATTGGGCAACTACAGTCAGGAATGATACAGTCTTGAAAAAAATGCATCTTCTGTTTTCAGTTTGAAAGAAACAAAACTGGTAACCTTTTTTTGAACTTTCTTAGGTTTTATAATTAGAGGGAGCTATATCTAAGGGAAGAAGAGAGAAGAAATTTTATACAGCCCCTAGTAAGATGCTATGTATTTATCACAGTACTTTCTTGTTCATTCTTCTCTACCGAATCTTTTCTTTTGTTTAGATTTTGGATTGCTCATACAAACTATTTTAAAGGAAATATTCTCCAACAAATCTCAGCTGTGTGTCTAGTTTCTAGCATTTTAAAAAGAAAGGCCCTCTGTCTTGTCTATTTACATAAAGGCCAAATGCCAGATTTGGAAAATGCAATAAAAATATGCTTTTCTGGGATTTGTTATTAGGGAAGGAGAATTCCCCATGACCAAAAATATCCCAGTAATAAGCATTTGCTCTGTGCTGGCACCACTCTGACCTTAAATTATGTGCTTGCCCCCATTTGTAGCTAGTTTCCTCTCTATAAATGTACAGTTAAGTCATTTGTAAATATCATACCTAAATCTGGAAGTGTAATTTAGTGACTCTGAAGATTAAGAAGACTAACATTATTTAGGATTAAATGCAATCTTTTCTTTGTTTAATTTACTTTCTACACTGTGCATACCTTATCTTATAGTCATTCTTCACTTCAGCTCACTTGATGTATTAGCTATGCTGTTGATAACACCAGCAAAAAAAGGCTAAATGTTTATTTCCTTGCAAAATAAAACAATTTAAAATGCATTGATGTATATACTGTGAAGTGTAGTCACACAACAATAGGGATGTTGTGTCATTATCCTTAGAACATGGAAGATGTCTGCTTGGTCACACAGTTCATTTTATTGCTAGAGAAGATTTAAATCTGTAGGAAGGAGGCATTCTGCACTTGATCATACCAGCTGTCTTCATTAAAAGTGTTTAATGAAGGAAAGTGTTTAATGAAGAGCAGCACTCTGCTTACCTTTACCAAGAATGACAGAGATTTAAAATGATCTAGCGAGTACAGTCTACTTCATGGCAACAGCAGTCACTGAGGTGTTCATGAAGGTACTATTCATGCTTTTAGTGAGAATATCCTCAGGTGATGAGCTAGACTCATCAGACATTCAGCTATTGTGCCAGAGACTGATTAATTTGTACATTTTATTACTGAGTACAATAATCCCAAGCTTTAGTCTTTCTGGGCCCACCTTGTGGTGCCTTATGGCAGTTTCATCCTCACTGCCTTATTTCCTTCAGGCACTATGGACAGTTAAATAATGTTAAAGTTCTAAGCAGCTGTCTTTGAAACAATTTTGACTACCCTTGAAATCAAGTAGTCTTATAAATCTGTGTCTTTAATGCTTTTTAATGACAGCTATGAATGTACTGTACTGTGAAGAAACGTAGTTCTTTGTTGTATGTTTGGAAACTGCAAGATGCAGATCCTTACTGGTGTAAATAGTCCCAATTACATGGATTTTGTAGAGCTATTTGAATTTACAGCAGCTGAAGGTCCCAGTGACCCCATACGTGTGTATGTAAATAAACCAAGCAACTTGCCAAGAGTCAAAGAGTTGTCAGTCACAGGGTCTTCACCTCCTCCCACACTAGGAATGAATCAGTGAACTCTTGCAGAGGACACCTTCACCTTTTTGTCAGCATAGCACTGGGGCAGCCACACAAGAGGAAGTGCCTGAAAGATGAATATGAACTGGGCAGAGCGGGGACATCTCATAAAACAGTAGTGCCCCATGTCATCGAGAGCTAGCTTTGGAAAATCTGACAGTAAGGTGAAAGGAACACTTGGAAAATAGACTCTGGAGCTCAGTAGAAAGGACAAAAAGCGGTTCCCAGCATTCTTTACCTCCCAAACTGTTCCTTTAGTAGTCTCATCCAACACCAGGAAACAAACAGCCACCCACAAATAAATCCTCTCACACAGCAGGAGCTAAGGAACAAAAATAGCAATGTCTCAGTTACAAGAAGGATAGATTCTATGCCAGCTACAGCCCCCAACCTAGAGGACAAATTAAATACAGAAAGATAAAAATGAAAAAAAAAGAGAACAATGTCTGGTTGGGGAAAAAAAAGATCAAGCATGACCGAAAGAAAAATGTAAGAATGTGAAATGTAAGAAAAATGCCTGTGAAACACATTAACACACACAGACCCATGGGGCCGGACTCATAACAGATGGCCAAATGTGATCCAAAACCAAAAGAGAATTTCTTAGAAAGATTCAGCCAAGTGGACAGTCCTGTTCATCAGGTGGTCATTTTCCACACTGACATCAAACACAGGTTCCTTCCTTATGATCTAATATCCTTGATTTTCCTTGTTATTTCTGGTGCTTATTTCCTTTATATCCTCATCTATCTCCTCATCTGTCTCCCCTTAAAATCAACAAGGAGGCACATACTTGTTTTAATAAGATGTGAATCCAGATTGAGGATTTTTAGTGTAATGAAAAGTAACAGTGCACCTATGATCTGTAGTCTTGGCTAAGATATTTAAGAATCCATACTATTATTGGCAAGGAGAGAAATATCACACAGAAAAAGATAAAGTCTCAGGCTTAAGTGGGAGACTATGGTCAGGATTGCTGTAGTCTCATTGTATCTGCAAAGCAATTTGGTAGACCTTAGTTGACATGCAGTTGTTAGTGTAAAAACCTGTACCAGGGATTTTGCAGTCTCAGTGCATGCAGAAAATCGTCCTTGTAGAACTGGAAGCAAGACTGATATCTAATTAAATATCAGGGCAAATTATTTGGTATTCAATAGTAGAATTAGTTTTAATTAAATTTAATTACAACAATAGAAATTAATTGTTTTACTGGCCATAGGACTGAATAGTGCATTATAAAGTCATCTAATCAGCAGCAGTTATAACATTGGAATTGGCAGACAGGAAGCATTTGTTGTCTTGTAATTAGGACTTGATCCAATTCTCACTGAAATAAACTTTCCATTGATTTTAATAGGAAATACATTAAACTTTGGCCATTACAGCTCATAGTAGTGTGGAATCTCTGCTTTTAGAATTTGGCACTAAACCAAGTTCTGTAATTCAGTTAACAAATTTGCTACAAGAAGTGACCGTACTCATGGTATGGTAGAACAAATGCAGAGCACATACAGCTCTCAGCTTCAAAGAATGGCACTTTTATATACTGGAAAACAGTTTTTTATGGTAGGTTGTTATATGTAAGTAGATATCAGTTCAGGAAATGTGACAGAAAGACGATTGTTCAGTAAAGAACTCACTGAATTTCCATGACTTCCTAGCTATATGAAAAAGCAGCAGTTGCAATGACTAAATAGACACTTAGAGGAAACTTTGAAAAGCTATTTTAGAGAGTTTGCAGGGTAGGTATGTACAGCAGAGTCAGTCATCTGAGCTTTTTTTTCTATGCTGTAAGGAGAAATAGACATTTTTAGGTCATGATTTATCTCATGCTACAGTAGACATCTAAAACAAGACAGATGAATTCTGTCATCAAATTGGGTAATGGTGCAAAGCAAAGCAGAGGTGACTAACACTGATGTGGGCACTCACACTGTACATACCTAAATTTAAGTGAGATGAATCTCACCTTGCTGGATGGATTTGAACTTAGTAGCACTTAGCATAACCCTGTGGTGCCAAGCAGCTAATAGTAGTATATTGATACTATTTGCAATATCATGTCCAATATTTTTTCCTGTAAAGAGAATATTTTAATTCATTTTCCGGCCTAACTATCCCTTGCAGGTTTTAGTCACCCTTAAACAGGAAAATTTGACTTTCTTTTAAGATCTGCATTTGTGAGAAAAAGTGTATTTGTAATTCATGATTTGCAGAAATTATCCTAGTAAATAAGGATGCCCCCCTGGAGTTGCTGTTGTCTCAAGTGAATTGTTCATCAAAATGCCAAATCAATGAACCTCTTTACCTGACCCAGAGACTGAGTCATATGTGTAATGTTGTCATTCTAACCTTATCTTGACATGTGCTGAATGATGACTGATATATTTTTACACCATAGTGATAGTGTAGAAAAAAATTGTATGTGCTGAAGTTCATGTTCCAGCTCTAGGTTTAGTGGTAGAATATAAGAAGTTGGAGTTTGGTGTTTATGTATTGTCCTTTATGTACTTTTGTAGTGAAGTGTAGATCTACTGTAGGAAAGAATAGAGTAAGTGGAAAGATGGAAAAGGTGTCTCATCTTGGTACTTTTAATGCTTGGGCTAAGAAGGAGGAATGGGAGTATTTGTAAAATACAATATTGCATATTGGAAGTATAAACTAGGCAAATATTCATGAACCATTTGAAAGCTGACTGCAAGAAACACTTTTTGCTGAGGACAATACAGTCTACAGATCTCAGTAGTGTCTTGCAAAAAAAAAAAAAGTTAATAGATTTGTGATTACTTAGGGCAGCCAGTGAGAATTACAGAAAGTTCTATCTTTAAGTGAACAAGTGAGGATTATATTCAAGCATCCTGAGCTTGAAGGGCTTCTTACTCATATTAGTGCCAAGCTGCTTGTAGTACATGCACCTGTGCTTAGGAGGAGCCATCTGATGCTGAAAGAAACCACCAAATGTGCTCAGGCTGGCACTGTGAAGTTCAGTCTAAGGCTGTATCCAACCAGCTCTGTTACTACCTCTCCAAGGTGAGTCTGAGCTTGATCATGGTTTCAGCCACACTCTTGTTATTGTCACTGTGACTATGTCCTGCCACTGAGTTAGTGCCCCAATGTCCAGGATTTTCCTGCACTTGTCTTTGTGCTTTCATTCCAGAAGTTATGCTACCATTCGATAAGCACATGGCCTATGCATGAGAAACTGAAGCAGCTAAATGAGCTTTGTGCAGGGGTTAATGATGTTTTTAATAGGCTTGCCTCCTATCTGGTTTTCAGAAAAGAAGAATCTATGAGAACTCAAGAGTTAATTAGGTCGGAGGCAACTGCTGTTGCTCTATGAATCAAACTGAAGCAGGATTGAAAGGGTGATCACATAGATGGGAGTAAAAAGATCTAATTAATAGGTTGTAAAGTTAGAAAAGCTGACTGTGGCCATCTGATCCTATGTAACACAGGTCACAAGGCTTCCCTAAATTAATCATTACTTGACCTTGAGTGTCTCATTTGAAAGCCATCCAGTGTTGATTTGTAAAGTTGCTAGTGATGGAAAACCTTGCAGACACCTTTGAGCTGTGCCAGTAGTTAATCATTTTCATTGTTAAAAATATACAGCTTTATTTTTGGTCTGAATTTGTGTCATTTCAGCTTCCATGGAGCTTGGTGGTGAGCGGTTTCAGAGCATGCTGAGTCAATTTCCATTCTTTTGCTCCTCTTCCAGTAAAAGAAAAAGTTATGTTGCTTGGAGCATCCACATTATTTTAAGGTCATTGAGAGAGAGGGAAAGAAGGAAAACTTTTAAATCATCTCTGTACCTGTCTCCCCGTGTTTGTTGTGAACATGGCCATTTCTGAGGAACTCAGTGCTTCAGTACTGAACACCTCACTCCCAATCTCTAATCCTTCTCTGCTTCTTTAGCCTTTTATAACATAAAAATCTAATAGAGACGAATTCTGTTAGGACTGGAAGGAGTCAATATGTTGTGGTAAAGGGAACCATCTGACTAAAGAAGAGACATGAGCATCTTATGGTGGCTGCATGAATGAGTGGTCACTTCCATACCATACTTCTGGCTGTAAAGATCTGAAATCCAGAGCTTTTCTTGAGCTCTGTGGCCTCTCCATTTTCTTTCCAAATACCTCAAGGGAAGATAGGGAGCATTGCCTGCTGTGACACATACTGCTCATGCAGGATCTGCTCCAAGCCCCACTGCAGTCAGGAGAAAGCCACTTCCTGATGACAGCCCTGGATGGCCTTTTCCCCTCATACATTCCCCTGACTTCCTCCCTTGGAGAAATGCCTCATTCAACTAATCTGATGACTGGGGCAGTCTGCATTTCTTTTCTGGCTGTTGCTGAACACAACTTTAGTGTTCGCTTTTGAGGCCTGCAACCACAAGTTGCTTAAAAATAGCAATGCCAGGTCTACAGACAACATAACTCACATGACTGTTTTTCCATTAAAAGAAAGGAAGTGAGCTCAGGTGTAACTTTTTTTTTTATCCAGACATATTTGACTTTTTAATCTCTCTTTTTTACCCTCTTTCTCTTTCATTCTTTGGGAAAAGCAACCTTGTTCTTGAATTGGAGAATTTAATGTGTTGATTCTCTTTAATGAAGCTAGAGTTTTTCTCTAGCTTCATTGTGAAATAATGGCTTTAATATTTTATGGAGATTTTGTGATTTACATAATCATTTCTTTGGAATAATCTGACACAATATTTTCCTGTTTAAATACTAGAATTAAATTGAAAATGAAGAAGTATATGAGAAAAGTAGATAGTAAAAATTATCAGAAAGGAAAGTTTGATAGGAAATATGGAAATTACTTAGAACAAGAAGACATTAGTATAGACCTGGTAAAGATCCAGCATGAATGAGGATTAGCAATTAAGATCATGCCTGGTTTCTCATCTTCAAGTTTCATTCTGAAGAAAATGATTATTTTAGTGCTTTTAACTTAGATGTTTCATTTATCTGGGTTGTGTTGCAATGATAAAAATAAGGAAAAGCATCTTTTGGATTTTTTTGCTGGTTCTCTTTGTTGTGAACTGCCTCTGATTGTAAGGCTACAACTCTTTGTCTCTCTTGGTTACTCAGAGAAAAGGTCCCGTTTATTGGGGCCTCACCTGAGAACAACCACCAGATGAAGGAGGTCTGTCTTTTTATTCAATTCTCTGCTGAAGTTCCGGTTTACTGATATTGCATGATATTTTGCAAGACATATTGCAAGACAGACTTTTGCTGTCAAGACTTGTCAATCTGAAGAAAGCAAGGATGACTCATTGGAAAATAGCCCCATGACAAAGAGGCTTTCACAACCACATATCTGCATGCATGGAAAGATAAACACTAAGGTTCAGACTTTCCCTTCCGAGAGAGACTGTTCTTCAGGAAAAGTCAAAACAGACACATGCTAGACGAAGGCTCAACAGATTTTACAAGATATGACATAAACGACAAAGAATTTCTAGCAGTGGCTCTCTGTGGACATATTTATGGAAGATCGAGGCCTTGACAATTAAACTCTGTTGGCTGGAGTAAGACAACCTCATTATTCTGTCCAGCTGGAAAAAAGACTAGTAGCAAGGTCCATCTCAAGGAAGTTAATCCATTTAAATAATGCAATGCTGTCTTCATCTGGCAGCGTTTGGTGACACTAAACATAAACACACATGGGCTGTGCCTTGCGTTGACATCCTTAAAAGAATAACAAGAGGTATGAGGAAAATGGTACCACGTGTTAAATTCATCACCTCAGCAAATGAACAAAGTGGACAAACAGTAGATTGAAGGCATGGCTTTTTGTTGAAAGAAACTGGAAGTTATAGGCCATCAGCATTTCAATATGTGAAATAAAGATTAATGCTGCATTTAGCTCAATTATATATTGGTATATAGCATACTGAAAGAACTATATCTCAGAAAAAAATTATTACTAAAATTTTGTTTTACAGTCCATATTTTGCTGGTTTTTGTTTTGCACTTTCATCGAAAGTCACTCAGCCAAGCAGATCTTTTTTTGAAATCCAGAAGATTCGTGTGCGGAAGCAAGGAATTGGAAGGATAATATGGGGAAAATTATGTGTGTAAAAATAAAGAAAGAAAAAATCTGTTTAATGACATTTTAAAAAGATGCAGATGAACCTTAGCTCCAGATGACAAGTCTTTTTTTCTTTTTTTTTCTTTTTTTCTTTTTCTAACAATCCATTCTGAAAAAACATGAATAGAATTATTTTTGGTGTTTTGGTGTGACCTGACAGAATGTCTGAAGGTCAGTTTGCTTATGGACACAGAACCAGAAAATGGAGAGGAGAAACACATTTCCTTAAAACTAATGCTCTGGGTCATGTCCTGAGCACATCTGCCTTTTTTCTATCTAGTATTTTTGGGCAGAACTAACCCATAGCAGCATTGAGTAGTATTGAGATGTTGATATATAAAAGTCTTACAAGGTTTTTTTTTATATACTTCTGAGAGTAGTTCTGCTGGCTGCAGTGTAACTGTCCACAGTGGTAGAGGGAACAAATTTGTTGTCCTACTCAGAAATGTTTCCATACATTGGAACTGTCTGAATTCTCTGTGAAATTTGCAAGAATCCACCAAGCAGCATATATATATATACACTATATATATATATATATATATATACTGCTCTCTCTCTATATATATACTGCACCTTGTTTTCCTTGATGTTTTCACCCTTGCAGATTCCTTGGTAGGAACTGTATGTCCAAGAATGATCCTTGGAAGCCAATCATGAATAGGGCTGTCGTTGTGACACCCTCTGAAGGTGAACTGTTTTTGTTCTGGCTTATTTCCATGGTGTTAATAGCAAAGGTAAAGTGTGTACTCTTCCTATACTATGTACTCTGCCTTAGTCTGTCCCTCTTTGATCCAGAGGACAATCCCTCTGTTTAGGTCTAGGGGATACTTCAACCTGGCCTGCTGCTGTTACCCCTGGGGAGATGAGGAAGAACTGCACATTGATGGGAGAGCTTTTTGGGTAAGTATGTAGACTTTCATAGTGGTCAGGTCTGCTGCTGTTTTGGGGGGGCTCAGAGTTTCTGCTGCTGGAGGTTGAAAAGGCCATATAAAACCCAGCTTTGTCATTTGCTACTGCTGGGTTTGAACTGTCCTAATCATGTGGACCAAGCCAAGTTTATGTATAACAACAGGGAAATGTAATGTGCAGGATTTCTTCCATGTGTGCATCTGTGTGGAAAGATATGGGACAAGTGTAATTTGCCTTTTCAAAATCATTTACAGACCATAATAAAAATATTTTGCTGTCACCTACTGCTTGATCAGTAAGCCCTAAAGTGCTTTATGAAGAAAACATATGTATTATTATTCTCATTTTACAGTGGAAAATTCAAGATCTGACAGAGAAATCAAGTCTAATTTTTCTGTAGCTGGAGTAGAGGGTTGTATAGCATTGGAGAACTAAGTCCAGTGTTGTTAGCCAAGGCTAAAACCAAGTCACAAGCTGTTTTAGTGTTATAATCAAAATTTCCTGGTTTTCAATCTTCTGCTCATTCCATTCAACCATACTGGCTCTCTGAAGTGCTAGCAGTGCGGAAGGAAGAAGATGCTTTATGATCCTTGATGACTATAATGTAGCCAATAAAGCTCTAGGGTGCTTTCAAACTCACAGGGATCTTGTGGGGTGGAAAATTAATCATACTGCAGCTACTGCAGAATATATTTTTTTTACATTAGCTGCTTGGGTCTTTTTCCAAACCAGAAGATGATAAAGCACTTCCTCCTACTGGATGAAGACAAAAGAGACTGTAATCAACACAAATAATAAAATAAGCTGAATAAGCTTGTTTTGACCCCTGGTTATTAATCTAATCCTTTTACAGTTGTATTTGGCTCTAGAAATAAGAACTATTTGCAACATAAACAGATTTTTTTGAATGCCACAGTCAGATTATTGTAAATGTTGGACCTTGAGTCCTTGATCTACTGAAGTCTTTCAAACCTCAGTAGTAATTGCCAGTTTTTCTCTACTACATAACGTTGTTATATTCCATAGAAATCTATACAGTCTATTAAACCTCTGGAAAGTGTATAGAAATTGTTCCCTGAAGTCAATATGTATCAGTAGATACAGCTAAAATAAAACACAGACAGTAGTGTGGGGTTTATTGAGACTCTGAATATTCCTATTAAAAAACCCTTGTCAGCCTTATTTTTCCAGTGATATTCTACAGACTCCTTTTCCTTAACCCAAAGATTGATATGGACAACATTTTCATGCTGCCAATATTGGAGATTCCTTCAGTGTGTCAGATTCTCTACGCAAGTCGTGAATTCTCTATGCATTCATATGAAATATTGCAGATGCTGAAGGTTCAGGCTTTAGTTTCCTACTGAAAACTTGCTCCTATCTAAAAAGTTGCCATCTGGGATTCCCTGCAGCCTAGTAGTCCTGTAAAATTCCCCCTTCAAGGGTTGCAGCAGTTCATAAGCACTGGGGTTTCATATGCTCTGAGTTCATCCTCAGGATCTTCTACCTCAGTACCATTATATACAAATGCAGCATGGATGAGGGATAGAAGTAATGCAGTTGTATCAACAAAGTCAGCTCTCTGATGCTTTCTTTGATTAGTATTCCTCAATTTAAACAAGTTTTCTTTTTTTCTTAAGAGCCCAAGGTGGAGCCCAATTACAAAACTATTGATATTTACCTATTCCTTGAATTTCAGCAATAGAAGAATCTATACTATTTAAAATGCTAGTGTTGAGGCTTTACAGTAACAAGTGATTTTCTTCTTTAATTGTAATCTGTTAGTCTTGAGAATGTGCTGTACATCAACATATCTTCTCTCTGTCATCTGTCAACTTCCACCACAGACTCATAAGGAGGAGGAAGGTGCTTCACCAAGAACAGCTTAAAAAAGGAGAGAACAAATAAGCAAGAATTGAAAGAATTATTAAAAAGTTGTCAGTCAAAAAGGTCTCTTGGTCATTGTTAGGTTCCTTTGCTCTTCTAGAGTAAAATTGTAGCATTTACTGGAATCTGCTGAAAAGATACGTGCGAAAAGGTCAGAAATAATTGTGAGGGTTGGCAGCA
>JAUBOD010000327.1:2271679-2297881 GCA_032353885.1 Nothura maculosa | reverse complement strand
AAAATTGTAGCATTTACTGGAATCTGCTGAAAAGATACGTGCGAAAAGGTCAGAAATAATTGTGAGGGTTGGCAGCAGCAGAGTTACAGAGGTTCCCATGAAATATTATCTTTTTCAGCCAGCCATTTCCTGACATAAGCTGGGCACAATCATTGTCAGCTCCCTGACTACCACAAATTTAATTTGGAAGCTCATCAAACAACAGAGACAACAAGATGAGAAAGCTGAATCATGTGAAAATTCATTTTTTATGATAAATTTATGTTTTTGTAATATGAATGCAGATCAGGACCAAGCTATGCACTTTCTTACAGATTTCTTTTCTGAAAAATTTGTAAAAGCAGTTCAAACTGTTTTAAATGTTACAGATACTTTCTGAATTGCTACCTGAGAACTTAACTTTCACTATGTACCATCTCCTTCTTGCTTTGCAGAAGTGCAAATGTAATTTGGAGTGGAATAAAGAGCCTATAGCTAGTCATCATAGTTGAATTTCAGACTAAGTACACACAGTCTAAGCACAGTCTCTCAATGTGCAATGTAGGGAGAAAGGGCAGAGGATGAAAGACTCATAATGGCACTTGCAGTGACTTCTGCTGCTAACTATCTCAATGATTGTTTTAGAAACCACATTTCGAGAATACTGCTGTGATAGGAAATTCTATTAATGAGCAAAAAAGCTGTTCTCACTGTGAATAGATCAATATCTGAAGTCTTGTGCAATATTCAGCCCTATTTCAGAAGCAAATAATTTTTTTTTTTCATCCAGTCATTGCATGACAGTCCAGGAGCATGAAGAGCTTTGGGGACCTTTCAAACTGAAGACATATCTAGCAACAAGGGGGCAAATGCTTTAATAGTAGACTAAGCTGTGGCATCAAGTGTTATTTTGCTTGAAAAGTATCATCCGAAGTTCTTCTCATCAGGAAAACCCTGATCTTCTCTGTGGTTAACAGTTTTAGATATCTCCTCTGGGTATATCCTGAAAAATACAGGCAAGGATATTGTGATGTGGCTTAGAGGGAAAGCCGAGCAGAAGCGTGTAGTGCTGTTCCTCTGGGCACATCCCAGTAGTATCTATTTGTCTCTCCTCATGACTCCATACAGAGGTTGAACAATGCTGGAGGTCGGATTGTGATTGAACAGAACCTGTGACTGAGGGCTCTGGAGAACTAAAAGGAAGGCTCTGAGACATTGCAGGGCATCTATTTAACTGCTGCTATCTCCTAGTGATGCAGTAAAGTAAATAACAGGATTCTGTAGTAATTTATCCTTTAGAGACACAGAGCTTTTGCTTCAGAGTTGCTCAATATGTCATTTTCTTTTTCATGCTCTTGTTGTGATAGTATATTGTAATTCTGTTTACTCCTCGCTTCCAAATAATGCAGAATGGGACTTTTTTTCAAAAGCCCTGTGGGAGTTAGGCACCCATTTTGCATTAATTTTCCATGCAAGCTGGCATCAGCCTTAGACAATTCATGAAATCTCACTCGCAGAATGCGATCATTTATTAAAGAGTCCTCGCTGGAAACTATGATTATTACAAAGCTTACCAGCCATAAACACTACTTCGTTATGCCTGTGACGTGTGTGCAGTTGATTCATAACAATAATGACACTTTTCACCTAGGCAGCACTTTTCATCCTAACCAAAGGATCAGAGTCAGTATTTCCATTTTGCTGGTGTTTCATATAAATCTCTGCATTTGTCATTGACAAATGAAAGAGCTGCCGAAATGTTTTCCCCATCATTTGTCTCTTGGAACATAAACCAAACAAGGAAAGTTCATGTTGTATCACAAAGAGTAGGGAAAAAAAAGGAGCCTCTTGGCTTTTGGAACTTAATAATAATGGCAGATATGATGTAATAGCTGGGGGACACGCTGGGTCCCACACTAAGGGTAATGGAAGGCATGCAGTCAGCATGTGGATAGAAACACCCTTTGTAGTTCATGGGGCACAGTATGTGGGTCTTAATAGCATATTCTGTTCCTTGTATTTTCAATGATATGGTAAGTAGATAATATGTTTGTGCTTGTATATTCTCAATGCATTCACTTGAAACCAGCATGTAACAGTGAATCACTGTGACATGATGTTCCCTTTTCCACGCACAGTGAGGAAGATAGTTTCCAGATACAGTTGAATTTATTTTCTTTCATGTGTGATGGGAACCACACTTGGTATTTACAGACTTAAAATAGCCTCATAACCACAACTATTCAGGCTTTTATTGTGTATGAATCAAGCATGTGTCTAACAAACTCTGTTGTCAGCAAGAATGCAGGTAGAAGTGCAGGAGCAGCTCTGGGTAAAGACAGTGTAAAGCATTTCCTCTGCTCCTTAGCTTGAGCTATCTCTTCTTTGAACAGCAAAAATATACTAATAGCAACCTTTCAAATAAAATTTCTTTTTCAGGTTACTCTCTAAGGAAAAATTGACATAATGGGCCTAAAAATCTTTTCAGGTATCAAATAGTCAAGACCTAAAGGCTATTGATTTGTCACCTTGATTTGTCAATGTTGTTACAACTGATTGCTCTAGGAGATGTACAAACGCTACAGAATTTCAGTCAAAGGAGAGAAGGCATGAAAACCTGGGAGGAAGGCATAGTGATATGCTCTATCATTAGGAACTGTATAGAAAAAAGTTTCAAATGCCTATCTTGACTTCAAAAATCTTTTCCTATGCTACTGGTAAACCTGGCTTGCTTCTTCTTCCGTCCCTGGCTTTTAATGTAAATAATAAAAAGTTATGACACAAAAGTAAGAAGTACAAGAAAAAACAACAACAATAAAAAACCCTATATAATTAAAAACATCCCCATGAATGGCTGATGTGTTGGGTAATGTGAACCTGAAGGAGAAGGCCAAGTGTGGGACTGTGGGTTTAGCTGTAACTTCAGAGTTTTTTTGCTAACTCCAATGAGGTGTCCTGAGGATACAAGTAATTTGTCTCAAAAGTGGTTTAAAAATATCAAATTGATTTTTTCCATGACATGATCTACAAAAAATACCCTTCATAATGTGCAAAAACTCGTGGTGGGATGCTCTTACTTTAAGAACAATAGAAATAATAAGAACTTGCTGTGAAGATAGCCATGAAATGAAACTCTTGAAAGACTAGAAAAATAGAAACACTGGAAGTCTCATAGGTCATATGACCTTTAGCTGCTTGGCATGGAATTGTTTTGCACATTGGAGAATTTAAAAATACTATTTCTATATCAGAACTGATTTTGTAGTTTTAGGCCTCCACTCTTACACATATGCTTGGCAGTAACTTTGATGGATTTTTATCTATCTGATCTATTGCTATTGTTACACTTATTTAATCTCAGAGAAGTTCTGAATTTTATAGATTTTGCTAATTTTTATTATCAGTTTTTGAAGCAGAGATTGACATTTACAAAGGGAACTGGATTCTTTTTTATAGGATGTCAGAAATGGAGGAGAAGCAAGACTGTAACCTAATGAAGTTTGGCATAAATGACATCAGATTTTCTTAAAATAATTTTATCAAGGTTATTTATGAAGGTTATTGATTTTTTTTGTTGAAATTTTTATTCAGTTGGCAATTTTGAAAGCGATGTAGCAAGACAAGCTCTGCATTCTAGCTTTGTTTACTTGTCCTGGGAATAATTTAAAACCTACAAGCTAAGAGCTGTGTTAGGACATCTAGGGTTCAGAGGAGTATAAAGGGGAGGATGAAGGAGTGCTGGTTGGGGTCAGGTGGAGGGAATGAGACTTGATCTAATTCTGCTCATTCAGAACAGGATCTTCTGGCATGCAGATGGGATGGACACAACCACTGTTCTTGTAGGCTATCTGGATTCACCATGGAGCACCTGATATTCCCAGTGTCATTGCTGCAGAGACCAGCAGGATGTCTAGATAGAGCTCAGTCATACACAGAACTGGTAAGAGTGAGAGCATCACTGAGAAATAAATTTCATTTCTGGGTGCGCTATATGGGATCATTCAGAGCCAGCTCTGAGAATGTTTTGGGACAAAAACATGCATAAAATTATATGAATGTGCATAAAACTATATAAGCATACAGATAAAAGATTTATACAAATATAAAGCAGTACAGATGTTGGATGAGTTTGGCCTTGTTCCTGGCTTTGAGGCTGCCCTTAGGCAAGCTGCCTGACATGCATGGACAGCTGTAATCAAGTATTTTCACCTGCTTCAAAATAAATCATGGGGGAAACCAATGAGTTCACTGACCTTTTCTGATTTTTGTCATTATCTCTTCAGATCCCATGATAATCAACACATGTTTGGGAAGTTGGAAGGTCAGAGAAAAACACCAGTTTTATAAATAATGGTGAAAAATATTGCAGTTCTAATAATTGCAGTTTTAAAAATAAGCAAGTTCTAATGTGGGGAAGATGTTTCTGTGGGGGCTTTAATATATATGGTGAATTGTCAGGCTACTGTATCTGGGTCTGGCAACAAATTCAGTCAACGTGACTAGATTAGTGAACTCTTGCTTTTGTGGTGTCACACAGTGGGTATATATTGTGTTTAATGCTCTCTTAACATTCATTTAGACTATTTGATGATAATAGTCCCTGGAAAAATCCAAACTGCTTACTTTACAAATTAGCTTAAATGGACAGTAAGAAAAATCTATATAGCTCAAAAATCCCGTTTTCTTTCCCTTAATCTTCTTTGGCACTGAAAGGCAGAAAAATCAGTTTCTGGCCATCCATTGCATATATAGATTTCTGATTTCAGTGGTGCCTGCAACAGAGAAGGCAGTTCAGCTGGCTCCATGAAGCCTATTAGATATATTGTTGTGCTGATATATTTTACCTGGAAAGCACATTAGTACATGGGTGGGGATAACTGGAACTTTTGGAATAAGATATGCAAACAACAGCGTTTTATTCTGAACTCACCATTCTCTTGCACATTGGAATATTTTTTTTTTCTTCTAATTTTTCTAGTGAAGTGATTCCTAGATTTTTTTTTATTTTATTTTGTGTTGCATCTTTTTCTTTCCACTCACCACTCAATGTCTTGAATTTAAGATTTGCACGTCTACTTTCTAATATAATGGGTTTTATAAGGCTGATCGAAAAGGCCTGCTTTTAAAAGCAAAGGAACACGTTCCATAATTCTATACTCACACACCCCGCGTGAAATGGAAGCTGCTTCTGCATTCCTTTGCCTACTTCACTAGAGCACCAGCTTATTGAAAACTGGGTGAGCACTTGGGCTGTGGTTGCTTAGTTACATCAGTCTGATTTCTGTTTGCCTTGTTTCATTTTACCTCTTCTGATAGCTTGCTCTACTCATCTAAGACCGATCTTTCCAGCTCCAAGCAAGCACAGTTGTGCAATTTGTTGAAGGCTGATTAGTGAGAGTTTGGAGGGCATGGGGAATGGTTTTACAACACAGGTTGAGAGCAAACATATAGGACTTATACCTCTTCTTGTTGCTCTTTTATTGCAAAATTCAAATCTCATTAGAAAAATTAGCATAAACTCCCTTAAATATAAATGTTTTGAGGCTTCTTCTTTGCTGTAGGGGAGATAGGTGTTTTCACATGGTTTCAGAACAGAAATGTCTTGTAGAGTCTCTGATGCTTTTGGAAGAAAAAGCAGAGGAGAAAGTGTATATCTGCTTTGCCTAGCAGGCAGCTCACTAAATCCTTTAATTAAAGAGAGATAAGCTTTAAAAAAAAAAGTCTCCATTAGATTTACCATAACCTCTAATTCTGCCTTCTCTGTGGTTCTGTCCTATAAAGCCACTGATCTGCGTCAGTTCACTTGATTTTGCAACATATTTTATGTGCTCAGTGAGCACAGGAAGTCATCAGTGACACTGTTCAAGCTTTTTATAGTTAAGCACTTTCTTTTTTTCCTGGATGCGAGAGTGAGGAGTGTTTTGCAGGCTTGAACTCTATGATATTTTGACATTTCCATTGACTTGTGCAATCTTTAGTTCAATATTTGATAATTCACAATTCGTATCAGCAGTCCATCGCAAGGACTCTCAGGGGTAAAATCACCTGCATAAATCATAATACCATAAATCATCCTGCAGTGGTAACTGCGAGACCTGAAAACTCTCTCTGATTCTTCCTTCAAATTTGCTGAGGAAATTTGCTATTAGACTTTTGTATACAGAAAAAGCTACAAGCAATATAATCAATCATTCTGGGAATGTGGGCTTCTGAAACAGCTGTATATCTGGATAAAGTGCTTGACAAGTTACCAGAGACAGCTTATGGGTGGTGGTGTGCTCTATACACATTGTGCTAAGTGCTGTTCAAACTACCCTTGACTTCCAGCCAACAGATGGGAAAGTCATTAGCAGTAAGATTTGAACAACAGTTGCTCCTTGTGTTTACAAAGCTCCCTATATGATCTGTATGTTGACAAGTTATAAACTGAATGGAAAATAGATGACATATTCTCTATGCAACTTGTGTAAAAATCCCAGTAATCAGCACACAGTTGATTTAGTGTCCTGCAGGTCTCTCATCCAGCATATGGCTGAAGGCTATAGCAGCAAAGGGGACAGATAAGCAGTGAAAGAACAGGAGCCATCTGGAACAAGAGCACAATAGCAGTTTGTAACTGGAACACAATGTACATCCCCACAGAAACATGAGCATTCCACTCGCTGTCACTGAAGTCAACAATCTCAGTATGCTTAAGAATAGCACTGCAGGTAAATAAATCTTAACAAGTCTTTAGGCAGGCCTAATTTATGCATCTTTCACACAGGATCTGTGTTCTGTTCTGCGGTGGCAGAATTGCTGGGGCAATATTTTCTTCAAAATAAATGGTCCTGGACAATTTCTAGAAAGTGTTCTGTGCAACTCGTACATAATTGACATCAAGTTTGGCATTGTCTTCTGTTTTTCACATTGCCTAGGTTCCTCAACAAATAAACACATGATCAAATTAATCCCGGTATTCACTATGTTTAGATTAGGGATGGAACTGGCTCATTATATTTAATTTATGGGCAAAGAATCTCCATTAGTTTGTAATGTTTCCCTATGCTGTTGTAATGGACTCTGCTTCCTGAACTGCAGTCCAGATGCAGAAGCTGGTTAAAGACTGAACTAAAATTTTGTCAAGATACCTGAAGGGCTGTGCTGGCAAAAGTGAATCAGTTCAGAAAAACAATAAGACTAGTATCAGTATTTATTTGATTTTTCTACTGGCAAGGCTGTGTGTATATATGTACCAGTATATATACATATTTATGAACAGAGACAGATAATTTCACAAAAAAGGGGGGAAACTTCAGAGATTTAAAAGGAATTAAGTGTTCAGCTGGCAGTGATTTTTTCAACTGTGACTCAATGACTTTCAATGGGTCTCAAATATCTCTTTGTTCCTCCACAATTCACTCTGTTGTAACCCCAGCAGGCACCAGTACGGATTAAGGGTTGACCTGCTGGAAAGCAGCTCCACAAACAGGGATCTGGGGATCCTGATTGACAAGTTAACCATGAGTGAGCAGTGCCCCTGTGGCAAATAAGGCCAATGATCCCATCCCCTTGGCCTGCATCAAGAGGAGTGTTGCCAGCAGGTTGATCCTAGCCCCTCTACTTAGTCCTGGTAAGGCCTCACCTGGAATATTGTGTGCAGTTCTGGGCTACCTAGTAGAAGACGGATGTGGAACTTCTAGAGAGGCTCCAACGTAAAGTGACAAAAATGATTAAGGGACTGGAGTAATCTCTCTCATGAGGAAAGAGTAAGTAAATGAGCTGTGCTTGTTTAGCCTGGAGAAGAGAAGGTTGAGAGAAGATCTGATCCATATGTGTAAGTATCTGAGGGGAGACTGTAGGGAGGAAGGGGTCAAGCTCTTCTCAGTGGTGGCCAGTGACAGAACAAGGGTAATAGATAGAAACTGAAACCCAGGCAGTTCCATCTCCGTGTAAGGAAGAACTTCTTTCTAGTGAGGGTGACAGAGCCCTGGCACAGGCTGCCCAGGGAGGTTGTGGAGTCTCCTTCTCCAGAGGTCTCCAAACCCACCTGGATGCCGCCCTGTGCCCCGTGCTCTGGGTATCCCTGCTGGAGCAGGGAGTTGGACTAGATAATCTTCTAGAGGTCCCTTCTAACCTCAACTATTCTGTGAATACCTGCAGATATGAATGTCTCAGCCCTTTTCCATGAGTATTCTGAAGATTGTCTTGGAATTTGCAAAGTACATAGCAGAATACAGTGTCTGGAAGCTCAAGTTATAGATACGTTATTCAGAGGAATTTCAAAATGTGAGGGCACATATCATATGTAACAGCTTTGAGTTCCTACTGGACCAAAGCAGCAGCGTTTCAACCTACTCAATATAATGGCTACACAAAATACACAAGAGAAACTTGTCAACAACCTAGCATTTCTCAGGAGTTTCAGAAAGCTTCTACAGATACTCTTGTACTTTTCTAGCCTCATGCAATATGAATATATTACTGCATGGAATGATTTACTATCTTTAAATTCTCTAGAAAAGATTATTCCTCTGTTTGTGATGGTTGTTACCTGTTATTGAAGATGAACTCAGTTATAGAAAGAACATTTTCAATTTCTCCCTATATGTGAATATTTTTTCAGAAGTAGAATCCTAAAATGTATTGAAAATGCCATTGAGATTTCAATTCTTCAGGAATAGCTGGGGTATCCAAGGAGGCTGGTGTGCATGATAATCAAACATACAGTCAGAAAGAATCAAAATTAGATATACAGGGAGATGCCTGTGTAAAATGATTTCTTGCTTATATATAAAAAAAATTCTAAATATAATTGCCAGAACAAAACCACAATTCCAGAATATTTTACTGCTTAACGTAAGTCCTTTTCTTTCTCCATAAATGCACATGTTAATCCATATACTTCCATGAAAAGGATTTAAAGCACAGATTTGAAGCCCAGTCATTGCACTGGGCTTTTATGATGAGATAGGGAAAGTTTTAAACACTTTCTGCTCTTCAAAGCAGAAGCATCAACCAAACTATGTCCACCTCATTCTCCGTTTTCACCATGAGCCATTAGCCACATCTGTGAAAAGTGAGTGCAAAATACAACCAGCATGAGTAAACCGATTTCTAATTTGCTTGCATAGGCATGACATTATGAAGTATAAGGAAGTGGAAAAGCAGGTCCTTTCTGTTGGCAGTATCAGGTCTGTAGATGCTGTTCCTTTATGCGCCAAGTTTTTCTTGCCATATTTCTCAGGTAATTAAGTTTGTTTACAGGAAATCTTGTTCCTTTTCCTGCCTATCCCCCTTTTATAAGTGATTTTGCTCTGAAATTCTATGCTGAGTAGGAATAGGTATTTATACTGCTATACCTGTTAGAAAGTGAGAACTGAGTCAAAGATAGGAAACTCCAAACAGATAGTCACCATCAGGCTGATCTGAAATTAAAAGTTCATGCTTTCATGTCAGCACCAATCATTTGAATTGTTAGTTTAACGTGGATCCACAGACTGTGTTTCTAAGTAATGGTTAGTGGTCTAAGAGCTTTGCAGCACCTTTTCTTCAGTGTATTCCTAACCACAGATCACCAGGTCATATCCAATTCAGTGATAATGAACAGTTAGAGGATTGACAAAGACATTTTTTAAATCAGAGGTGGTCATTAATTCATTTTAATGAAAGACTGTAATGTGGAAGTATTTCCACACCAAACGTTTCACTTTGGAAAATTTTCTGATCAAATCTTTGAAATTGGCAAAATTGCTAACATGGGTTAAATTAAAATCCTAACTCTTGATGCCCTAAAATTTTAAGAAGTTTCTCACTAGGACCCCTCACTAGCAGCAGATAAGATAATATCATGATTTAAATAAAAAAATCAAAAGTATTGACCATATTTCCTTCCATGTATTTCCATTGTGACTTAAAAGTCCAGTGAGAAGACCTTTCTCCAGATCCTTATGTTGTTACATGAAGGATTTAGGCCATTTGCTCTTGGCATAAAAAGTATAGGAAATTACCCAGGCCTTCGTCCCATACAGAGCTGGACGCTGCATTTATGACCCAACAAAGCCATTAGGCACATATTTAACTTCCAACTCCTCAAGAGTCTTATTCTTTTCAATGGGTTTACTTAAGAATTTGTGGGGTTTAGGGCTAGAATTCTCAGCATCTTGCTTAACAAGGAAATTTAAGTGTGAGGACCTGAAGGTAATCCCTATGGGCTGCAAAGATCTGCTCCTGATCTTTGAGATTTCTGGGAGGAAAAGCATGAAAGTCCAGAAATAGAAGCTTAACTAATTTTCTTTTGATCGTGGGTTGTGCAAGGGCTAACGAGGATTGTTACCACTCCTAGGAGACAAGACTACACATAAAAATGGCCAGAAAGGGAATCCTGTTTTGGATGGCATTGACTTGGAAATACAAAAGGAAAAACTGCAGCTCCTTTGCTTGACGTGAAATTCAACTATATTTTCCCCAGGAAAAATGAAATGTAATACTGGTAATTTATACAGACTGTTGAACAAATTGAAACCGTATACAGAAAATTAGGTTATGTTTTTATGGAAAGAACAGATTTTTATTTAACAAGCACTACCTAGCGCCAGCAGTCTTTCACTATATAACTTGCAGGGTGCTTTAATTATGCTGATGTCAGAATGTCTGTTTCTAGCTCTAATCAGTTAATTCAAGATTGTATTGGGTCTGAAAAAAATCAATTTATTTTTGTTCCTACTTTCTTTGTAATAAAATAAAAATTAAAAATAAAAGAAAACATGTTCCATTAAAATCTTAAGATAATTTTTATATATAAAACTATCCCTATTCAAATTAAAAGTGCTTTCTCTGAAAAAATATGTGTTTGGATTTTAGTGTTTTGCATTTTTTTTTATTCTGATACACTGTTTCTGAGCTTAATTTTGTGTTATATGGATGGATGTGGATGTTATATGAATGTTGGATATGGATGTTGGTTTGCATTGGCTGTTTGGAGGGAAAAAGGGAGATGTCTTTTTAAACCCTTTAGGATACGTTCTTCTTTGTGGGAAATGAGATATATTTGGTCAGTTGATAATGGATCTTTTATTGCCTGTTTTCAAACACTCGCTCAGTGATAACACAAATGAATAGATGTAGATGAATCCCATGTTTTCTTTCCATGCTGCTTCTGCAAGGAAGTGACATGTTGCTATAATTGTGCGGATTTCCTCGTGTGGCAAGTGGATGAAGAATGAAAACTGAATGGACTCTTTGTTATTTGGTAAATGTGCAAGGTAATTCAAGTTGGTAAAGGTATTTTAATCTGAGCAGATATTGGATAAAATTCAGCCTTGATCGCCTTGACACTGGGCCTGAAAATGGAGTCTTAGAGCGTTTTCACCCTGTGATGGTCCTGAACATTAGGATAAACAGCACTCTTACTTGTTGCTTTCTCTTTGCTAAAGAATCTTGCTTTGTTGATTTGTTTTCATGAAAAAGAGCATTTTCAACAGGAGGAATGAAGAGTATCTGATTCATAAACCATCTCATGCCTAAGGTGCACTCCATAAATCCCGAAGGATGTGGTTTGAAATCTCCTCAGACAGAGGGGAGAATTTTGAGCCTGTCTCTTCCATATTCTGATTGAGTAGACTAATCAAAATTGTACTGAGGATTACGATGAGGAGTGGAGGGAGGAATAACTGCTGGGCCATTTGCTCCTGTTTGACATGTGCAAAAAATAATAATTCTGCTTTTTTTTTTTTTCTTTTGAAAGAGAGGTGGTAGATACCTATCATTGGGCAATTATCCCTATGGCCACTTTTCTGAAGCTCTAAGAAGGAGGCAAGATTTAGGATGTGTTCTTAGCTACTCCTTTCTGCCTCACTCTAGATGGTTTCCTCCCAGAGACTTGACTGTTTGGAATCTCATTCTGAGATGTCTAATACTTCCCTGGCATCACTTTGAGAGTCTGGTCACCTAATACAGGGTTGTGAATGTGGCTTGGACAGAAATTTAGATTTATGGTGCTTCATTATTGCACCTCATAAATCATTTTGTGGCATTAGCTCAAATAAAGTATTTTTTTCCCTAATACCTGGTCATTCTCTGGGCTGGGTGTTTTTTAAGAGAAGCAGCATAGGCAGGATGGGTCTCTAAGAAATAGTTTCAATCAAGGTAGCATTTGAAAGGTATGAACATGTGCATGTGTTTTATCTGTTATAATTAAGAAATTAAGGCAAGTATTTGCTCAGATTAAACCTAATGTACCCAAAAGGACCGAGTATTTGAGCCTTTTGCTGAAGGCTCTACATTTTCTGTTACCCATTTTCTCCATTTGGATCAGGCAGAGAGTATAACACGCACTGCATGTTCAGAATAACAATAGCTGTAATATACAACGTTTTCAGACTTTGGCTGAAAACAATTGAATGGAAAGTTCCATTC
The DNA here is from genome assembly GCA_032353885.1 of Nothura maculosa. Classification (NCBI taxonomy): domain Eukaryota; kingdom Metazoa; phylum Chordata; class Aves; order Tinamiformes; family Tinamidae; genus Nothura; species Nothura maculosa. Next base: position 2,285,506 of record JAUBOD010000327.1, on the reverse strand, counting down.
TTTCTGCATTATTTGTGTCAAATAAATAAAGCTCCATATCTCCTTTTCTGTCCTTTTAATCATCATGTTACCAAATCTCAGTAACTTTTTAATAAGATTAATAAATGGATCTGCAGCATTATCAATGGCTATCTCCTCTGTTACCTTTGAAGACGTGACTTTTTTTTTTCATTTTTTTCTAATGATATTTTTCTCCTCTTTTTTTAGACCCTAATTGTTACCCCATTCTGCACCTAAACTGTTCTACCCAGAATCCAGGAGAACTTACAGGTGAGAGTCCACATTTCCTGAAATAAATCAGGAAACACATTTCACGTACCATATTAACTCTATTTCCCCTTTATAAATATAATGTTCTTGCTGTGACTCTGGAGAGACTGGCCTTACAGAAGCAAAATAGCTATCATTATGTGTGTGTATACATCCCAAAGAGACTCATAATCATTTCCATTTGTTCGTTGGATGGCAGCCATGTGCTTAATCATCACTCAAGTGCAGGGAGACCATGTAGCATGTGAAAGCTGCATTTCAGACAGCAAAACTGCCAAAAACATCCAAGTATGTAACTTGACTATCCAATTATATTAACAAATGATGATGGTTAGAGTTTGAAATGGTGGAAAATGAAATGTAGTCCCAATCTGTTGCTAGCAATACCTTCTAAAATGAACTGCATTTCACGATACCTTTTCTCCCAGTCCTTTTTATGTCACTCCTAGTTCTCTAGAAACCTTATCAGTCTCAATTTTGTGCTGAGAAATGGCTGTGCTGTTGTGTCTCTTCTCTTCTCCATAGACAAAAACCTTTACAAACAGAGAGAGTATCCCTTTTCTCATATCTCTTGAGTAAATTCTGTCCTTGTGGTCTTATTATTTTCCCTCCTTTGGAACACGACCTCATGGCTAATCTCACTTTAAATTGTTAAAACCTGTTTCAACACTACCTTCAAATCCAGTAAATCCTGGCTTGGCAAAATGATCTGCAAGTGGCAAATATAGCAAATTCACCCTAGTATCAAGAAAATGGCAATATTGCCGCATTTTATTACTGTATTATGAAGAGTTTATTCTTATCACCTGAAAGGAAGGAGTTAGATAAATTCTCACTTAAAAAAAAGGGTATAGTGTTCCTATTTGCTCAAAAGTTAGAAAATTTGACCTAAATATGCCCTAAAAGATTTAACAGAGGAAATGAAATGTCCCCAGGTACACACTGTTAGATCTCATGATTTTAAGCATCACCTTAGGAGTTTTGGTTTTACTCATATTATTTGAGTAGTTGTAGTTGAAGAGCAAAGGATGAAGAACAGATGCATTCCATATATTGTTCTTCTATTTTCACAAACCATATCTTAATATATTGACAGAGCTAAAGACTAGGGAGGAAGAAATCTCACCCCAAGTCTATTTAACTGATGACCTGGGGAAATAGGAATTATAAAGAAGAAAAATATCATTTCAGCTGAGGTAAGAAATGTGATCAGGGATCAATGAGACATAAAAATAAAGACAACATGAATTCAATAATGTTATATGAGAAAACATCTGAAAAGATGCTCACATTGACAGCGGCTGTACTGCCTAAGTACAGAAAGTTTACTGAGCAAAGCTGGCAAAGACATCACATCTTTGAGGAAGGCTGCAGGAAATCAAGGTAGCTCACCTGAAAACACTGAAAACCAAGAAATGTGATTGATAATTTTTACTAGATGTCTGTTTGAGAGTGCAACTGCTGTTCAGACAATGTTGCTTGCTAAATAAGCTGAATTTAGTATCTTGTTCCTGTGAGTGAACACATACATTTGAAAGTGTTACGCCATGGATATCCTGCTATCATTAAGAGATCTTCAGTGCCATTAATAGATTCTTATTCTGCAGGAGATAACTAGACTTGAAGCTGACATTTTATATATTCTCTTTAACTCAAGCAATAAGGAAGAGGCACACATCATGAGCTCTAGTCTTCCTGAGGCAGGTGGAGATGGTTTCCTTGCTTGAAGGAGATATGCACTAGTGACAAGCTATGTTACCAATGAAAGGAGCTGTGCAAGGATGTCAGCAGACCATGTAAAAAGAGATTGACTGGATCTTCTTTGAACTCAACAGAAACAAGAGCCTGCAAACCCAGCTGTACTGAGGGAGGAACAAGAAGCACCTGTGCTTATCAAGTTGGGAAATATAGACTTCTTTGATTGTGCAGACTAGAAGCTGATGACCTCTGGCACAAGGAGGAAGGCTTCTGCTCCTCCTGCAAATCTGAAACCTCAGAATGGTTTTTTTCTACAGTCCATTGATCTGGAATAAGTAGATGAGGCCATTGTCAAACAAGTGGAAAAAGCCTCCTGTTTGCAGGCCTTAATCCTCATGAACAAACCTGAGCCGCCACAATATCTTCTGGAAGGACAACACAACAGGATGTAAGCAGTATAGAAGGTTTCTGAGGTGCACTGATGATAACTTATTAAGTGATCAAATGATGAAGAAAGGTTGGAATTTTTCCAGGAAAAATTGGCTGGAGATGTGGAGATTGGAGTAGCGGTGACCACAAAATGGTGAAGTTCAGGATTCAGTAAGGAGGAAAGGCCAATAGCAACATGAAAGGTCTTGGTGACTGCAAGAAGTTTCTGAGGAATGGGAGAAAACAAATGTCACTCCTGTCTTCAAGAGCTATGAGAAGGAGGATGTGTGAAACTCTAGGCCAGTCAGACTTATATCCCTGCGAAGGTAGTGGAGCAAATAATCCTGGAAGTCATTTCTAGACATTCTAAGGACAAGGTGATTGGAAGTAGTCAGCATAGATTTATGAAGGGGAACCTGACCAAAACAATTGCTTTCTACCAGGAGATAACTAACTCTGTGAATGATGGGAGAGCACTTGCTCCTTTCTTAATGTCCAAAGCAGGAATATTTAGTATATTTTATAGTCACTTAATGAAGGTTCTTCAGCATGTACATAGACAGTGAGGAGTTTTCTGGAGCAGATTATTCATGTCTTTAATGGAAGAAGGTGATAAAGCACTTCTTCAATATATAAGTAACCACTGTGCTAAAAAAAACTAACACTAAAATTGAGTATTGAGAGAGGGGAAACAGAGGAGAAAAAAATCTGAGCTTCATGGAGTGGCAGAGAGGCCTGTTTTTGTTTTTCTTATGTTTTCTCTAAATCAAAATTTAGGCCAGATGTGTAGAATGAGGGCAGCAGCATAGCTTTAGAATGAGCCACGTTACTGTGTCAGTAGTGTGAAACCCTGGATTCCATTGTAAAATATCTGCATTCTTCCAGTGCTGTGAAATCCACAGGGTTTCAACAAAACCTTGAAAATCCTCACTTTAAGTGGGAATTATTTCCAACAAAGTCATTTTAACAGGACCAAACTGATCAGAGGAATATTTAATAAGCCCGATTCCCAGGATTATTAGAAGTGCTAGCTAGTTTTTACCACAAGTCTGTTTTTGTTTTTTACACAATGGACTAGAATTTGGTTCAAAATATTTTGTACAAATATTTCTCTTGGATCAACTGATTTGTATGAACAACAGAAGGCCTTTATGGGACAAAAATGTTTTATTAGTTTTTAATAGATAGCACTATCTATCTCATTCATTTGCAAAGCACTGTATCATAAAATACGAAATATTGTTGCCAACTTATATTGACAAACACCATAGGAAAGAATCTGTGGATGGGCAAGTCATAAAGATATGAAAAGTTTAGAGGAAAAAAATGTGAAGGTCTTTGGAGACCTTCTCTTATCCAGTTAATGAGGTCAAGATGAGGAAAAAAAAAGCTCCAGTTGAGCATCCTCATATCATATATAAAGTATGTTTCAAAATATTAATACTAGAAACAGACCTATTCTTGATGAACTCCAGATGATTCCAGTGATGTTAATACAAAGAAAAAGAAAATCCAACCTCTTTCCTCCTCCATCTCCTTTTCTTGCCAGAGGTAATCCAGAGATTCGTGCACTGTTAAAGTCATTATGACATATTTTGGAACTAGCAAAAATGAAAATGATTCATCTCATCTTTCCTATGATGTTTAAAATGTATTTTGCAGTAGTTTTAAGTACAAGCCAGTTAGAAAACTTTCAGCAATTTAACTAAATATCATAGGAAAAACCTTTGAAGTGGAAGATCATGAGTGGACACATCTGCTTAACAGAATTGAAAGCACAAAGGTTAGAGACCTTTCCCTTAAGTCCTATAAAATTAAAACAAAAGATGCACTTTATTTTAAATATTTTACTTATATTTTTCATGTTGTATTTTTGCATTTATGCAGCAAAATGAATGTTTACATGGACAAATATCTCATCTTTCTCTAGACAGAAGTGATTTCTATGTTTACAGCTAGCATAAATGCTATTTTTGATAGCAAAACTCTCATTTACTTGTGGCTGAATAAAGCTTTTAGGAGGAAATGTGTAAGATCATCTTTGGTTCTTTAATATCAATTATCATTAAAGTTTTTAAAGGGACTGCAATTTAAACATTTCAGTATAATATCCAAGAATTTGATCTTGTCTTGCAAAGGGTTGTCCCTTGATCAAAAGGATAAAGCACATGAATTAAGAAGTCTTTTCCATTCTAGGATTTTGTGATTCATTCTATTCATAGCACAGCCTGAAATCTTTTTCCATTATTATCCAGTCAGTAATGCTGAAAAAACATCCTTAAGCCTAATGATCTTGTTCAAATATTTTTTGAGTGGAGGAAGGGATGGAATAGATTAAAAAAAAAAGAAAAAAACCCTCAGATCTCAGTAAAGATTTTCCCTATCGTAGAAGTGATAGAACTATTTTATGATTTTTTCTGCTTTTTCACATAAATACATCTTTCCTTTTTGATACTATAAATGCCAGATTCCTACAGAGCTTGCTAGCTGCAGCAATCTGTCTCATAGGTTGCTTCTAGCTAAGATTTTTTTTAAATTAATTCTAGTCACAGGAGATGTCTCTTCCAAACTGTTAATGACCATGACCTGGCCCAGATGATTTTGTATGGAGTAGTGGGTAAGCTTGCTTCATCTCCTTAAACCACTGGACATTGTGTTGAGTATATGACAAAACAAGAGTAGTGTAACTTGGCCTTAAGGACTGCCACATCAAAGAAATCAAAAGACTAGTACCAGTTAGATGAGTAAAATCCAGCTTTACCAGTAGATGAAATTTTTAAAAATAAAATATATTATTGGAAAAATAGAATGGACTTAACAATGAAAATAGAAATGGATTTTAAGTACTGTTATCTGATTGAGGATATACTTGAGATATTCCAGTAGCTCATCTAGTTTGTGGAATTGGATGTCGTCTTCAATTTACCTTGCATTTGACACATGCTGGACAGTGACTCTGCTGAAGTCACTGATGCTAACTGCCTCAGGCACTTTTGTAGTCCAAAATGGAGTGATTTATTAAGTTGCCTTTTTTTTACTTTTTCACTTCTTTTGCTGAGTAGTGGACATCACATAAGATTGTCCTAGATCATCATGTCTCTTCCCTTTTCTCCTCTCTAGTCATTTGCATGAAATATTTCAATTGTGTATCCTGATTAGATTATATATATCTATCTTTAACTTGCTTTCATTGTGATTAGAGCCTTTATAAACATTGTGATATATTTTTACAAATATCATGAGAAATATGAAAGGTGCACATTTTTAAAGATTTGTAATATGCAGCTTGGTATGAACTTCTTTTAGACTAAGCCTGTTTGAACCAAATTCACCGAAGCATTAAGTTTCAAGAGGATACAAGGTTCCCCTTTATGAGACTTTATTAGTTTTAAGGAACTCCGTGACACTGCTAAACATCTGTAATATTCAAATAATCATTTAAATTCCTAACCTCTTACCTAACATATTCCGAATAAAACTATTTTTCTGATATTAAATACTAAGCTTTAATATTAAATATTAATAAAAATGTCATTTAAATACATCTGTTAGTAGTGCTATGTATCCTTTGCCTTTATTTTTCTCTATGTTTGTCACTTTCTATTTTGGTCCTCAAGAAGTTTTCTGTATTCTACTTTTATAGACTCATATTTTAGGTCAAAAGTTATAGTCATGAGAATTCTGCAAGAACTTATTTCTTACACCTCCTAACACAACTATTGTACGGAAAAGGGAGGCCATGTTTAAATAATATAAGAAATTGCTTCTTTGGGCAATGTGTTTTATTTATTTTAGTTAGGAAGGTGAGAAAAGAGAGAATGTGACACAACGTGTTTTTGTGGACTAGTCATTACTTTTGTGAAAAATATTTTGCAATATCTTCGTATGCATTTTAGTAGTGCCTCAATTTTTTCTTTGATTATTTATAAATAATTCGATTACGTTTAAAACACAAAAAGAGTAAGAGCAAGAGCTCCTATCTACCGCATAATCTTAGTTCAGCTTCAGTTTTCCAAATAAGTCTTACTCCCTTTACTTGTGAGTAGGATAGAGAGAAATAAGCTACTTGTATAACCATGAAGAATCAATATTTGAAACATGCATCATGTATGCAACCTTGCAGATAATAGTGGGTTTTTATGTGTAATTATCTAGTCAATAGTAAGCCTTGTTCTTCCCCCAAATTTCCCATCAAGAATCTACTCTATAGTGGCTTTTTTAGGCATAATATCAGATTCCTCTACTGTTGTCTCAAATGCTGCTTTAAATTTTCAAATGATCTCCAAGTTTCTTTTATAGTTTGAAATGACAGCATAATGTCCTTAAAAAAGAAGCTGAGGTAAATTGGAAACAGCCTACTGAAATTATATTGGAAATTCAGAAATTTAAATCAGAAAATTCCACTCCACTAAATAGGAGAAATGTGCTCAATGAAGCCTTACTTATATAATGTGGAAGTGATCCCACCTTACTGAAGCCATGACCCTGGTAGTCGAACCCCACACAAAATTTTTAGTAAGAAGTTTATTAAAATTTTACATTACCATCAAATTGTTTTCAACAGATCTAAAAATTCCATCAAAAAAAACTCCAGACAATGACAAACATTTTCCTAAACAACTGTAGTTAAGATTTAATGGAGCTGTAGAAAGCATTCAGAAGACTGTACTAGTTAACTTCAAACAGTAACAGAGGAGAAAGCTTTGATGTAGCAAACAGGAAATTAAGTTTTGTGACCATGTTCAGTCTGTCAGAAGCAAAAAGGAAAAGTGGTGAACACTTACTTACTTCTTACCACTTTTGCTACCACTTCAGTGGTAAGAAACCAGCACTAGAAACAAAGCTAGGAGGTATCATGGAGCTGCGTTTATGGCATTTCTGCAAGATTTATCCTATGAGAATATAGAGGAATACTTTACACCTACAACTGAAAAGCTGAAAATGGATTAGCTATTTCACATTGTGAAATCCAATGTTCATGTCTAACTTCGACTATGGTAAAAATGCTTATCTAGGGATACAACTGTACACAGGAGATGCCATCCCAAATTAGTAAAAGACCAGAAAAAGGCCAAAGCAATAAATCAATGAAAACAGATAATTAATACCAGAATAATTAAAACAAATAAGAAACACAAAACACAAGAGTTCAAACTCTGACAGTCCAAAAAAGAGAAGCAGGTGACCTAAAATACAGGCACATTTGTCATGATGAGTATTAAGTGGAAAACAATGTGGAAAACAGGAAGAAAATAAGCCTAGCTTTTAGACAGTAAATCAGATCATATGAGAAAGAGAATCAATTTATCTCCTAATGTCATAGTATCTCATGAGGAAAAACAAATAACTGTAACTGCAACTGTAATAACTTCAAGTAAAAGGAAGGAAAACTTCAGAGTGATTTTAGAAGACTAAAAGATTCATGATGAAAAGCTCCAGAAGAATACTGGTGATTCTGTTTCTGTATTTGCAACTATGCTATTGGACGAATGACTAAATTTGATTGCCACTCATTTATGGAGCTAAATGCAACCTAATGCCAAGAACACCAGTGCACAACAGCATTAAACTGGGGAAATAAGGCCAAGTGCTGCTCAACTACAATAAAGTCATTCAGGACCTAGTGGATAAACACAGACTCTTCATAAGAAGTCCATAAACCAGCAGACGAGGAAACCAAGGAAATGGTTCCTCACTTAATTTATAAAACTGAAAGGACATTCAATGCCTTAAGTGATGTAGCTAGCAAAGATGGAATTCATTTCTTACAAAAAAGGCATGGTTTCAACCTTCGAAATATTCAACCTGGTAAATTAGAACTGTTGAGAAGTCTTAAATTAGAACTGTTGAGAAGTCTTTGGGGTAATTTGAAGGTTTGCAGCACAACTCAAAAGTAACTTGGACAGTGATGTAAACACAAAACAATATTCAAAAATCTTCTGGAAACCTAGAAATCTATCTAGACTTTGTCTGATTTCATTCTTTATATAGAAGGAATAGTCAGGAATATCTAAGTCTGCAAAAGCCTGGATATCTATCGAAGTTTGTTTGCAGGGGGTAGCTGGAAGTCTTTATGTGAACGAATTAATAGCTAAAGTTTTAACCTTGTTAATAAATCATCTATTTAAGGTTTTCAGTTATTAATCTTTTTGAATATTTATCAGTCAGGTATACAATTTTGCTTGCTTGCTTACTTTTTGCTTTCCCTTTGCTGAAATAAGTGTCTGTCATTATTCTGACAGGGTGAACTGCTCAAGTGGGGAAGGCTGTTTGATTTTTTTTTATTTTTTGCAAGACATATTTTCAGAGACTAGAGAAATTTTCCAGAAACTGCTCCAGGCTATTCTATTGATATTTCCAATTCCTTAGAGGCTCTAAGAAGGGATTAACTATTGGATGATATCCACTGAGAGACGATGAATGCTAGAAGTTGAAGGCTTTGCAGCATAATAATCTGTGAAAATGTCATCTGAAAAGCTGAGATAATGTCTAAAATTTGCCAGTGGGCAAGATCACTGTATCTGGGGATGCAGGAAAGATAGGTTTGAGCTTGACTGTAAGAATTCAAGAAAGGTGGTATTGAATCTGAACAGTGAGACTTGTGGCACTTTGGATTATGTCTCACAGGAGATAAGCTCTCAATGACCTTCAGTCTCTCAGTGCTCTTCAGCATGGACTTTTAGTGAACTTGAATGTTTGTATGTTGACCTTCAACCCTAGGAAAGCAGAGAGGTTTAGAAATACTTGAGTTGGATCAGTTGTTATGATGATCTTTTCATGAATAATTTTTTGGCAAGCTTAGTGTAAATCTGGATTCTATTCATGAACTGTTAGCATTACTGATTCCGTAGGAACAAATGGCAATGCACTGTTAAGAGTATGTTCTTATCTGCAGTACAAATATTTTTATGAGCTACATGGAGTGATATCTGAAAAGTCAAGAAATGCAGAGCCTAAAGATATTCCAAAAATATTGTGTTTAATTTCTGTTCCTTGTAGCTCTTAAGCTCACTGTAGTTAATTGTGTTGCAGACCACGGTCAATTCGTGTAATACATTAGCTACACTTTATTTGGTTGGGTCCGCTCAGAACCCAACCAGCATATAGTCAAATTACAACTATCTCTGGAGTGAGAGATGTGACACCAGGAGAGAACCACAGAGCCTGGCCAGTTGGTATTTCCTTCAGCTGAGGTGTCTGAAGCAGAATGCAGCACACCTGCTTCAGGTCCTTTTCAGGGAGGTCACAGAAATCTTTTCAGTGTTGAAAGGATACAACAAGGGATAAAAGTTGAACAAGATAAGCAATTTTTTAATGTCTTATTATGTTGATTTTATGTCTCTTAATGACTTTTTTTACAATAGTGTATTATTTACAAGCAGTATGATTTGTAGTCTGCAATATCTCCTAGGTTTTATTTTCGAAGAACTACCAAACTATCTCTTCCTCATCCCACATTTGCATAGCTGTTTCTCAAGAGTGCTGTGCTGCTTTTCCCAAGAAAAGATTTAATCTCTTCCAGGTGCTTAAATTTGTCTCTTCCAAGTTTGTCTATCTATTGGGATAGTTTATTCCTGCCTAAAAATTAGTATTTTGGGAAATGCTGTCTACTCAACTCACTCTTATATGGGAATGTGCAGAGAATGTACCTTACAGATCAAGATATCCAGAGTTTGGGGATTCTTTTTCTTTTTATGTGAATTTAAGCAAGCTATATGATTTTTCTGTTCATGTTTCCAAAAAGAATGTGAAGTAGAACGTGTCCAGTGCTTTTAATAGGGATGTGGAATGTTTCTACTCTTTTTGCTATGGCATGCATCACATGATTCACAAAGTTTCTAGTAATGGGCCCTACTTATTCTGCCCATCTCCAAGAGGATATGATAAGCATCTGTTCTGGGGCAGTAGAAGTTGTTCAAAAGATAATATGGGTGGGATATGTTAAGTAGTTAATAAATATATATAAAATAAAAATAGTTAAAAGTAAATACGAGTAGAATACTATATATAATGGATCCTTCTTTCATTTTTCTAGGAAAATCGTTTTTCCATCATTGAACAGTTTGAGTCTGCATCTGGTTGTAGGAAGATCCTCTTCCTCTCCATAGCCTCTTAGGATACATCCTCTGCATTTCTTGTGTCTGTCTGTCTTTCAGAATATTCTCAAGGCTCAGCGTGGTCATTTGCTTGTAGAGAAGTATATAATGTTCTGTATGGATTGCTACTAAGAAGCTTACTGTTTGTATCAGTATTTTAATGCTGTATGGGGAGGATGGAAGAAAAGCTGTAATTTAGTTTTGACTTTCAAAATCTCTGCTAAACGCATGGAAGAGTAAAAGTAGTTTTCCCTTTTAAAGTCTGATATATGTTTTCCTGAGGGATGAATGAAGAGTTTCAGATTATATCCATATGCAAACAAGTCCCTCAAAACTTGAGCAAAAATCTTTACTATTTAAAATTATTTGCCTGCTATTGCATTCTCATAAATCATATGCATCATCATTCTGATGTATTTGATGTTGCTCATAACAGAAAACCTTTAGATTAATATCATCCCGCACAGAAATTTGAACAAATTGTATGTTGGGCACAGTTATTGAAGATGAGAAGCTTTTTGAGACTTTCTATACTTTTGGGGTTGTTTCTCTCAATTATCTTTGCTTTCCAGAGCTGAAAAAGGACAATGTAAAATGTAAATATTTTACACAGCAACATCACTCCAATCTTCCAAAAAGGCAATAAGGAGAATGCAGGCCAGTCAGCCTCACCTCTATCCCTGGAAAAGTGATGGAGCAACTAATCCTAGATACTATTTCATGAAGGATGTGTTGTCTACCTTTAATTAAGGCTCTTGACCTTGTCTTCCATAATATCCTCACAGACAAGAGAATGAAATATGGGCTAGATGAGCAGACAGCTTATGGACTGAGAACTGGCTGAGTGGTAGAAGTCAGGGTGTTGTGATCAGTGGAGCAAAATCCAGTTGGAGGCCAGTAACTCCCAGTGTCCTCCAGGGTCAATAGTGGGTCCAATGTTATTTAACTTATTCATCAGTGACCTGAATGAAGAGACAGAGTACATCTTCAGCACATGTGTAGATGATACAAAAGTGGGAGGACTGAGTGATAATCCAGGGTTGTGCTACCATTAAGAGAGATTTACAGCCTGGCGAAAAGGGCCCTAGGCCCTAGAAGAATCCAGTCCCTAGGGCTCTAGAAGAATCTCCTGAAGTTTAACATAGGGAAATGCTAAGTCATGTGCCTAGGGAGAAATGACTCCATGCACCAGTGGAGGCTTGGGGTTGATTAGCTGGAAAGTAGCTTTGCAGAGAAGGTCCTGCAACTCTCTGTGGACATAAAGTTGACCGTGAGTCATAAAAGCCAACTATGAGACCAGGCCCCCATTCCAGCCCAACCTGGGACAGTCAGCATCCACTGAGAATGGATGCCAGTCTCCAACCCTGATGCCTATCCATGGGCCCCACTGATGCTGATCTATGGGCAACCAGTTGCCATGCCTTTGGCTGTCCCTCTCCCGATGGAGGCAATTTTGGGACTGTCCCTATTTGCCCTGCTCCCATGTAGTAGGGCAAAGTAGTAAGGCCCTTGGCTCTATGATCCAACTTGGCCAGCACTGCAGGCTCCCACAACCAGAAGCCTCCAGGGCACTGATGGTGGCCCTTCTGTGCCCTGACATCCACTATATCAAAAGTAAACACTGAAGCGATGTTCATTTCAGCTGTAGACCAAACAAATATGCACCCATACATTCCACCTCTATGTGCTGCCATCAATCTCAAAGTCTGTCTATAAAGGACAGCTTTTGCAAGACAAATGTTTTAAGATATAAACTATGGAATGGCTTGATAAGAAAAATGTAGCTTTAAAATTGAACTCCTTAGTGTTTGCAAGGTAATACTTGAGTAACTGCTTTATTAGTCATACATTGAAATGATTTCCATGAGACATTAAACTGATCATTTTCTAAGGGATTTTGAAAGTAAATCATGTTGTATATTTGCTATTCGAACAAAAAAATCTCTGCTTTAGCTAGATGAAAAGTCTTGAGTTTACAAAGCCTTTCTGAATATTGACAGGTGGTTTTCATTTAATCATCTGGAACCATCATTTTTACCACTGGGATACAGAAAAATGAATTTTTCTATTACACTTATAAAAGTCTATTACTGGTTTTGAAAATGTTTTATGATACAGTTCAGTATTATTGTCATTGAACATTGAACAGAGCATTTAATTTATAGTTACTTGTAAGTCTTGAACTAAATGAAGCCCTGTCTTGCCAATATCCACTGAAAATGTGCCGAGTGCCGCACAAGTAACACCCCTGAATCTTCCAGGGAGACCAATGGGAAGAAGGAATTTCTATTTCCATTTCCATCCTTCAGAACCTGTCTGTTTTTGAATTTATTTCTAGATGCCTTTGGAAAGCAGGGATACATAGGATGCTATGATTATAGGGGAGGAATATTTAAAAAGTAGAGAAATAGCTTTGGTTTATGTCCATTCACAGCTTCATTTTTTTTAGCACTGAAGACTTGTGCTCATCCTGTCATTGTTCTCATTGAAGCTATTTTTGACTCTAAGCCCACCATGTCCATGGGAGGATCCCTGAAAACTGGGAATCCTGGCATTCAGCATATATCTGGATAGCCCTGTAGGATTTCGGTGTTGGGTTCAGTATCAGGACAACCAAATCCTTACACCCCTCCCTGAAACCACATTGCCAAGAGTTTCATTGAAGACAATGTAATAAATTAACTAACATTTTTGGCTACCAGAGAATTAGAGATTTCTTTTGAGAATTTTTAAATGCTGAGAAAGTGTCAAAAGCTTTTTTTTGCATATATGAAATAGAGCCTTTCTCACCTAGATCTCAGTGTGCCTTGAAGACATGAAGACAAGCGTCCATATTTTAAATGTCTAAATGCCTTTAAAGTTAACATTTAAATTTTTGGCTAGACTTATGTCTTATTAAAGAATATTTTTTGACAGAATTTATTTTTCATGAAATTTACTCATATGGTATTTTTTCCCATTCTTTTTGGAAGTAATCTCATTATTCCCTGGTTTTTTTTGCAAGAATCTGTCACAATCACTTGCACATGTACTGATTTTTCCTCTTTATAAGTAGGACCTACATTTAGGAAGTGAACTGTGATGTGGGAAAGCACAAGCTCCAAGAAGATAATTGAAGATACTAAAATGAAGGTGAGCAAGCAGTGTTAAACAAACATCCAACATAATTTTTCATCTAAAAGAGTTTTCTTAAGAAGGAAGGAATTAATGGATTTTAAAGAGATTGATAATGACAATGATGCCTGAGGAACTATTTCACAGAATCACAGAATCTACAAGGTTGGAAGGGACCTCTAGAGATCATCTAGTCCAACCTTCCCACTCCAGCGGGCAC
>JAUBOD010000327.1:2231468-2259137 GCA_032353885.1 Nothura maculosa | reverse complement strand
AAGGTTAGTACAGAAATGCTAAAGGATTTGTGTGAGAGAAAAATAGTTGGCAAAATGTGGTATATTCAGTTTAGCTGTCTGATTTGCCCTTACTTGATGGGGCTTTGTTGAGGAGTCCAACAAAGGAAGTGTATAAATAATTTAGTACTGTGGTACTAAGGGATTGCTGTGATGTTGGTTTGGGATTTGTGCTATACTATATCTAGACCTATCTTCATAAATTACTATGCAGTTCACAAGTACATTTTAAACAAACTCTGGTTTTGGAAAATATAACTGTTGATTTACTTTATTACAGAGGGAAAAAGGCAGGTTAGGCACTACTGTTACCATTGTAAGCATTTGCAAAAGCAGCTTTTCATGCCACAAATCAGAAATTGTTTTATATATCTGCAGATACAGGACTATTTGTATTTATATTAGTTCTTACAACATTAGAATAGCTAGTAAAGGGAAAATATTGATGTTGTTGCTGGGGATGATCCCAAACTTGGCAGATCAATGTTTTGAGAAATCCTTTGCTGTCTGCATCTTGGAACCTTTAACGATTTTATTTGCAAGGAGTAATATAGTAAAGCTGCTTACACATTGTAATTTGCCAATATCTACTTAGCCAAGAAAACTGTCAAAATCACTGTTAAAATAAAAAGACATCTGCCTCTGAGTTCGGACTGCAAAGAAAGCAAATCCTGATGCAGCTTCAAAAATAGTGAAAATGAGAAGGAGCAGATTCAAGAATGAGAAAATGAGTTAAAAGGAGTACTGGTAGTGACTTGCAAAAACTTGTTAAAAGAACTCCCAGAGAATGAGAGGAGGACTTCCAGGAAAGGTGGAGGATCCATGGGATCCTTCTTTTTGAAAAAAAAAAAAAAAAAGGAAAAGCCTTTTTCTTTATGTCATGCATCAACATACAGGATATGACAAAACAGTGAATTGTCAGCATATGTGTTGACAATACTAAATCCAAGGTTAAGGGCAACATAATAGTGAACTGCAAATGCTTGAACAGGTTTGCTTCAAAGCAGAGCCAAACTTTGGAAATACCCACAATTTGCAACTTAGAACATCCAGATTGGTCAGAAGGAATATAATTTTCATGAGGAGGGTAGTGCAACATAGAAATTGTCTAACTTGGGAAATGGTGGAAATCTCCACAAATCAAAGCCAGAGTTGGCCTCACCCAATCCAACCTAATCCAGCCCAAAGTGGGTTGGTGGCTACCCTGCTTTGAAAGAGAAATGAAGTTATAGACTTCCAGAGGTCTCTTCCTAACAGTGTTTCTATTATTCTGTGAAATAAATGATGACTATTACTAAATATTGTCCACAAAACACATTAAGAATTACGTTTTTGTCCTAAACACATCAATTTGCCATGTCAAAATAAACACTAAAGAATGTATCTGAGATTCAGATTTAATTTTCATAGCTATTTCTGAGCATGCATTACAGAAGATTATGCCCATTATTTAGCTGAGTAAATCAATGCTTTTAAATTTCCAATTTTGACTAGTCTGGCTTTTTGTATTATAGTAATTCAAGAGGCTGCTAGAAATATGTCATATTATGATGGTCCTATAGGACTATTATTGTCCATATAACAAACTCCACAGGGAGCAAGAGAGAATGCAAATAATCACTAAAGCTTTTTATGGCAGCTCTGTGCTTATTTATCCATAGTCTTAGTAAATAGTATTACCTCTTTGCAATATTTTTAATAACTCATTTTATGCTTAATTATAAAACAATTTTCAGTTATTTTTCAAATATTTGCTGGGAGTTCTTTTCAGTATCCAGAACTGACAATATATTCAGAAAACTGCAGTGCAACTTTGAAACGAGTTAGGACAAGAAGTGAAGAATACTATCCACTTTGAATTGCATCTGCGCATTTCAAGGTGGTTAATTAAAATGTGCTCAGGACAATGCAAGTTCTATTGACAAAAGAAATTATGATCCAAATTTTACATATTTAAAAAGAATTTTTCCGATACTCGTTATTTTTATGCTGACCTACCCTTAGAGATCCTCTAGTGACCTTAGCTTATATTTATGGTAATGTTACAGAATTAAAAATCCATTCACGTGTGTGTAGCAATACAGTGCCTGCTAGCATGATACATGACACTGCTTTGATTTTCAATGTAAAAGCCAATTGGTAAATTAGTAGTACAACTTCCTGAATTATAAACGGATATCACCTTATCTTTAATTTTTAGTTAAGGCAAAATATCGTGTAGAAAACCTTACTTATAATCTCTCTGTTGCATTTATTTTTTCATTGTAATAACTCAGAAATAAAATTCATACTCAGGCACCTACAATTTTCCATAATGCAGGGATGAAAAATTACATATACAATTATTTGAAAAGCTGTTTTCTTTAACTTCAAAATCATAAATCTTTTTATAGATTTTTTCTTTCTAAAATATTGGCAAAAATACTGCTGTAGAAAGAATTTTTATTCATTTTTCACATTACCATGAGTTTTGTTGACAATCAAAGGGCAAACACCATAGTTTAGCTACTATATTATTTCTCCAGTTCAAGCTTTTGTTGTAGACAAGAGTTATTGAATGGTAGTCAGAAACAATAATCTCTTTTATAGAATAGTCTTGTTTTCCTCGCTACTCTTTTTAAGATCTTCTTTTGTTCTTGGGTATGAAATGTCATGACATCTATTTTCTATGTGCTGTCATAGTCAATAATTCTGTTTAAAGTTTCTTTCTGCACATTGGGTCATATTTCCACCTGCGTTATAAAACAGTGACTTATATATGATCGATACTGTGCCTGTGATAACCTCCCAGTTCTAAATGTCTAAAACAAAGATTGCTGACTCTCTGATTCCTTTGGGATACTGATAGTAGCATTGTTAATTAAGAATATACATTTGATAAGGGTTGCCTTCACAGCATAACAGCCCTTTTATAAAAAATATAAAAAAGTGCTGTGATTTTACTTACTGTAAGGAGAAAATCACAAGATATACTGAAGTTTCCCATAATAAACTGTGGAGATGCATTTAATTTTCTACAGGATTATTTGTATTTTCTTGAACACGCATGTGAACACCTCTGCAGAAACAGACACTTCTGTAGTCATTCATCATAATACAGAGAGTGCTGCGTGGAGATGCCCATCAGAACTGCAAAGCAGTATAACTGAGTTAGTGTGGAAATGTTTCTGAGCTAATAGACCTTAATTAGCTCAGGTGTGGCACCATGTTTAATTAGCTCTAGTATCTCTAGATTGAGATACTTTTCAGAGAGATTGGTCAGTGCTAGCTCAGGGGATTCTGCACTGGGACTGTATGCTGTAGGCATGCATACAGATCTTTCATACAAATTCTCCTTCCATCTCTCTGCTTTATGCATACTAATTTTACAACAAAATAAAATATTACTCATGAAGGAGAAATTCATAATGTGGGTAGAGCCTATGAGGCCATTGAACAGATGAAAGTTTTTTTACTGTAGACTTGTGGTACTGAACTAAGATCAGAAAGAAAATTTCTTCATAGTGTTATAGGATGATAGGATAATTCAGTTTAGATTGGACTTTAAGAGGTAGGGACCAAAACTGCTGAAAGTAGAGTTATCTCTGAGGTCAGACCAGGTTGCTTAGGGCTTCATTTATCCTTGTCTTGAAGTCTCCAAGAACTGAGAATGCATTTAATCTATGGGCAAACTGTTCAAATACCAGATTGTCATGGTGAAAAACATTTCCTTATATTCATTTTGAACCTCTCTTGCTTCAACTTATGGCCCTTGTTCCTCATCCTCCCACCATGCACCAGTCTGAAGATCCTGGCTTCATCTTCCTGATGACCTCCTAATAGGTACTGGAAGGTTGCTGGTACTGAAAAAGCTTTCCCTTCTCCAGTCGTCATTCATATTCAATTGGAAGTTCCTAGTTTTTCTTTGTGTGATTTGATCACGTTTATAATGAATTTACGAAAAGACTTATATGAGCAAAGAAGAATGAGAAGAGTTTTTTTATTAGATAATTACAGATTTTATTACATATTTTCCATGAAAAAGCTAAAGAAAATATTTTAGCCCCCATGACCACAACTTTTCCATTCTTCTACTCTTAAACTTGCACCAAGTCTTCATCAAGAGTATTGAGGCAGGAAGAAAAGACATTGTTATAGTAGAAAATAAAGGATATTTTAATGTTTTAGATCTGTGTGCAGATTTTCCACTGGATAGATGACTTCCCACAAAGGTCAGTTCATTTTTATAGTACCTCGTTATTCACATGAATTAAAGATATAACTCCTGTAACTCCATTTCTATCAGTTAAGTATATTTAAGATATTTGAAAGGAATAATAAGAAATCAACAATGCTCACTGTAAATCAGGAAATATCATAATGTGAAGAATCACCATAAAAGTGATGATTTTTAAAATATAATTTGATAGTATCTTATAGTGTTGCCTGAGAGATAAAAAAGTGGTGTATTTATAAGGAAAAGAAAGCATCAAATTGCACTTAGAAGGTCTAAATATTTTAAAAAGTGGGGTGTGCATGAAAAATATTATTTAGTGCTTTAGTCTCTATCCAATGGAAATTTGATAGGAAAGAAAGAAGTAAACCAATTAATGGTACAGGTTCGTTCCAGTTTACAAATAAAGTGGAAGATGTAATTGGAAGATTGGATTTGTTAGAAGATGCAAGACATACTTTTCACAAAATGGAAACAAATTTGGATTATGTCAGCCATCTTGCCATTATTTTTGCTTCATTTTCTTTAACCACATATTTAGCTTTTAATTTTCTCAAGCTGTAGTAGAGACTGTCATCTTTAATACTCTTTGTGAACAATAGTGAACTGTTGAATTTCTCAGAAAATGAGAGTTAGAAATGAAAATTTCCATTAGCATGAAAAGGATGAGAGAAGAGTAACCTTGATTGAGAAAAGCATTATCTGTTTGCATTACAAACATTGGGAAAAATGATCCCAAATCAGTATGATAACAAGTTTAATAAACTAGAAACCTACCATCATGGTATGACCACATATTAGAATGACGTTCTATAAAGTCTGTGAGCCCAATCCAGTGTAAGAGTTATGGAATTAATAATATATTAAGCAGTACACTGTTTTTACATTTTGTGTGTGCACAATACGGTGGAAATATCCTGTCTGCTACTCTAATGAGGCTGCAATACACTATATGCTGAATTTTCTTCAAGGATTTCTTGTTGGAGTTAGAGATTTCCATGCAATTACTCAAAAAACTACACTTAAAGGGAGGATGTAGTAACAGCCCTGGTTGTCTTTGCAAGTGCACAGAGCTCTGAATGACCAAATCCAGGCTAGAGGAACTGTTTGAGTGCCTGAGCTTGTAAGAGTCTGCTCCATACTTATTATGAATGTTAACCACAGTGTCAAGGGAAGGAGATCCCTGATTTGTGTTTAGCTGATGAGCTAATGAGATGGGTTAAATTATTTTTTTTCTGGTTGAGTTCATTGTTGTCGAGATAACTCTCTCCATTGCTCATAATTAGACAGAGAAACTTTGGATAGATAACCTCGATGATTAGGTTATCAGGGTATTTCAGCTGCTAAGCATTTTTGAGAGCCGAGAATAATAAGTTGTGCATATTATGTCTGAAGGATTGTAGCAAAATACGACAAAATGGCTCTGACCTTTCCTGAATAGCGAATTCTTGTTTTTTTCTTACAGAGTGAAGACAGCTGCTGCATTAATGATCAATTAGGAAAGAGGTTATGAAACCTCTGTTGCACTGAGGATGGCTATCCGGAAAAGTGCCTCCCAAGAAGTCCAAAATTGAGCTAGATATCTAGTCAATGGAGAGCTTATCCAAACAGTTAGTGTAGTCTAGAGAGCTACTAATGAATTATTTGTTTGGCCAAATGCAGGTAAGTGTTCAATTGTGAGCTGAATGCCTCTCAAGATTCCATTGACTATAATGGCTAGACCTACTTAATGTATAGTGACAACGTAGATGTCCAGTTCATAAATAGACATTCAATTTGGATGTGTAATCTGCATGTGAAATCCTTATCTCAAAGGATAAACTGCTATTCAAAGTTGCCTTCATTACTGTTGTACCATGTGTTGTTGCAAATGTTTCATCCTCCTTTGCAAGTGCTGCATTTTATAATAGGCTTCCAATGTAACACCATAGTTTCCCCGTGATAAAATATTCTTGTGCTTACTGTGATTTTACTACTTAAAGCTCACAGGGTTTTGATTGAAAGTGAACCTTTTGGCATTGCTGAGTGTCCATAACAGTATGTGTATCCATGGTAACTACAGAAGAAAAAGAATGAGTGCATAATCCTTCTTAAGTAATACCATGTTATGTTTTTCTTGGTAGACAAAGACATGCTAGCTATTTATAAGCATATTAAACAGCCTGTACATATTCAGAATTGCACATATACTCCTTACCAGAAAAACTGAAGTCATTTTTAAAAAATTGGGAGTAGTTCAGAACAGCGTGGCAATGGTTCAGAAATATAGATAAATGAACACAAAGGATTTCTGGAGATCCTGTTTTGAGTTAAGGTGGGAAAATTAACTTCAGATCAGTCATTTTAGTGAAATCTCCTTTCTCTTAATCTTACATTTTAACAGCGAAGTTATGATTAAACATGTCACTCTTATTCCTTAGCAAAGAAAGGCTAAATTATTCTCTAGTTAATCAATACAGATTTTGCACACTCCTAATGTGCTATCTTTAACTGATTGGCTAAAATGTTCATATAAATGTTTTCACATGGTACAAATGATCCAAAAATCAGCGTTCTGGTCTGATGAACACAGTTACACACAGTTATGAATGTAAACAGTCAGTAGGACTGTTGTCTTACTGACAAAAAGCAGCAAAAATTGCACCTGGGCACAAGTAAAAGGGTTGATGCTTAAGTGAAACCAATCTTAATGCATATTCCTTCAAATATTTAGGAGCTATCCAGGTATGAATGTGTGTGGAAATTAGGTGTACTTGAAAAGACACCATCTTAAAGAACAAAAGCTGGTTTGCTATAAAAGAGGAAGAAAGAAAATTATATATGCAGAAAAAAAATTCTAAATGGAAGATTTTTTTTTCAGTTTTCTATGAATATTCAATTGCTTTTTATTGGGACCTACAAACTGAAGGAGGAATGCAAGCATAGGTTCTGATCCCACAGCATTTTTTTTTCTCCAACTGCTGGCCCACAGAAATTTGGCATCCCAGAAATTTGGCTTCCCAGCCATGAAAGTAATTCATTGAGTGGAAATCTGTTTGTTTTCCCCTCAGCTATGAGATACTAAATTTGGTTTTGATGTCCTTCACAATGTCAGGGACATAATCACACGCTTAGCATAGCTGACATTTAAAGAAATAACTTCAGGAAGTCCTCAAGTTAGTCTTTTCTGACACCATAACTAGATATGTTTTTTTCCCATTTTTCTCTTCTTGAGCCATATGTGGGAAGGTGAGAAAGGATGCTAAATTAAAGTTTAAAGCTGTATTTTATCTAACAATCTCATTATTAAATCCAGCAAATCCTGAAGATTTTTTTTCGTGCAAACTCTGTAAATTCATTATTATAATAAAAAGAAGACCAGTGCAGGAATGGTAAAAATCCTGTCATGGACCAGGCTTAATGAGAAACAAAAAGCAGTAAACCCCTTTTTTCCTGTAAATATCTGCAATCTTTGAGGAAGTTTTTCAAACTCTCTAGTTTCTCAAGATAGACGATTCAAAGTCTCTCTAATCCTACCCTGCAAAGGAGGAAGGTAGAAGAACTAGTCCCAGTTGTCTTCCAGTTGTCTTCTGGAGCTGAAGAGACTGAGGACTTCAGGAAATGCGAGTTATTGAACTCTATAAAAATAAACTGATCGTGCAGAATTATAAAATGGGAAATAAGCTCAGAAGCTCATATACTAATATTCTAAAGCTGAACCAACTATAACTTTTGCTATTCTTAGTATTTTTTTCTCCAATCTATGCTTAGAAGCCTCCAATGACTTCTCAAGTTAATTACATCCAATGATTCAATATATTTTATCATTTTTTTTCTGTTATTCTTATATATCTGAGCCAGATTTTCCAGGCTGTATGTATTGTCCTGTTCCTGGATGAATTCATGATATGTAGTCATGGAACTAGAATCATCTAGTCTGCTGAGGTTTCTTTTGGAAGCAATTTTTCTTCAATAGGAGAAAGATAGCCTACTATATTAAATAAATTTTGTCCTGAATCCAGAGCTAATTACTTTGCTCTTATTTGAAGTGTTGTCCTGGAATTCTCAGAGTTTCATTGCATTACCTGGCTCAACAATAGTGCTGATAAAGACATTTACAATAAACACAGACTGAAATTTAAAGTGAAAACTCTGTTTAAGATAGTACCCTTAAAATACTTATATTTTAACAGTACTGTATAAAATATACTTGAAGATCACAAGACCTTTGTACAATGCTTCCAGAGGGCTGGTAAAAGTAGACTGAATTCTCTAAGGACCCATGTATGGTTCTGGAATTGTGGATATAAATCACATATCCATCAACAAACACTTTGAAGATTTTGTTTAAGAGTATCCATGAAACCTCTTTACTCAGTATATATTTTTTAGGGAAATTTGGCTCTTGGAACAGAAATAAATTATGAAGAACGTATCTATTTTCAATGGCATGAACATGGGATAGAGGAATAGGACCTATAAATAATGGACATGTCCATGTCTAGATATCTTAACCCATTACACAAATCCTAAAACCTATCCAGACATACAGGAAATGTGGATATTGGATGCTGACTGCATCCATGCTGCAGATTGCTAGAGATTCCATTTTTCCAGGAGGTTAATCAATGGAAGTGCTATTCAGGTTTTTTCTTTTCTGGTCTTTTCCTGTTAATTTACCACATAGGGGTGGGATAGTAAAAGAAGGGGGAAAAAGTGAAGTTTCTGGTACACAGGGCCATAAGACTCAGACTGGTTCACTGGTAACTCCTTCTGGAGAAAAGCACACATCATTTAGGATGTGATAGCCTGGGAGTTTTGTCTGAGCAGTAATTGTTTTTTTTGCATATGCTGTACCATGATATTAGAGGTCTGTGGATGTACTTAAGTGATCTCACTTAAGTTACCTCCCAATTTCAAAAGACAACTCCATGCAAGACCTCTCTCATGGTGCAAGCTAAACTTCTGAACTTGCTTCCTTTGTTGATCAGCTACAATAGCATTTGTTCATCTTACAGGGATGGCACCGAGCCCTAATTCTCCCTATGGGTATTTTAAAAGGAATGGAAAAAAAGAATCTAAAATAAATATTAAACATTATTTCTTAATTGGGTCATTGTGTTATGCATAATTTTTACCAGATAATTTTATGTGTGTGTGTACTGTGTTACAGAGGATGTATGATTTAGCTGTAATAATAAGATTTTTATTTGGGGTTTTTGCTCTGAAGACAGCTAAGAAAAATCTTGGAGCTTCCCAAAACCACTCTTTCCAAAGAAACCACAGTGTTACTGAGCCCTTTCATCATCCAGCATACGGTGCTGCAGAACACAAAAATATACACTGTACTCCTTTAAATTAATTCATATTTGCAGGAGACACAGTCTGTGTAAGTATATGCAATTATGAAACTTGCAACTTTTTTTTTTCCCTCTGACTTTTTTAGCTGCCTCACGCCTTTTATTTGAACACATCCATATGGTGTGAGAGAGTTAGCAAGCTCTCTGTAAATGTTTGGAAGGAGCATCTGTCAGACAATAAAATTTACAAGAAAACATGCTTCTCATTTAAAGAGCATTCGCTAGGACTATTTCAGGGTTGGAGTCAGTTCATTTGTATAGCTTAGAGGCATTAATAAGAACAGAAAATTGTGCAGTCATCAGAAAACTCAAACTGGGAGTAAGAATTCAAGGTTTTTTAAAAGTGTTTTGAGTATTCGGGATTACAGTCTCCTGATAGGAACCTGAAGCAGCTGACAAACAGGAAACTTCTGATAGTCCATCCAAAAAGATTGCAAGCAAGAAGATGGCACGCTTTTTGCAAACCTGGAAAGTCTAAAGATTACAATAATTGTTGGACCAAAGGGATCCTCTTCAGGCATAAATAGCAAGACTCCTACTGTCTTCTCTTGCAGACCAGCTCAGCTGCCAGCAAAAGCAGGTGCTCTCCCCCTACCAGTGCTCCAGAGGAAATATATAGTGAGTATTTACAGCTCTTTTAACAAATTTATATATTACTAGCATTTCAGTTACATTTCTATAGTTTTCTCAAAGGACAAAAGCATTTTAAAGTAACTTTTTAGGCTGTAATTTTAAACAATTGCTTGAGTTCAACAGTCTGATGCAATTAAAATATAAATTCAAAAACCAAAATTTGCATAACCTATGACAGTAGCTCTTAAAATATTGTTTTTAATAAATGTTTAAGTTTAACCATCTGAAACAATTATATTGTATTTTTAAATGCATAAGTTATAACTGCAAAGTAATTTATATGTATTTGAAATGTATTGACTTTAAATGTTATGCCATAAAACAGTCTTTTCAGAACACAAATTTAAAATAAATCATTTCTTTTGGCAAAGTAACCTGCAATTTAATCTTTAGAAGAATAAATATGCCACTAATGTTTTCCACAGAAACAGTTGCTACTCTAATTAATTCAAGATGTGACTCTAACAAGATTTCAAAAGAAAATCAGAAACAGATTTTCTCTGAGGTAGTACTAGAAACCAGGTTAAGATATTTATATTTTCATTAGGAACACTTGTCCCAGGTAGAGTTGCAGATTTGTTGTATATAGCAGGGAAATATCAAATCTACAAGCATTATAATAATATTTTTAAAAGCATAACAATAGCCAGTGTTTGGGATATAGGCTTTCTTTTTGCTATAACTTATCCTATGTTACATTTTATTAGGTAACTGTTATTCAGTTTTGAGTTTAGGGTGACTAATATGGCTAACAATCTTTTTTTATTTTTTTTTTCATGTGGAAGGGAATGGAAAACCTGATGTTTGTCTACTGCTCCTGTAAAGTTATCTGGACATTGCTTATAACAATTCTAGGTTACTCCAGCAGCTTGCCTGTGGGTGATGACTCTATTTGTGCAGCAGAGGAACTTGCTAAATACAGCATAATCTTTACAGGGAAATGGAGTCAGACTGCTTTTCCCAAACAGTATCCACTTTATAGGCCACCAGCACAGTGGTCCTCATTGCTAGGTAAGTGAAGTATGTCCAGTTTTAAGAACAGACATATCTCTTGAATACTGTGAATTTTTTTTTTTAACTAAAAGAAAGGAAATAGGGAGAGATACTAGGAATGAAATGCAAAAATTGCAGTATCCTCAGTGCTCTCAAAATCTGCAACTGTTTTCATTTGCCTTCTGTTTTCAATTGGCTACAGCTGAAATAAACAGTGATAAGTTGAATGTTTTCGTGTCCACTCATTTTTATACACAATTCTTTTTTAACCTCAGAAATAAAACAGAGAAGTTGAAGAACAAAGGACAATCTAAAACAGCCTTTTATGTCATGCAATGTATTCACTCAAATAGGTGTTACTCATAGTTCTGACTACAGCATGTGGAAAAAAAATGAATATGCCAGCAATGGTGTTCGTGATTTTGCTGAAAAGGGTGAAGCATGGGTATTAATGAAGGAAATAGAAGAAGCTGGAGAGAAAATTCAAAGTGTGCACGGAATCTTCTCTGCTCCTGCCATTCCCAGTGGTACAGGACAAACCTCCACTGAATTAGAAGTGCATTCAAGGCATCCCTTAGTAAG
This sequence comes from Nothura maculosa, assembly GCA_032353885.1. NCBI lineage: Eukaryota > Metazoa > Chordata > Aves > Tinamiformes > Tinamidae > Nothura > Nothura maculosa. Next base: position 2,247,359 of record JAUBOD010000327.1, on the reverse strand, counting down.
TAATTAACATTTGTTTTTAAAGGTGTATTTTGTGTCACTAACAGTCAAAATTAAATATTTGAATTCTCATTGGGAAGAGCAATATAGTGCAATTATTGCCAAAATGCAAGGAGCTCTGTACAGTTCTTGTAAAGTAGAAGAGGTAAAAAAAAAAAGCATTACTTTTGAAAATTCTACAATAAAGCTATTATAAATATGACTGTTCACATTTCAAAATAAGTGAGATGCATCATTCTGTTTCATTAGGTTTCATTTGTTGTACGAATTGTGCCAAGCCCTGACTGGTTTGTGGGTATTGACAGCCTAAATCTTTGTGCTGGAGACCACTGGATGGAAGAAGTGTCAGTAGATCTATTTCCCTATGATGCTGGAACTGACAGTGGTTTCACATTTTCCTCCCCCAATTTTGCCACTATTCCACAGGACACAGTTACAGAGGTAGGTGTATGTGCAGGGTCTGTCACATCACACTCTGTACTTCAAGCGCTCCCTTTAAGAGATTAACTATTTTATAGTTAATACAGTAGACTCTCTTGCAATGCAGATTTTAGTATTTGGGAGTGCTAAATAATGATTTGCTACATAGCTGATAAGTCTATGTTATTTATTTTCTATATCTCTCAAATTCATTAAGTAAATGTAGATGGATCATGAAAATTTGGCCTACATTTAAAATGATTAATGTAAAGCATGAAATTTTTGGTTTTTAATGACTTTTAAAGTGATAAAGAAATCAAAATAGTCACAAAATGCCAGTCACAACATAAATATGTAAATATTTATACATATACAAGATACATGTTAACATATAGCAAATCTCTTAGAAAAGTAGAAAGTAGAGAACTCTTCTATGTACTGATGTGAGGTGAGTGTTTTGAGTTTACAAAAAAAAATGTCTGAAACATGAAACTTGGATTTGGGTTTCCCTCCCTTAGAAGGGAGCCAAGAGAAAGCAGGGAAGAACATTTTTGCTGCTCCAGCAGTACTCTCACTTACAATCTCTTTTTCTCACTCTAGATTCTCTATACCTCATACCTTGCATTTTGTCATTGGTAGGAAACAGAACATCCTGATTCAGAGGTTTTGAATACTATAAGCATTCACACAATCCTTTTGCATGTTTAAATTCCAATGAGTAATGCCAATGAGTAATGAAAAAAAATGGAGAATCTGGAAACCAACTACATTTGACCTCCTACATCCATATGATAGTTGCTACAGCACACTTAATATCATTTAATCCCAAAGTATTTTGCACCTGGATCTGAGATTACCTGCAGTAATTTTGGAAGTTTGGATTCATGGACTGGTGCCAGGAAGTATCACATACTTGCCAGGAAGTATCACATAATGTGTCAAACCTAATGTTTTTAATATGATGATGTAATTCATTTGAAGTTCCCTTTTTCGTTTACAGATCACTTGTTCCTCTCCAAGTCACCCAGCAAACTCATTTTATTATCCCAAACTCAAAATTTTGCCACCTATTGCTCAAGTGACAATGGTGAAATTAAAGAAAAATCAACTGGGTCTTCCTCTTTCTCACCTTAATTTGCAAGCTAAAAGCAATGAAATAATAGACTCTATCTCAGGTGAGTGATTATTATTTTGATATATTCTATTCTGTTTTTTCCAGTCATTCAGAAAATATGTGGAAATCTGGCAGGTGATGTGGATGAAATAGTTGGGTAGCTTTTGTGTTCTATATGCACAGAAATAATTTCCAGACTAAAACACAGGAAATAAAATGAGCAAGTTGACATGAAAGAGAGAAACACTAAGGAATGAATTTCATATCTGAGCTAGGTAGCTAGCTGTATGTTTGGGTTAAATCCACAGTGAGGGTTGCTCAGGCCTTAGTATCAATGTAGATCTGAGAATTTTATGAGAAATAAACAAATTTGATCAGATTCAGGTATCCCTAAAATCTTTGTTTATTTGGAAGTAAATAATTCTCTATGGGTTTTTGAATGATGGTAGAGCAAAAAAAGTATTGTTGCTTCTTTCTAGGTCAGAGGGTTTAAAGTAAGAATTGAAATAATTCATTTAATTGATCTTGGCATATTTATGATAGCAACACACACACCCACATAAAAAAAAAGATTATTTTTTTTCTCTCTCTCTCTCTTTTTTTCCCTTAAAAATCTAGCAAATAACCTCTCTTATTTAGGTAGGAGAACATACAAATTACTGACTCAAGTCAGTTTTAAATGTAATTTTTAAACTTCCAGATCAACAGTTAAAATGTTTTCTGACAGAAAGACAGCAGATGGATGGTGTCTACCTGGATATTCTCTTTATATCTGTCTATTGGCTTTTTGTAGAGCAAATGTTAATGTAATAGAACAGGTTAAGAATAAGAAGACTGAGAGTCCAATTTGAGAGAGCAATGGGCTAAATCCTCAAGGCATTCCTAGAATAGCTGCCATGTTCCTAGAATGGCTTCTCCATGATGAAGACTGCATGCCAATAGCTCAATGCTAAAGTCACCTCACAATCAGTAAAATAAAGGTCATTCTCTATGCAGATCGGAACGAGAGTGTTTGGCCCTACTTTAGATATAAAGTTAAAGCAATGCATTTAAAATATGGTATTTCAAAAACCATTCCTAATCATATAGCCCCACTTGACTGTGTATTAACCAGAAAATGAGCCTATTCAAAGACTTATTTCCGAGGCAGAAGGACGGATTCAATTACTGGAGATCAAACCATGTCCCTCGCTGTCACTAGAAGCATGGGAATCAATGACTACAACAGAAGGGGTTAGTTCCATTTTAAGAGGAGGCAAAGTGACAGAAATTTATAACAGAGGTCACACATTCACTACACCAATTAGAGCTAAGTTTGTGCACAGCTATTTTATCCCCTAATGCTGTAATAAACAGCACTGATGTGATTTCTTCTGACAAGCAATACTGTTATTTAACCTGCTAAGTTACAAGCATCTGTATTTTCAAGAGAGATGTTTACAATGCAACTACATATTATGCTGCATAATTCAGAGTTTCTGGCTTCTTTGGATGCAGTAAATTAGAAATATATTAAAAGCTCTTTTATTATTTAAATATATATAGATATATAGGATTTCTTTGTTGATGATGAGAACTGCAGTGCACATACCAGGAAAATAGCAAGATGGTAAAATGATAAAAGAATTTGATTTTCATTATTTGTGAAGCAAGTTGGAAAAAGAGTTAAATGGAATTTGATAAGCTTAAGGAACAGTCTCTTTCTAGGAAGAAGTCCAAATCTACATAAAAGATCCAAGATCCATAAAACCTCATTCTGCTGTTTTTAGTTAGCCATGCAACAGCAAATGAATTGTCACATTGACAGTAAATGTTTCTGAATGCAATCCTTTAAATGCAGTCATTGGAACCCTACCTTTCTTCAATGTGAGTTTTATAATTTTAATTCAATAAATAATAGCTATACTCGCTGCTTTAGTACCTCAAACTGTAATAATAATAAAATCAATATCCATGAGTTCAGGATCTGAAAACATATGTTTTTATTTATTAGACAACATATGGATTTTATTAATGTCACATGTATTGTTGTTTAAGAAAGGACACTACCTGATCATCATTCCTTAATGCTCTACCAACTATGTATTTGCTTTAAGCACAAATTTCTATAAAGTTACCTATTTATTGTGCATATTGCAGAGACACCACTGGACTGTGAGGTTTCACAATGGTCTTCATGGGGTCTGTGCAGAGGTTCCTGTGGAAAAACAGGGACCAAGATCAGAACACGCTTTGTACTTCTTCAGCCTGCCAATGATGGAACTCCCTGTCCAGATCTCGATGAAGAAACAGGATGTGAACCAGATAATTGTATCTGAAAGAAAGAGCAGATAATAATTTAGATAATTTAAAAGTAGGATATGTTTAAATAAATTTAAACTACATGCCAGTCGATGTTCCTTCTAATTCAGGTATGCTGTACTATTTTTCTGCAAAAAAATAAGGTATTTTAGGCTGGTTTGGAAAGTTTTTGTTTCATCACCAGATTTTGTCAATGTGTGTGTTTAAATTCTTAACGTTTAGTATAGCAACAGTACTTGATCATTTACAAACCAAAAAAGACAAAGTAAAACCATGTTATAAATATACTGTAAGTTCTTCGAGTACCCTCTAGTGGCAGAATGGAAGACATTTGGAAAGATTGTAGCTCACACATAACAAATCTTTCAATCATAAAATCTAAACTAGTATGTTCTTAAGTACTATAATTTGTTGATTTAAAGCTATTTATACCTAGAAAACTAATTTTTTCTCTAAATTATGTTTATTATAATTTATTGGCATTTTTGTTGTCTTTCTAAACTTATCTAATGTGCATTACTTCAGAAACTACCTACATTACTCAGTGATGATTACTCAGATGTTTGCAGTATCATTATGACAATAAGGTAATGAAGGAAATGTATCTTGAGTTTTATGAATGCATGAAAGTGGAGATGTTTTTTTCCTTCTCAAAAATTAGAACAATATCTACCATAAGGACACTAAGCCAAGAAAATTACAAGCAGAAATCCAAAGTTTAAATACTAGTAGAATAATTGTAAACATAATTTATGGTGTTTGGATGTGATTTAAAAAATGACTAATTCCTCGTGTGAATCCCTCATTAGACAACTGTCTCAAAAATAATCAATAGAAAGTTAACACTGCTGACCACAACATAAATTATATCATTCTTGTTGTATATGCAATAAATGTGTCCTTGTTTCTTTATATGTGTTTGTTGTTATTTGTGTCATCAAGATCTTTGTACTCCAAAAACTACAGGTTTTAAAGTTATCTGAAACTAAAGTATACTTAACTAGAAGTAAATATAATACTTTAGAAGCTGTTCCAGCCTGCAACTTTTAATGCTCAAACAATTCTTTTTTTGTAAAAAGAAAGTAGCATGTGACTCATGGCCTTGGCTACAAGCTAGGAACAGGCTTTTAAAATAATAAAAAAATGACTGGAAAATGCCATCAGCTAACAAAGCTTTCATTGTAGCAAACTCCAGTTTTATGAATATACAGTACACTGAAGGAGAGATACGGGACTGTGTAGGTTCATTGTGAAATATATCAAATACCAAAAACTTTATTATCCATGTCGAGGGACTAAGTGTATTATCTTAGAGTAGGAGCATTTAAACTGTTCTCTATATTTTTGCTTCAGGGGATAAATCTTGCAAAGTCCCAAGGGTATTCAAACTTTATCAGCTTAATGTAAGCCAGTCTACAAATACCAAGGAATATACAGCTGTTAGAACTAAGAATAGGAAATTTTAGCTACTATTTCTACATGGCTTGCATTCTTCAGATTTCCATTGTTGCCTTTTTTGCAAAACTGTTTCACTTAGGCTTTTCAGTGGAAAAGGAAATGATATGCAAATGGCCAACACATCCAGGAAATTCCAGTTAGTGATAAATAACTTTCTTTCCTTTTATAAATAAGGAAAAGTTTCTTACCGACTCAGTTTCCTCGTTGCTAGTCTGAGAGCAGAGCCCTTCTTTCCTTTTCCATTATATCCAGTGTTACAGATGTCTGGCAAGAGAAGACACCATGGCCCTAGCCAGACAAGATTTAGGGAAGGAAATAGGTAAATTCATTTCTGGCTTAAACAAATCTCAGAAAACACTTTAGAAAGAAACATAGATTTGATCTATAAAAATGTTTCTTTTTACCGAGAAGAATGTCGTGTAGGAAGAAGAATCAGCTATATGGGCAGATATTGTTGCAATGATGGAAGACTCTATTAGAGGTAAGTGCAGTGGCAAAAATGTTACCACAGATTTGAATGGGGATCTTACAGAAATTACGAATACAAAATTCAGTTTCTAGAGTGTAAGAGGGTGCTTGACTACTGAGAACAAATTGTTCAGTGCTTTAAAAGACATTTAAGGACAATTAGCTGTGAATACTTCAAAACTCATCTGACAACTGAAGTGATGTCTACATTTGCTATTTCCTGTAGGCCATGGCTTCACTGCAGACATCCAGGGAAGCAGCTTAGTGTTCACTGATTGGGGAAAATCGACTATACTTTGTAGGTAACCCAGGATACAAAAGGATCTTGTGTAATCTGTTACTAGTAATAATTAGTGTTTATAATGAGAGTTAGCATCAAAGGCTCTTGGCTATAAATTCTGACTGTATCAATAATGTTTGTAACTCTAGGCTAGTGTTAGACAAAAACAGTTTTACTGGGATGGCTTTTTAGATAGCAGATGCAGGGAAGGCCAGTAAACACGAATGACTTCTTGTTTTCAGATATGTAATAATCCAGTTAGAGCTGCTATAGAGAAATAGAGGACAAGTGACTCTCCACCCTTCCACTAGGAGACAAGGAAAAGAAATGGTCTTGTATGATGGAGCCAATTCTACAGCTGTGAGCACTAGTAGCATCTCTGCTTCTCAAAAGGACTGCTCAGAAAAGGATAGGGAGAGGAACATGGTTTTATTTACTAATATAAATGCAGCCAACTAAAACCAGAGTTAATGTCTAACACTTTACTAGGCAATACACCTTGTGGAGTCAGAAATTGAGTTCACGGTATTTAAAGACAAGTGACAAAACCAGTTCCAAACTTGACTAAAGTTTGCTTAGTTTGCAAGACTATCAGCTGTTAGCTATTAACTACCAAGGGCATTACAAACTGACATCAGTGAGAATTTTTTCAGATGACCATGAATTATGGAATATAACTAGAAAATACATGGTTATATTTGCAGTAAAGACAAATGTGGCAAAAATTTTATGAAGTAGGTGAAAGAACAAAACAGAGGTGTTGAACAATAATGGTTATATACCCCCAAGATCAGCTTCTCAGATACAGGTATCTCAGGTTCAAGGATGAGAATCACTCAGTTCGGCATCAACAGACTATTGCCTTCGTGATAGTAGAGAGAGCAATAATTCCACAGTCGTTGTTTGAATTATACTGAAACTTTCTTTAGATAATTTGTTATGTGGTATCTAATAAAAAGATATTCTAAAGTAAAAAAAAACTTATTTAGATAAAGTGTTAATTCTAAATTTTCCTAATGTATTGTGTCACAGTGTTTCAGTTGTTTTATTAACTGGATTCTTTTGACTTTCTTCTTCATATATTTTTTCAGCCATTTTATGTAGTCTTTTTTTCATAGGTAGATATATTTCCAATAAATTAAATTGGAAATTACAAAATCTCTAAATAAGGGAGGAGTGAAGCTCTGGAATAACCAGCCAGAATAAATAGGAGATACAAGAAAAAAACATTTAAAGTTGAAATACGAGCAACTGATAGAAAGGAGAGCCCAGGTAGTTTCTAACACAAATCTAGGGGACAATATTCAAGTATCTGGGAGCTGCTTTTCAGTTCCATGTTCCTCTATATATAGAGAAAAATTTCTGATCCAGATGTTGGCAAAGAATCAAGACTTCCTTGCAATAAGAGATATCATATTTTTTTCTGTTATCTCATTCTATGGAACATACTGTAGTTGTTTCTAAATGTGTAACCACCAGCTGTCTTTTCTCACAGCTTCATTCTTCTCTCCAAAACACCCAGATAAGCAGCAAACAAGGAGCAGCTACAGGACTACATACGTTTGTAAATAGTTATCTTCAAATTCACTACAACTCGGATACATAAAAATCATGAAAAGCCAATTAATAGGATTTCTAATGAACTTGTGGATTTCTTTCTCATCTGCTTTGTATTTTCATAGTGGGGAAAGAGAAGAGAAATGTATAATTGAGGACGTTCCTAGTGACACCTTGGTAATTGGTAGGTACTTGTCACTTCTATTATTATATGACGATTTAAATATGCAATAATAAAAAAAATCTTGAAATGTAAGAGGAAAATCTGTGGTTGCTAAATATCCTGAAACTGTGGTGATAAGAAAGAGGGCATGATAAAAATAACCTCCTGCAGCTGGGACTAGTTCTGCTTTCATCATATATTGTGTGCATACATTACACTTAAAGAAATGTAACTTATTAGTGCAAGTTTTCCCTATCCTTAACTTGATTAAGAAAAAGATTATCTTCTAATTTTATAGCCATGAAATTGTTATTGCAACATGTACCTCTACATATTCTAATTGATTTAGTTATTCATACCAGAATTTCTGTAACATGATTTTTCCCCATGAGTGGGAGAGAGTCTTTCTTGCTTAACACTAGCTGTGAAGCAGGAACTCAGGATGCACTGAAGTACCATTCCACTTGGGATATCATAAGATCATTACATTCTTTTTACTACATTACAAAGGTAAGACTGAAAGAGAGCATTCAAAGCAAGCAGGTAATCAGCTTTCACAAACACTGGGATCCATGTAAAAGGCAATCTTAAAAATTTAATTTGGGCACATTTTACACACCCTCTCTTAGGGTGTACCCTCAACTTACCTTCAGGATGCGAATCTTGCCAGAGCATTAAGGGTAATCAAAGAGTTTTATTTGTCAATCAACAATTTTTATAGTATTTTAGAAAAGAAATATTATAAACTTCAATTAATTTCCCTGAAAATCCCTGAATGATTTTTAGGGGTAATTCTAAAAAATACTTATCAAGTTTTACTACTAATCACTTATATTAGTATATATGCTAAAGAGAAGTAACAATGTTTACGATTAATCCATTTTTTTTATTTAAAAAAATGTATATCTATGTTTTTATTTAGGGAATTACAAAGTCCAACAGTGGGATATACATGAACAAGACTTTCTTGAGTCCGCTCCTGGTTTGGGAATGTTTGTGACTGTCACAGCTCCTTCTGAAGAGGTAAATTTGTTATTGTGAATGTTTATAGGGTTTCAATATGGCCCTATGGCACTGGACGGCAACACTATCTAAAAATACCGACACTTCTTTGTAAAAGGTAATTCACAGTATATCAGCTAATTAAATATTTTGATGTTGAAATGGCAAGCACTTTATGGCTACCATCAGAAAAAAAATACAAATGGCAATTATTTGTGTGGTTTTAGAATTTTTATTTTATTTTATTAATCTTCACAATACTTTTAAAATTACTACTAGATTTGGAAAATAATGTCATTAAAAAACTTAAGAAACAAATGAGAAAACACGTCAGATTTAAATGGTAATTCACTTAAGTAAAATAGTACAAAAAGTATTTATGCAGCTGAAAGAAAGGTTAATAATAAATTAAACTGCAAAAGTAAACTGTGACACTGCACATAGTACTCAGTCATAGTAATTGCCTGCATTGCCATAAGAAACTGATCTTTTTTTAACAAACACTATTTATTTCTGTGTCTAAATAAGGTTGCCGTTTTTAAACTTTAAATGCCTATTCTAGAGAACATTGCATTTTGTCTACTGTGCAAATTCATTTTGTTATTTTGGTGTTGTGAGTTCAAGTTTTTTATTACTTTATAAATCTGTTCAGAAGTTCAGATTAATTTATAATTTTCAAGAGAGAAATCAATTTAGCATTCTTACATGAAATACACAGTTCTTTTTGATTGTTTTATACACAGAACTTAAATAAACAGTCAATACACATAATACCTAAATTACAGGTACTATTGAAAAAACTGTATGGGCCACAAGCAACATTTTCTTTTACATCTTACATGTCTGGAGAACATATTATTTGTTTACAGTCTAACTCCACAAGACTTATGGCATTTGCAGGAAGTAAACTGGTAAGTATAATTCTTTTTTTTCTTTTTTTTTTGCCATAGTATCCACTGCGTGCAAACTACAATGTTTAAAAAAAAAGAGATTAGAACTCAATTTGGTTCAACTTGTAGAAGACAATTCAACATTTCCCAGTGGTTATAGAAGATAAATCTAGAGCTGTGCAGATGAAAAGATAAAGAGCCTCTGTTCTAGTATCTAAGAAATCAAGATTAAAGAGGCAAAACTAATAACTATAGATTGACTTAATGTTTATACAGTGCTTTGAATATGAAAAGATTCTTATCAATACCAACAGCCATCTGGTTCAGAAAAGATAGATGCGTAAGATTGACCAAGACAAATACTGTTGAAAAAGCACTTATCATATTGTACTGTCATCACATATTGTGTGTATACATTACACTTAAAGAAATATAACTTATTATGCTTGAATTCTTTCAGAAAATTTAGCATTTAATTTTTTGAAAGATATTCAAACTAAGAATATATTACCATTTTTCATATTGCCAATGAAGTTATTTTTAAAGCAGGTTTTGAAAAAAAAAAAGGGGCATCAAAGGTGATACCATAACTTCAATCTACTTCTATATCAGCAATTAATGTCATCAACATTGGATTAAAATGTTTGGTATAGGCCTTTTCTCAATAGGTAATTGATGAAAATGCATGAGAAAAACTTGTCTTTTCTATCTGACTATTAAAATGGGTTAGATAACCACCTAGATGTAAACATCTTGTAAAACTGCAAACTGAGTTAAACTAAATATCATCCTAGATGTACATTTTGGAAGCATGTAAATGACATAGAACTGAGAAAATATTAACCATACTGTAAAGGCACTGTTACACACAAAAAAAATAGGTCTTGTGAAAATGAGTTGAAATTTAACCACACTCCTTGCAAAGGCACTTATGTTCTACTAATGATTTTTTAAGTGCATCAGCTGGAGAGAATAAGGAACATAAAGTTCTACTGATTGGTCATATATAACTACAAATCATCAGTATAATTCTGAGCATCTAGTAGAACATTTTTATTTAGTATGGATGGTGATAGGTGATGCATTAATGTCATTTTACATATCATTGGCTAGATCTTTTTTAGAATTCCATACATAGCTCTCCTCCATCCATTTAAAAAAATACAAAGAGAAGAAAAAGAGCCAGCACTAAAAAGCATTATTTGTCCAGCTTAAAAATGTAAAAACGAAAAAGGAAAATATTGCATCCATGATATCAGTCATGAGAATATTTTTTATGTTCACAGCGTATTCACTTAGACATCAGAGTTGGAGAACATTTTCTGGATGAAGTTGTTGCTCAAGCCAAAGACAAAGTAAATGAAGTTAGCTTTAAACTGGGACATCTGCTTGAGCAAATTCATCACATATCCAGAGAGCAAAATTATGAAAGGGTACGTGTTCTGTAACTGAAATGTTAAGAAACTGTGCACAAAGATTTATTTATTTTATAAAGTATTGTAAGATTTAGTATTTGTTTTATTACAGTAATAGTTTCCACTCACTCAGAAAAAGACTATTAATATTTGACAAAAAAAAAGCCCACAGGAGTTTTGATAAGCAAATCTGACAACCTCATGGATAAGAAGAATAAACTTCCATTTTTATCATTATGAAGTGTTTTTGTTCACTGCCACATAGTGGAGGAATGGATGTTTAGTTACTAGGCTAACAGCATGAAATAAATACATGCTATAATGTGATAACTATGCCTTTTCTATCTTATTAGGAACGTGAAGAGAACTTTCGGAAGACAAGTGAAGAAACCAATAGTAATATTTTGCGGTGGGCTATCCTACAGACGTTAATCCTTATCTCTGTTGGAATCTGGCAAATCAAATCTCTCAAAGATTTCTTTATAGCTAAGAAGCTTGTTTAAATGTTATAAAATAAATGCATACATTCAAAAATTGTACATAATTAAATGCCTTGCATTTGAATTAATAAGACATTAAACACAAACAGATTATTTGCATTCTTTAGAATGCAAATCTTCACTAAAAATTCACTATATTTGAATTAGGAAAATAACCTCTGGAATAAAAAAAAATCATCAGATAAAATCTAGTGTATAAAAAGTTTCTATCGGAGAAAAAAACCTCCTCTCAAATCCTCTTCTCTCATCTCCTACTTCTGCCTTTATTCTACCTCTGCCTTCCCTATTAGTATCCACAGTATCTGTCTCCCTCTTACATTTTATTCATCGAATCCCACCTTTTATCACCTCTACAGATGTAAAGTTAAATCTAGAAGAATGAGTCAGTGATTAAGGGAGGATTTGAGTTCAGCTGAGTATTGCTATACCAAATATTGAAAACTAAAAAAATATTTCCTATATTTTAAAGTGTCCTACTCATTTCTGCTTCTGTACTGGCACAAACAACTCTTCAGCCTGATCAGCATTTGGATGCTAGGCTGAAACACCTATATCCCTTGTGAAGCTTAATTTGAGAGTGTCCTAATGCTCTTCTGCATGTGTAACACCTAGCTTTTCATCAAATATTTCTAGCAGTAGAGCCCACACTTGGTTATATTATGGTTACATTATGATTAGTGGTTGTAACAATTACTATGGAGGAGAGAGAGACCAGGATGAATAATTACTTGCAGATGAGCCCTAACCACTAGGCTACAGAGTGGAGATGTGGCTTCTCCCAGTTATTTATGTAAATTAGTAAATAGTCTTTATGGAGTATGACAAAGTAGACTATCATACGTTTATTTCTAAACATCAAATCTGATTTTAAGTCATTCCTATGCTAAATTCTTCCTTCTATTTCTGTGTGGAAGAATTATTTTCATTTTAATTGTTCAGTAACTGCAGTACTGAATGTCTAAGGAACTCACTAGTTTATGGCTTAATCACGTATTTCCCTTTCAGTTATTCCCGCTTTGATGGATATACCTGATTTGCTTTAATTTAGCTAGCTTATGTACAACTAGCCAAGCAGCTACAGCATTGTGCAAGTACATATCCTGTGCCAGAATTGTGGTTAAAATCTCCAATAATGAGCTCATCCCTGCAGCAGTAGTGTAAGAAGGTTTGCAATTTAAGACTAATCTGATCTTGTTGGAGGTGGCCATTGGATGACACATTTCAGCACTCAGTGAATACATAAAATGACTTTCTTAAAAAAAAAGGACTTATAGAGAACACTGAAATTATTATGGCACAATTATTGTTTTAAAGGTGATGCTTGCTGTTTTTTCTATTCTCTCATCTTTTATTTTCATTAGCAAAGAAGTGACCTTGCCCCCTAAGTTCATATCCTTGTGCAGCAAAAAGCATATCTGTGAATAGGTGAAAATCCACAAAGCAGACACGGAGGCAAAAAGCAACGTTCTGCAGACTAAAGGCATCAAAATAAAATCTTGTGACTGCTTCTGTTCACTGATATGCACTATGAATTTAAAATTTTGGAGATTTTATAGTTACGTGAAACATTGGATAAATTATGGGTAATCAGTTCACTTTGATAGACCACTGTCTTATAATATGTATTACATAAATTCTGGTGGTGGGAAAAAGAGAAAGATGAGTTAAAACTATGTGAAAAATGAAGTTCAAGAAGAAACTTTAACACCAAGTTGTGATTTAGACCTCAGCCGCTTACTTTCAGCCTAAGGCCTCTACATATTTCAACTGTAGACTTTACTGGTATCACTTAAAAAGGCACTTAAGCTTTAAAACCAAAGGGGCAGGCTCGCATAAGCATTTGTGAAGGGGCTATTAGAGTTTTCAGTATTAATAAGTTTATATTGAATATTATTCAGTAATAATAATCACTTCACAATAGCCCCGGGTGTGCCAGCGTAGACAGCAGCTGGAACGTGCTTCCTTCATTACCTAGAAGCATAATTAAATATAGATATATGAATATATAACAAATATGGATGGGGGAAGCTTGCTGGGTGTGTGGTGAGGACAAGAGATCCCCCTGACCCCACTCCAAGGGGCAAATTCTGCCCTTCTGCCCCCTCCATCCTCCCAGGCCTAGGGGTGGGGGGGGGGGAAGGGTGGCGGGTGCCCCCTCAGGGTCTTCTTGGGGAAGGGGACATGGCGGAGGCCACCGGCCCCTAGGCCTGGCCCTGTGCTGAGGGGTGGCAAGGAGGGGTTGTCGTGTACCTTGGACCGCCACGCCGGCCCTTCCGCATGGCCGTGCCGACCTTCTGCAACGTGTGCTTCCGTGAGCCCAGCCAGGCCGCCCCGCGCTTCCACCTCACCAGCTGCGGCCATGTCGTGTGCGAGCTCTGCCTGCAGAAAGGTAACGGCCGATGGCACCGTGGGCTGCTCCACTCTGCGGTGGGGCGTCCCCGAGGTCCTGGGGGTGAACCCGGCACCCCACAGCCGCTTGCCGGTGGGGTTTGGGGCACTAAGTACACCTAACTATGAACTACACCTTGGGGCACTGGCCATGCACAGGTTCACATCATGCATTAGCAGCTCGGCCTCGCTGTGGGCAAAGGAGAGGCCTCAGCATGTTCATTACCCAAGTGCTATTTATGAATAATGATTATCTTTTCTCCTAATGATTTTCTCTCAGCTGTAAAAAATAGCCTGACTCTGCCTTCACCTGAGTTCTGCTAGAGCACTCTGGTTTTGCAAATAAACCTTTAGACCCCCCCAAAACCGAAGGATTTAATAACGGTTGAGTCTAAATGCATCTACATGTATCTGGATTCAACATTACATTGATTGCACACAATATTGCATGTATTACATCAACAAATGCATTACATGTATTATGCTTGGAATGTATTACTTTAATTCTGTTGCAGGTAACACTTAAATGTATATTTGCATTGTAAAAGAAAGATAAAATGGCGGCCTCACTCATCCTGCAAGGGTAGTTAGAGATTTTCACTAGTTAAAGAATAATTTTCATTATGGATTCACGTTGTAGAGTGCAGATTTTGTCCACAAGCTCCAAATTTTACTCTTGTTGCCACTGAAACACTGAATAAATTGAGAGAGCCTTAGGGAGATTTTGAAGGGATGTCTTGAGGCTCGTGTGTGTTGGATGTGATACCTCATTGGGCCTCCTTTGGTCATCCAGAGCATAAAAGCTTTAATCAGGACACATATCATATGAGATCCATCTATATCTCAAAACTCAAAAGTAGTCTTTTATTTTTTGTTTTCCCTTGACCTTTAAACTTCTGACACTTTTGTTGTTAAGGAGGGAGGTTTGTAAAGCTCCTATAGCTTCTATAAACACATCTTGAAGACTCAAAGAACATGAAGCACAGCTTCTCTGTGTACTGTTAATATTATCCAGCAGAAAAAAATGAGACTCTATTTTTTTATTGCTGTGAAATCAGTAGAAATGATAATATCAGTTTTACGATGCATTTTGCTTTAAAGATGTTTATGAACGTTGATCCTTAGAAGACATATAGTTATCAATGATGGTAAAAGATTGTATAAATATTGTGCTCGTATGCCTTTTTATAGGCATAATTGCTATTGCATTGAGAATAATAAAAGATATTTAATAAATACGTTGAAGTTACTGGAAAAAATCATGAATTCTTTGAGTTTAAGACTTAATATATTTTATCTAGAGAACAAGAGTAAATCCCAAACCAAGAAGTCATATATCTGGTTGGCTCTAAGTCATTAATGCACATAAGCATGCATTTAATTAAACAAGACAAGTAGTCCTATTTAAATCAAAAGAACTAAAAGTCACCTGCATTCAATGACACTAATCATATTCATAAAATCATTTGCATGAATGCTTATTTGCAGGATTAAGACCTGATGATATTCACATATATTTTTTTCCGGTGCAACTGTGTGCTAATGTTTTAAAAATCAAATTATTTATTCATATTTATTTGCATTTCGTATGTAAACCTCAGATTCCTTCTGCAGGCTCCAAAGAAAGCTGTAGACATCAAATTTGATTAAAACGTATTTAATTTCTACTCAGTTTGAAGTATATTTTAAATGTGTTATCCTACAGGCAAAAAAGATGAATGTTTGATCTGTAGAACTCCTTGTCGTACGTTGCTCCTTTCAAAACAGGTAAATGAAAGCTTTAGTAATATTGTATTACATTAATCTGTGGTTTGCTTAACAGCTGAATTATTTGCATTACAAAATACTTCCCTTTTGTTTGCCAACTGTGACATGAATATTTATTGATGATGGGCTGGTAGGCTTTCGTACGTATGCACTATTGAGCTTTTAGTTTTA
>JAUBOD010000327.1:2174264-2188143 GCA_032353885.1 Nothura maculosa | reverse complement strand
GATCTGTTGTTAGGGGAGAACTAAATTAGAGAGTTACTTGTCTGCAGGGGGATTTAAACAGAAATCTGCTATGTTGCTGCCACATCTACAATACTTTTTTGTCTTACAATGACTCAGGACACACCAAGGAGCATATAAACAAAAGAAATATGTCATGTTCTTTCTTTTGTCAGGTCTTTATAAGGCTTTTTATTATTTTGGTGTATACTCACTTTATTTTAACAGTTGTCTTTATGCAGAGTCAGTGAGAGTCTATCTTCTTCACCAAAGTATCACCAGATATTCTTTGCAGTTTAAAATTGAGTATGATTTGCATTTAAAGGCTGATTCTGAGTTTCTCTCTCAGTCCCGCTATCTATGGGAATTTTGCTTGAGAAAGAAATGAAGCAAAACCTTTCTCCAGGGCTGGTGACAATGCTACTACTGAATGAGAGGGGGCTCGTCTACCCTTGTGGAAGAGTTTGTAAACACCACTGGGGTGGGGATTAGGCACAGAAAGCTGAATTCTTCCATCTGTGAGAGGTTCACACATAATTCCTGCTCTGCCGCCAGTTTGAAAGCCTTTTGAGAAGTCTTTGGTGTTTTCAAAAGCAGTTTCCACTCCCGATTCCTAGCCCTGGGACATGTTTTCCCAACCTTCTGCTTGTGGCTGCATTTCTATGAGGACAAGGGTTTCAGCAACCCACTTTTCAAGCTGGGTTTGTTGGGTCTTTTCATCATCTGCCTGACACAGATGGATCCTGCATTGCTGATCCCTTACCTGGGAGCTGGTGAGGAGGAAATCAATATGAAGGGTAACCCAGTGGGGAGAGGGAGCAGTGAAGACAGGTTGGCAGGATTTCTGCAGGCTGTTCAAGACACTTCTAGCTCTGCATTTTTCTCAGTAAGTCTCAAGCCAGAGCAAACTGCACAGATTCTTCAGTATTATTAATTTAGAGGAACCCCAGAGGGTCTGCAGCCCTGCAAATGTGTTGGGAAAATCCTCTAACCTGGCACTTCTATTTTTAACATGTTTTATCTCTGCCAGTTTGAATATATCTTCAGGGGCAGGACAGAGTGACCTGGCATGAGTCCAAGGGGCTCCCGCAGCACCAGCCCTAGTGAGCCATGTCCAAGAGGATTTTTCCTTTTTTTTTTTTTTTCTCGTTATATTATTTTTTTCCCTAACGTCATCCTCATTGATGGACACACAGGCTTCCAGTCTTCAGTCTTCAGCAAAGGTATTTGATTTTCCTGGCATTCTCTTCAGAGATTCCCATATGGAAAAGCCAGCTACAGCCAGGCTTATGTGTTGCCAGCTACAAAGTGTCTCGTGTCTTGGAGTCAGACTTGAGTATGAATTACTACATAGGGGTAACCATTGTCAGATAGATGCCAGATTTTATGCAAAATCTTGCACCTGAGTTATCCTGCAAAGTTGGAGCCCTCTAGAATCTCGAACAATTTGGGTAAAAGCAGCCATTTTTTTCTCAAAATAAAACAAAACAACAACAAAACAGAAAAAGAAATTGTCAAAATGTACAAATTAATTTCTTAATTTCTTTCCCTAGTTTACTTTCATCGGCCTCATACTGTCTGCTCTTCCCCAGCTTTGTGGAGAGCTTATGTCAGATATTTCTACAATGGAGACAAAAATCCAGAGTCAATCCCTCGTTAGGGCCAGTCCTCAGGGCTGTCAAACAGTGACCAGGAGTTGTCAGCTCCCTCTGCTGGGTAGAAGCAGACAAACCAGCACAGGCTGATGTTGCTACGTGCCACTTTGGATGTCTGAATTATTGTGCATTGGTTTAGCTGTACGTGCCAGGGTCTACAAAGTGTGGGAAGATATATGTGAGTCTACAGCTGTAGGCACAGATATTCACACCAATAACAAAGCAAACAAAGCTCTTTCCTTAGATATTTTGCAGAAAGTTCTTTTGTTCTGCAAGGGTGAGACTGCACTGCCAGTGTCATCCGTCATCGGAGAAGCACGTGGGGACATTAGTGGGTCTCCTTTGGCTCTTCAAGACCCACACATTGCCTTTGGCTCCACTAGAGCCAACTGAGTCTTTATTGATGGACTTCATTTCTCCAGTGTACAAAGGGAGACACCTGACAGAAAATACTTGTGAGATACATCTCTTTTCCCAATAGAATACAGATTCTTTCGGCATTAATGCTAGAAAGAGATGCTTTCTCTCTTAATATTTATATACTGCTGCTAGATGGATATTGATCAAGAGGCTGTTTGGCTTTGGGCTTTCTGGTGGTGGTTGTAGGTCACAGAGTGGCCTATAGAGCCCCAGCGGCTCTTCCAAACTAGAGGATTGCATGACATAAACTTCATGCCTAATTTGCAGCTGCTAACACATACAGAAACCCAGATCACGGTCTAAAAAATATTTTTTTTCCAGGATGATTTTTCATGCAAACAATTGATTTTATTACCTTTGAGATGATCTCAAAGGGAAATCTATTCCATATCCAGAGCTCCTGCAACTTCAGTACCCAGAACCTAAAAGCAAGGGATTAAGTAGTGAATTCAGGGACAAGGAGGATAAAATAATGCCTTGCATCTCCTATTTTGACAGAATATAGAAAATCTAATTTATTACAGCTCAAAATAATTGAATCACAGAGTACTAAAACTCATAAATCCTTAAATACAGATTTACAGACTGTATTTTTACTGTAGACCCTCTGGATACTCATTTCCTCCTGAAACAAGCTGTCCATTTAGGGGTTACATCTAACATATGCTTGAGCAAAAGCTTCCCAGTGGCAAGAAAGGAAATTAGGAGACACAGCAGCATGCTTCAGGGGTAAGAGATATTCCAAGAGAAGGTCTGTGAAAAGAATGGGGAAAAAAATCTGCCAGGAATCACTATTAAATATAATGATATTCCAGGGTCCACGTTCCTTCATCTTTACAATGTGGGTTTATGCCCAAAGCCCATGGTATGCAGTGCCAGCTCTTAAGCTAGGCAAGAAACGCAGTGCAAATGCTAATGGCATATTTTTACTGAAGCAAAACTTAGCCATTATGTTTCCCTGACAGGTGATCAAAACATCTCAGCAACCATCAAACTTAGTTTCCTACTGTCAAAAAGCAATGGCATTATCTGGACTGGGAGCTATTAACACTATGTTATTGCACTGCCATTCACAGAGCCCAAGGGAGGATGTTTTTTTCTTAAATTGCAACCCGTCAGGCGTGAATGAAGATCTTTATCAGCTGAAAGATAACAGCTGATGTCTTCCCTCTTGCTCACAGACAGGGAAAGTAATATCCTACATAATGGAACAAGGGGGCTGGAGTAGCTGGGACTAGAATGAAGAGGGAAGGGAGTAGATTGTGTTTCAGGTGTAAGTGTTGAGCTATTAGGTTTCACTAGGCAATGATGTCCTATGCTGTAAGACTGAGTAGAAAGAGGCTTTTTATGCTGCCCTTAGGGGCATGGCAGGGCAGTAATAGCATTCCTGTTGTGTGTGGGAGAGCAGGGGCTGCTGAAGCAACAACTGCTTTTCCTCCTTCAACTTATGCACCAGAAGGGGAAAAGGTAACACTGTGGTAGTCAAGACAAGGCATTTGAGTGTTGTATTTGTTTTGGCTTGTGTAAGCATCCCTGATTAATTAAAATGGCAGTTATTAAAGGCCTACAGGAATGAGAGGGAGAAAGGGGAAATGTTTTATTTCATTGAAAGCTAGTATTTGAATCACAAGCTCCTTTGGAGTTACAGAGTGGCCTTTAATACTTTGTATTTCTGGAGTCCAGAGGTTGATGAAAGTCACACTTTTAAGTCTCTGAGGTTTTCCATGTAGAACAGCTGCTGATTTTACAGATAGAATTTGGTTCTCCCTTATTGACAAATTAGGAGGCAGATTTGAGTCCTGTATTTATTTTCTTTAATAGTTTTCTTTGTGTTTCTTTAATTGTTTTAACAATCCAATCTGAAAGAAGGACTTACAGAATTGTAAGTCCTTTCTTCAGGTAGATGAAGCTGTGTTTCTTAGATGGTGAACAAAAAACACTACATTGTAGTGATGCTACAGCAGAGTCTTGCTCAGCAGCTATTTCTTAGATGTTCTTAAGCACCACATCAATGTGTGACTTTGTATAGCCCTACTGTAATCAACACTTACATGTCGAATTTGACTATATACTTTTAGCTGATTGCTTAACTATCTGCAGTGAAGTTATTTTGCATAGAAGCAGAAGCTTTTTCCCCATCATCTGCATTAGATGATAAATATTTCTACTGTAATTTCTATCTCCTGCTGATGGTATTCTTTGTTATAGCCTAAATCATTATTGCACCATATGATGCAGTTTTGTGGTAAGCTACCTTTTCTAACTTTATTGTGTTAGCTTTATGTTTTGCTTACAACAGCTGATAGGCTGGTGAGAGTTTGCCCTATTCATGAAAACCGATCTGATATTGTAAAACTAGGATAAGAGAAGGAATTAAATAACACATTAAAAACAAAACCTGCAGGCAGATCTGCCAAAGTATTAACCATTTTTGGACTGAGGAATTTTCTCCAAATTTCTTTAGAGTCTTGTTATATATTTTGAGCCTTTTGCCAAAATTGGTATCACAATGGTAGCATTACAACTCTAAAGGTGTATGGCATAAAACAGATACAGTTTATGTCACAGAGATTATAGATGAGAATGTTTCTTATTTTCAGTTTTTAAAAGTGAATATTAGTGCTCTCTCAAAGCGATTACAGTCTTTTCTCTCCTGCTCTCTGTGCTGTGTGCTATACCTGAAGTATGACTGAAGTATGCAGTATGACTATGTAAATGTGGTCAGGTTAATTGTAGATCTCACCATTCTGTGAAGAGCAAATATGACCTGGTCAACAGCAAGGGCCCTGCTCAGATCATGACAGAGATAGATGTACCTGCATGATGCTGGACTACTAGTTCAGGTACTCTAGCAATATATCCATGGCAGCCTGGAGAACAAAGAGAGTTTGCACTCTTGTTATTTTACTTTGTAAGTTTTGTAGTCTTTAGTAAACCATATGCTGCTCTGGCTTCATGACTAAGGACCGTAAGTTAACTAATATACAATAGACACAATGCAACTGATGTCAGAGAAGCCTTGTATAGTTCACCCTGGCAAAAGACAGAGATGTCTAGTAACCTTTTCTCTTTTCCACTCCGAATTTTGCCACATGACCAAGCTGCTATGAATATTATTTCTAGCAATAGAGTGTCTCTCATTTTTCTGACACTCTAGGACACCAGCAGGTCAGAGGAGCATAGGAACAAGCCACACATCACTCTGCAGCTTTTCTCCTAGCCACCTTTAGTCCCTTAGCTGACCCAGGAAAAGTCCTACTATCATTCGCACCCAGAACCAGGCTTCCCTGCTGATGACTGTGGCTAGACTGAGGATAGGAACAGTCTGCAATGCAGCTTGCTTTCCTAGTCAGCCTAAGGCTCAAGTGATTTGTTTGCCTACAGATGGTAGTTGAGTTCCAGAAAGCTATGTTCAGGCACCTGAATCAAAGCTCAAGTGTGTGGGTTGTGCCACATCTGCTGGAACACGGGGAAACAATATATTCAGGGATTATAGCAGGTAGCTGGCTCTCAAGCTTGGGATATTCTCCACATTGGCCACGATCAGCATGATCCTGCAAGCTCATGGACTATTTCTTTGACTTACTGGCACTCACATTACAAATTACTCTATCCTCAGTCTTTCTGAGATTGATTCGAATTCCTTACTCTCCAAAAGCACAAATAAAATTGAGATTTTTTCTCCGATATAATTTCCATTTCAATTCAATATTCTAAGAATTCTACAAAGTATTATTTTCTCCATTTCCTCTTTAAGTTTCTGTTTTGTAAGCAAGTTCTCAAGTTTAATAATAGATTTATCATTTTCTATCTTAAAATTTATTACTCAAGATAATAAATAATAAGGGAGGTTGTGGAGTCTCCTTCTCTGGAGGTCTTCAAAACCCACCTGGATGCCGCCCTGTGCCACCTGCTCTAGGTGCCTGCTGGAACGGGAAGGTTGGACCAGATGATCTCTAGAGGTCCCTTCCAACCTTATAGATTCTGTGATTCTGTGATTTATCTAATATATTTGTAGCTGAATTATCTAGCTAAGTGTATTTTACATGCTTTTTACACCCTCTCTGTTAGTTGCATGGCATCTGGCACTTAGATTTTTCTTACTGAATTTCAGGTGTCACTATGGAATTCTGCCACTGAACAGATGTCAAAGAAGTTGAGCTTTTCCTTGCACAACAGGTGATACAAGAATGAGAATTTGTTTTGCTCTTCCCATTGTATGATGGAAAGTTGAAGTTAGCTGAGTGAATTATTTCAAAGCACAAAGCTTCCTTTTTAGTGTCTGAAGCACTTTACAATTACTTTTTGCTGTAATTTACCTGTAAAATTACTTTTACCTGCAATTTGAGACTCTTGTTCACTCACCTACTCACTTATTAAAGCGAGGCACAGTTAAGTGCTTTTCTGAACAGGAACACAAAAATGTGTTTCTCTGAAAGTGAGAGTTCAAGGTCACCAGGCAGGGGTAGCAATGACGTGTTCTGCTTCTCAGTCATTAGTTTAGCATCCAAGTTTAACAAAGAACTCAGAAAATCTCCTTGAATGTTAAACATGACTTGAAGCTGAAGGAGTAGAAATGTCCAAGCAGAGAGATTTCTTTGAAAGAGACTTAGAATACTACTACTTCTTCTATGAAACTTTCTATTGGTGATATTTGTGTTGGTTCTTCCCTACTGAAGTCCTACAGGACTAGCCAGGGAAAAGGAGTTGCATTTGGCATGGTTTCTGCAAGATGAGTGCTCTGAGGCTATTATCTGATGGTATGTCCAGCCTGTTTGCACCTAAATAAATGAGCAAGCTTGATGAAAGAAGGTGCTGTGTGGTTGTCTCTATTTTTGTGTGCCTGCTATACTAATCTTTACATGCTCCATAGTCTAAATAAAGTGTTTAAAAAAAGTCTATTTACATTGAGAAATCCATCACTTTGACTCTTTGGCAGATGGCTCTGGAGGCAGCCTTTTATACCATGTGTCTTGAAACTTGTCAGATGCTGCTTCTTATGTTTAAACCCTTCCCACCCTTTTAGCTTCTGCATCACTACCATTAATGTAGCTATATTGCCAGACATATAAATGGTATTTTCCATTAAGTTTGCCATGTTACCAAATAAGTACAAGTTTGAAGGAGTAACATGAATTTAATCCTGGAATACTAGAGAGACAGATGTTTCTGTTGCAAGGAATTAGCACTCAAGGCTTCCTTTCTCTTACTCCAAACAAAGAGTAGTGTTGCTAGCACTCTTCTGTAATTAGTTTCTGCTCACTCTGCACATTCCTAATACACAGAGTTTTACTCATAATGAATTGTGACACTTTTTTCTGTTTTGGCAGAAATTTTGTTGAATAGAGCGAATGCTCTACAGCTAAAATGATATATATAATGGCCTGTTGTTTGCTAAATAAACTAAATTAATTTATTAAGTAAATTCTAAACTGTTGGAAAAGGGGCAAAAATGCCTCCTGAATCCAAAATATTATATAATTTAAGGTCTATGTAGTTGTAGATGTCTACAGAGCTATTCAGCTGGCACATGTAGGCATTTGCTCCAAGGTAGCAGAATCACTATCTGTACTTGAGTCAATCCGGCCTTTAGTGGAGGCCTCGACTCTTAGTGTACACACAGGTGCCTATATTATGCACCTAAATTAGATATCTTAATCTGTGAGCTGGATGCTACCTTGCTGGAAGATGAAGATACCGAAATAAAGGCTCCCAAGTGAGTTTTGAGAAGTGTTAGGATGCAGGACAGGCAGACGTGTCACAGGCCATCCTGTAGGCCTGTCTCCTTCTGGGATGGCAGCTGGAGGCCAGGTGGCCTGTACAAGAATGTCTGGAGTGACACACACAGCAATGTTTTGGCAATGGAGTAGAGTGCCAGGTGTCAACCATCAGTAGGATGAATCGTCCTCTGGAGATGCCTGTCTCCATCGCTTGTGGCCAGCTTGGATTAGATTTCCAGCTTTTAGTTGGGTAAATGAATCTCACTTTATGAAAAATTGAAGTCCTAATGGCTCAAGTGACTAATTTATATTTTCATTTTAGTGACACTTAACAGCCCAGCCAAGATAGCTCCATTTTCCTGGAGCCTTCACAGATTAAAAAAAACAAAAAAGGAGTATTTTCTTTATATAAGCAAAACCTTTAAAACCTCTAAACCTAAAACATTTTTATGTGCACATACACACTGAGAAGTGAAGAACCATTATAGCCTTCATCCTACAGATTAAGAACTGAAAAACAGGATGTAGTGATTTGTGATGGGTAACTTAGAAAATTAAGGATAAGAGCAAGAACTTAGTCAAGTTTTCCTGGCACTGGTTCCTTGTCTTAGTGGAAATAATTCTTTTTCTTTTATTCAAACAAAAGATTTCCTAAAGTAAAATCTGTATATGAATCATGTTTTGGTAAATGACTGTTCTCTGAAAAACAGATTTGGCTACATATGTTAGGTTTCCTTAAAAAAAAAAAAGAGAAATTTAACAGAGAAAATTCAGAAAACTCAAATTTTTGTATTTAGCCATGATTTGAATGTTTAACAAAGAAGATTCTGACAGGGTGGATATGAAAACAACAATTATCTTAAAAAGACATACCATTAAAATCGTTTATGATGAAAGCAAGTATGTGGCTTTGCAGTGTCAATATTCTATGCATAGGGTAACCTCATCTTTTTAGAAAGTAAGTTTATTTTGCAAGGGAAACTTTGAAAAATGAATATTAATGTCTGTATTTTCGCATCAGACCATCAAGCACTCTTCCTTGAGGAATTTATTATTTTTTTCATGGTTTTCCTTTGATTAAGGTTTTTTTTTTTTGCAGTTTTTAATAAGAGATAGTTTAGTGGCATGGATATTAGCCTGTGTAGTGCTTTTTGTGAGTTTGAAAAGGTTTGAGCACTTGTGTTTTCATTTGTCAGTAGAAGATCAGCATGGAGAAATCTGTGATGAAGATACTGATGCTATCAGTCAAGTACCTGGCATAAATAGTGGCCTGAATTCCTGGCACATAGTGGTCCATCTATAGCCATAAGGTCATCTTCTTTCTGGGGAGTCAATATATCTTTCTGTTGAGAAGGTGTTGAGTTGGTGAAGGCTTGTTTCACACACACCATATGGATTTAAAGTGTGTATAAACTGGGCTGGATAGCTGAGCTTTCTGGTGATATTCCCAGGCATCACAACACCTACCACGTCATTCCTGCAGGTTCTTTCCTATTGGACTCCTAGTCAGAATGCTTAAGACCTCTTGAGGTCAGGTAGCTCTGACAAATGGCACAAGATTTCCCATGATATTTTAAAACATTTTCTAGGTTTTTTTTTTGCTGAAAAGGTGGTAAATAGGTCGAGAAGCACAATTTAGGATAACATTTCTGAGAATGGAAACTCTACCTGGATAAGACTGGACATTTTATCCGAGCATTGAATTGACTGATTCTAAACTGAATTCTGATGTGATATTTTGGCTTTGCAAGAATCAATGGCAAAAGACCATCAGCTTTGGTTAGGCCCCTTTTTCCCCCTCTTCACACCCTGCCCAGGTCTCTTAAAGGAATAATTTTCCCCAGTAGTATTTATGTCCCTGTCTGTGATGTGATATTTTTGGTGAGAAAGGTTTGGTCCAAGAAGAGATAATACTTTCTAGTGCAAAAGAGTGCAGAAGAGTGTAATGTACTCTAATTTAAAATATTGCCATGGACTGCTAAAGGGATCTTTCAATATATCCTGGCATGCAGTGGATGCTTAGCACCCATTTCCTCTTGTGATTCTTTCTAGGTATCAGAAGAAAATGATGAAAGATTAATCCTTTGGCACAGGTACTGCACACTGTATCTTTCTACACAGTAGAACCCATATTCAGCAGATAAGAGGAAGTGAACAATGCTGTGCATTGGACTTCAGTGCAGGGTTTGGGGTGGAAAACAGGAGGTTAGAAAAGGGCAAAGTTCTGCAAATTTAGCTGCTTCTCCAAGATACACATCTAGCAGGCCAGGCCATTGCTTAGTGTAAGAAGCATAGTGCCTTAAAGCCATCTGCACAATTTCTTAAAACTTCATCTCCTTGATGGATAACAGATGGAAGAGAAAAATTTATAATGAAAAGATTAGAGCAGCTCTGCTTATAACCAGGAGTACTAATCACTTTGCCTTTGCCCTGGAGACCAGATTTAATCTGAGGGTTTAGCTTAATGCAACTGTCTTGTTTCTACTGCCAATAGAGAACATTCAAATACTCCCTTGATAAAAGATACCTTGGGATGATGCAAAGCAAAGCACCATTGACAAATGATTCTTTGGCATTTAATCAATAATTACACTCTACCTAATGGGAGATATTATTGGAGCAGATATAAGACACATTCAACCTTTCTCATTGTCCCAGGTGTCACCCAATGGTATTTATGTTGTATCAACAATATTTGCACTTCCTGCTTTCACATGGTGGATTTATTCACCATCCTCTAATGCACTGAAACAAGAAGTGAACATGCGGGGAATGAGCAACAGGGCAGTGTGTTGGCTGCAGAGGACGTCTTCAATACCTTGCCATACTTTTGAAGAACACTCCATGTCCCTCTCTGAAGGGATGGTATAATGAGTAGAAATCAGGGGTCTGTAGTTTTCACATAACCTCTTTAGCAGAGAACTACAGAAGAAAAGCATGAAAAGAAAAACCCCTGTCTCAGCCCATGGATTGTGCCAGTGGGATGGCAGGATGTGAAAATTCAGTTCAACTTTAACTTCTGACTCCTGTTTTTCCAGTGCACTCAACATACGATAGCAGATAGGAAACAGACAATGAAAAATCCATTATTTCTTTACCCCAGGTCCTATGCTCTGTTCTGTAGTGGTGGACTAACGAACAAACACAACACATTTAGACCTATAGTGAGAATTGATTTTTCAATTTGCTGCTGAAAGTGGAAATTAAAAAAAAAAAAAATTCCTAATTTGGCCTGAAATGAAAACTTACTAATTTTCTCATAGAAAAGGACAAAACAACTGTCTCTGCTGTATCCACACTAAAACAGAGTTAGCTCTAGGCTAAGCAAAACAATTCTATTTTAAATTGAAATTATTATTTTTCTCCTTGTTTTTCTTAACATTTTAGATGTGCAGTAGTTACATATCTAAACTCTACTTTGCTCTAAAACTAAATTTGAAATAGTCCATTTTAAAAGACCTAGCTACTACTCATGGGATTTACTGACTTTCTTTTGACTTGCACAGTGCACTAGTCTTCTGAAGGTGCTTCTCTCTTTTTCTGGCTCCAGAAGAAACATAAAGTGAGGGAAAGAGTGATTTGGCTATATTTGGCACCCAACAATGAGGTGCCACATCATAAAATGGAAACCATCTGTTGCCTTTTGTAGATGAAAGAGACTTTACTGCTTGTTAGCAGCTCTTTCCATTTCTTTCTTCAACTGTCTTCTTATGACCATCGCTTTATAATTTTACTGAATCAGGAAATCTCAAAATTCAGAGAGAGCCTGGTGCTCTTTGAAGACAGCACACGAAGGTCTCCTCAGGTCTGGCTCTGCATAAATGGAGGGAGATACAGCCTATCCTGCCCTCTTTTTGCCTAGCTTCTGCATAGGATATTTCCCCATAGAAACCTGTGATGCCTTCCAGGAGCTGAGAGGTATGAAGATAGGAAGACACCATGTGAATGGATTGTCCTTTCTTAGGTACATCTATGTGGCCACTACTCATCCAGCGTTTACCAGATAAGAACAGGATTTGCTGCAGAGCTCCCATGGGATATTTAGTATCTGAGGGTGAGCTCTTACACTTTGACTTTTGAGTTGGTTAGGTCTTCTGGACATGTTGGGATATCTGCAGCATTGCTGGTTTTACAGAAGTACTTTATAACTGGGCTATGGGATATAAGAGCAACTCTTAGCTGAACTCTCTATCTTCCCATATGTGGGACTGACGACCCAAGTTTTTGACTTTTTTTGTAGGAGAGATTTTATACACCAATACAGCGGAGGACATCTACCCCTTCTGGTAGCATATTTAGATGACTCCTTGCTTAGCTTGTTGATGTCTGTGAACTCTGTTCCTAAGTAACTGTTTTTTTTCACCATTATATGTCATCAGAAATCATGGGCACCAGAAATGTGGCTGTGAAATGAGAGAGGGCAATAGAATGCTTAGAAAATAGGAGCTACAACACAGGACAGCAGCACTAGATTGTCTACAAGTCCTAATTAATCAAATCTTAAAACTAAGACAGCTTTTCTTAACTTTGTGTTCTATGGTGAATGAGTACAAGGTCTCCTTTACCAATCAGAAGAATAGAAAGAGTTGAGGACCTCATATTAGAGAGAGTCAGGAGATTTGTTAAACGTGTCTAGATGAAATTTCTTAGCTCCTAGAAATAGCACATCTGTTCAGCTGATCACAATAAAAAGAATTTAGACACTATTTAGTCATTCTTATTGCAAACAATGGTCTGTTTTCCTTTTGTATTTTTGGTTTGATTTATCAAAAAGGCAGGAGTTTAGGGACCACCTGGGTTTGCTGTGAGGATATCATGTAAGTCTTTTCAAGCTTATTCAGCCAGAACTGAATGGTGGAGAGAGTAAGTGTGGAATTCTGTGAGTCAAGAAAATAAGGCCATCCAGGTAAGACAAGCAACAGAGTAACAGGCTGCAATATGGGCATACACTTTTCATTTTGGATATCAAGATGTACATATTATGGGAAAAAGCAGATTGAGTGTCAGTGAGACTGCATCTTATTAGGTTCTTGAAAATCCAACCAAAAGACACAATTTCATTGTATCAATATTTCTGCTGATCATGGAATTAGTTACTGTAAATAAGATTATGAACAGATTGATATTTTTGCCCATTTTGCTGAAGATTGGTAACAACTAACTGATGGGGATAGGTACCCCTGTGCTACTTTGTCTATGTTATTCACTAAGGTGACCAAATGTTTAAACTTTAAACTTTTATCTGCTTGCTTGTTTGCTTCTTTTTTTCAAGATAGATTAAGATATCTTTGAAAACAGAAGGCCAAGCAAAACAGATGAAATCTCCATCTTATAAAGCCACAAAAAGTACAATCTAGGTTGGAGGTCTACATACATTAAGGGAGACATGTTCCTCTTGTAAGCAGGAAGAAAATGAATGCACTCCTGAGACGTTTTTCTCTGGAAAAAATGATACAATTTTAGTAAGCTAATTTATTAGTAGCAGGGGCATATGCCACTGCTAAGGATCTCAAACATGTCTTTATCAAGAATGTCTCCACGTGCAGCAAAGGGAACCTTTGAGATTTTTCCTTTTGGGAAGAATGGAAACATATGTATAAATATCTGACAAAAATATTGCCCTTTTAGACTTGAAAAAAAAAAAGGAAAAAATCCCAACAAAAACCAAATGCGTCTTTGATAATCATGTTTATACAGAGTCTGAACACTAGTAGTTTTGTAAGAGAGATTTTCTTTTTCTGGACTCTTTCTGGCTTGCACATTTTCCCCTTTTATGAAGTGTGTTTCTTTTAGACATCTTGGCCTCATAAAAGTGGCTTATTTAGAACAGACCTGGCCGTCTGGAGCCACTTTGCTATACCCTGGACTTATTAGGTATTGTCGCCCAAAGACAAACAAAGAGGCTACTAAGGTGTTTTTGGCCTATTCTGTGCATTTCCTATTCTAAGAGTGTATTAAAAAATAAAATAAAAGGGGTGGTTGGTAGTGGTGGTGGAAATTAAAAGGAAATAATAAAAGAATGGCTTGTGTGGAATTTGCCCCTTATTGCCTCTTATAAGATGAGCTAATTTGAGTGTACGGAGGTGT
>JAUBOD010000327.1:2161841-2174164 GCA_032353885.1 Nothura maculosa | reverse complement strand
AATAAAAGAATGGCTTGTGTGGAATTTGCCCCTTATTGCCTCTTATAAGATGAGCTAATTTGAGTGTACGGAGGTGTGTGACTTCCTTTGTCCACTTTGAGGGAAGTGGGAGGAAGGAAATTTTCAAATGTCTGCTGAAAACTAGTCCAAAAGTGTCTTGCCAGGGAGAATAGAAAGGGTGAGGTTACCACATCTGTTGTGGCATGTTGAATTTGAGAAATGCTTCCCAGCATCCTGGGCAGCAATAGCTTTTTAGAAGAGAGTGTTGAAATGGGGATGTCAGGCTTGCTTCCCAACAGCAAAACAAGTTCTCTTCAGTGCCGCAACACTCAGTCTGCAAGAGCTGTCAGCTTTTCCTGTATCTATTTTATCATGGACTTCTGCTTTTAGAGGTGCTAAAGTCAATTATGATTCACACTAATGACAGCTGGAAGATTGCAGAAGCATAAAATTATTATATTTGAGAGACTACATGGAACAACGTACAGTGTAGACCAGAGCCACACAAGAAGCAGAATCCAATTTGGATCTTGTCGGAAATACATTTTCCCTGGATCTTACCAAGATCCCAGAGATAAAATTCTTTGATTTCAGCTGGGAGCTATGAATTTCTTCCTGTTCTCCCACATATCCTGGGAGAGTTTCCAGCTGTTCAGAAACAAGGTACCACTTCCTGCTAACCTGACCGTGGTAAAAAGACTCTTTTGACAAAAAACTGATTGATTATTTCTGAACAGTTACTGCTTTTAGGAAGTGGCAGCGTTTTGTAAGGAAAGCATCTTTCACTGGAGTATGGTTATAACTTAATGCCCTATGCCTGAAATAAAACATTGGGAAAGATTTGTTTCCTCTGTTGCACTGTGGAAGAAGAGAGTTTGAAAAGACTAAAGACAATACTGAGATTAAGCTGCTGTTGTTTCAGCTCAGTGGCAGACGTTAAAGCTTTGGCAGAAATCCCATCGACAGGACCAGATGTTTTAGTCTCGCACTTCCTTTGCAATGGGAAGTAATGAAAACTGAGCCTTGTAAACGAAACGGGACTTTGCTGCTTTAATGTGTTTGTCATGTCATTGTGATTCATATCATCAGAAAAATCTCCTTGCCAGAGGTTCAGAACAGCAAAACAGGAGCTCGTAAGGGAGCTGGGAAGGGGGTTTCACAGATGCCCTCCTGTCTTGTTTTCACTTCTCAGATCTTATCATCAGTAGCTCCCACCATTAGAAACCTATGGGAACTTACCAGTTCTCCAAAGGCAGGTGCTTTCCAGGAATGCTTTTGTTGAGGTGTGTGAGATAGGTCCATTTCCCTTTTAAAAACGGATCTAAAAGAGCTCATTGAGAACTTGAACCCAAAGTCGAGTATAACACTGAGAGGAGCTGATCACCTTGCTGGTGCCCTGCCCTCAATGTGATGCAGAGCATCGCTGCGCTGCTGGGTGGACTGGGTCACTTTTCACGTGTTTTAGCTCTGATTTATCTTACCTAACTTATCACTGAGTTAGAAACAGCCTTCTTGTCTTCTTGCTGACTGTGCTCTGATTTGCTGGATATCCTCAATCATGCACTTGAATAACAGATCTCCAAGTGGTATGAATGGCTGTGTGTGGTAAGTTTAAAGTTCTTTTCAATGCTTGCAGATACAAGGGGGTACTAAAGCCAATCGAAAATGGACTTGGTAGAGCAAAATGGTTGGATTATCATGTTTTCCCTCAGACCTGTGTTTGTAATGTGTTTGTTCTCACATAATGAGTTTTATTGAAATTTAATCTAGGAAGACCCATCCTGACCACCCAGTTTCATATTTTGGCGCTTTGCTTAGCCCAGTGACTTCTGCACTGAGACTGTTCAGAGCTTAGAGCCTCAGCCATTTTGCTTCTCAGCCTGATATCCCACCGGCATGGGTCTGTTTGCAATCACCAGTGCTCACATGTGCTATGAACTTGTAAATTCTGTATGAAGGTCCTGTGCATCCTAGAGTAATGATCGCAAAAATAATAGAGGTAGGGCCACTGTAAATTAACTGAAATGTAAAGAAAAAAAAAAAAAAAGATGGAACTTGACAGAGAAAGTGAGAAAAAATCTTATTAGAACTCCATTTTTATCAAGTTTTTTTTTGTTTAAAGAAAGCAACACTGGAAACAAGATATATGAATTCTTTTACCACTGAGCAGCTCTAGCTATCTTTTTTATTTATTTTTCTTTGGTTAGTTTAATGGCCCATATGCATTTTTACATTTATTTTATTGTGTGTTAAAAGAGGCTTTTAAATACAACATACTGTTTAGAAAGTCAGACCCTCACAGATTGTGCTGTTGTAACAGAATAAAAAGTTGCAGTGCTTCATTCCTATTAAACCTCACTGGAAATATGTATCTTTTTAATAGAGCTGAATAACATCCTAAAAATATTCCCTAGAATATTGAATATATTAAAATCTTGAAATAGAGGCAATAAAATGTAAAAGATTTGAAAGAGGGAAAACACTGTAAATGAAAACCAGAAAAGAAAGTCTATAATAACAATATATGACCATCCACAAAGCCAAGCTCTGGCAGATGTTAACCAGTTCAATACAACTGTCTACCACTTGCGATTCTAAGATTGGTGGCTCAGATGAGTTATTGTGATATATGCTCCGATTAGGGTCTGTTTTATGGTAGATATGAAAAAGATTTTTTAGCAGCCCTTTAGATCTGTTCCTGTAAAACTCCAGCTGACCTCAGTAGCTGTGGAGTTAAGAGGAGACGGAGGCTTTTGAAAATCCCACCCAAGGTGTTTAGTGTCTGCACATATTTGGTGACAACTGATATTTTGAAAGGCAGGATGGTGAAGGCAAGCACAGTCGCTAAAGAGTTCAGTTCCCCCATTCCACAGAGAGAAGTACTTGTTCACATTAAATAAAGCAGATAGTCCTCAGGCCAGGAAAACTGGCTACAAAATTTCACCCCTAAACTGTGTATATAAAAGTCTACATATATATGTGATGATTATATTCCTCTTTGCATTTGCTTGCTTTCCTAAGGACTTATATCTGCCTGGAATTTGCTTGTGAATGATCCAAAACTTCTGCAGAATCCTGCGAGTCCCAAAAAGAAACAACATGGTCAAAGACATCTTTGCTCCTTTATTTCAAGACAACAAACCTTAGCTGGAAACAATTTGTCTTCCTCGTGCATATTGTGGCATGGATTGTGCCTCCTGCACTGTGGGCACTATCATAATAAAAAATAATAAATAGCAGTACAGACATAAATAGCACATTACAATATTACTCAGTTCTACACAAAGTGAAGTGATGTGTTGGCATAAAGCAGACAGCTTCTAGGGATGCTTTAGAAGATGGGAACCCACCAGTTCCTTTGGGAGTTTGTTTCCTCAAACTCACCCATGCAGTTAAATAATTGTGCTATATTTCTTGCTGGCAGATCTTCGCCTTTAATTTTCAATGTGTTTTTGTGCTGTATTACAAAGCCTTTTGATATCCGATACATGCTGTCTTTAAAGGAAAAATGTAAGCTTTCAGACACTGAAATCGTATCTCCCCCCGATCCGTTCGGGAACTTAAGAAAGGGAGTGCCTGATGAGTCTCTGGAAGGCACATTTTCCCAGCCCACCAACCATTAAGGACTATGTGGGTATCTCTGTACTTTGAAATTTTGTGCATGTAATATTGAAAACATGTGCCCAAGATTTAGCACTCCATTGCATACAGTAATGTGGTTCTATACAGGCATGTACATATATATGCAGTAAAATAACAAGCTAAGTTGTCCTATATGGATGTAATAAAAGACTGTTGGAGCAGTGCTTTGGATATCTGCTATGGTTGATGGTACCCTTGCTTGTAGCTGTAATAGTGTGCAAACTAACTCCATACCCATGCAAGACATTCTTTTCTTGTATCTAATTTTTGGAGCACTGGGAGAAAAAGTCATCAAGTGCTGTTTGTTTTTATTGAAATGAAAAAAAAAGAAAATTGTACATGCTTCTCCCCCTGCAGTTCAGCAACTTTTATGACTTGTATCTTTCTATTCTTCTTCTTCCAAAAGCAATTTACTTAAATGACGTTTTGGCAGCTTGTGGTATAATCAAATGTTCAATTCAAATGGCTTGACAAACAGCTGGGAGAAAATGTGCCATTCTTAAATATTTTATAAACTAAATGTTTTTTGTGAAGACTTGGGCACCTGCCTACTGGAGTCCTCTGTGATTCCCAGGAGAAGTCCATAAAAAATAAAGTCATCCTGCTGATCAAGTGACACTTAAACAACAGAAATAAACCACTCATATTTTGTTGACGCATTTCAAAGAAATAAAGACCATAAAACTGTCCTCATCATCGTAAGCTAACTCCATGTGTGGGAACATTATGCTGCTTCTTGCACTCAGTATGGCTTAGAACATAATTGAAAATTGCAAAGTCATTTACATTCTGTCTGGCAAACAAAGTGCTGCATTTTTCTTGCTAAAGTAATCTAAAACTTTCTGAAACACAGACAAATGTAATGGAAAACTTGACAAGCCTCTACCCATGGTGGCATTGAGACATTGCTGGTGATTTAACTGCAATGATAAGCTGTTCAACACGCTGCTTCTGAAAATTCCTCACAGTGTGAAGAATCTCTCTAATATTGCACAAAGGGACACTGTGCTATGTGTAAAATTTTTATCTCTACTAAGTGCTCAACAAGATGAGAGTGATTCCTTCTGGAAATTGCGATAGAAGACATGATTCTTCTGGGCAAATAGAGGAATGATGAGGATGAGTAGGGCATGTGAGTGAAGAGCTTCAGTAAAACCGATGATGGAATACAGCATCTGTTCATAGTATCTCCCTTTTAGTAAAGATGTCATGAGATGGAAGAGAGGTCAGAAAAAAAAAGATTTTATGGCAGCAAAATATATTTCAGGGCCAAAGAAAATAATTTGTAATGTGGGATTTCTGAAGCAAGTTCTTAGGTTATCAGAAGAAGACTGAAAAAAAGGTCAAGGGATGAATTAATTTCAGTCTGTATGTTCTTTCACACAGAGAAAGTATTGGGAGCAATAGTTCCTTCATTCTTGTGGATAGATGCACTATCATGTTGAAGCCAAACACATTTTCACAGAAGAATGATTACACTTTGAGAAAAATTTCCTCGGAGAGTGATGGATTCTCCCTCTTTGCCCATTCTTGAGAAATACCTTACACTAGTGCCTTGTGGGCACCTGCAGTGGGCAAATGTGTTAATGGACTCACTCCTGGGACAGGATCAAGATCCACAGATAAAAAACAAACGGAAGCTTTTACCTCATTTGCACAGATGCAGCAGTTTCAAGTTATTCTGGTGACTCCAATGTGGTGGCAAAACCAAATTTAGGTGGTATGTCCAGACTCTTCCTGCGGGGATTGCAGATGTCTATAAACCATTGCAAGGCGGGCAAGCGTATTAATACAGCAAGCAAATAAAAATAAAGGGCATTTTTCTGAGGCACAAGCCTTAAACAAGCACCCTCTCCCCCTTCTTCATGCATTTACAGATGTATTGCAACAAGTCTGCTGGATTGTCAGCTTCTTAATTAACAACCCTTCCCACCTCCAGAAAAGGTCTATATTTTAATCCTGGATATAAAGACCTCTGCAGTGTCTGAAGCAATGGAAGAAAAAAAATTCACACTGCTTGCTCAGTTTGTCAGTAAAGAACAGTATTTTCATTCTATCAGCATCAGAAACAGAAAATCTTTGTGTGTACACACATACACAAAGCAAGTGCTTCCAACCAGTGCAGCTCGAGTGCCAATATTTAGAGATGGGACACAGAGCAGCCTTGTCCACGTCTGTTAAAACACTGGTGCAGCTCCTAAATAAGGTTGTTATTTTGGCTATGAGATCTAACCAGAAAAGTTGGCTGGGTAATGAATGAGATACTGATCTGGTTTCTGCATGCGAATGGCAAGAAACTATATCACGTAAGAAAAATAGCCATGAAAGTGTCTGCACTTTATGAATGCCTATTCTACTTAAGTATTCATAGCACTGTGGAAAGGGCTGGACCAGTGTCATACAAACAGTTTTCCATGTGCTTGACTAGGATGTTTTTGGACTTCACTTGTTTACAACAAGCAAAGAACTCTGAAAAATGGATCTTTTTCACGTCGCTATCTGTTGGGGAAAAAAAAAACAGAAAAAAGAAAGGGGACTTTAAATGACAAAATAGATCTTCCTAAGGGGATTGTAATTTTTCTTTTTCCATTTCCAGTTTGCCATCAGGGGAAGCTTCTTGATGCTGGAGGTAAGTATGGCTTATGGCAAATGGACCAAGTGTGGCTGTCATGGACAGTCAATAGAAGCATTTCCAAGTTACACAGAGCAGAGAGCAGCCACGCAGGATTTTGAACTCTGTATTTTAAGGGTGGGAATCAGGTTGGTTTGTCCAAGGCAACACTATAAGGCTGCAGCCAGTCTGGGCTTCAAATTAAAATCAGAGTCACGGGCTTGTGGTGAGGGCCAGCTTGGATTATAATCTTGGCTCTGCAGGCTCAGCCTTCAGCTCAGTTGTGTTATTTAGCTCCATTGCGCAGGGCAGAGCCTGAGGAAGGTCTTCAGGTGATGTCCCTCTGCTCCAGCAGGACAGTCACCCTCTCTTCACATCCCTCCAACCCTACCAGCTGGAGATGGGCAGCTCAGCCACCTGGTTTTAATTGAATAAGATGATTGCTACCCAGCTTAACACTTGCTGATCCTCAAATCTTTGCATGCTGATGATTTGCTGCCATGTCCTGGGGGAGCTCCAGAACAGGTGAGAAGAGGCAGGAGAAGGTGGGAATGAGCATGTCTTGCCCAGCTGCGTTAGAGTGATCCTGTAAAATGGTAGAAATAAGATGTACTGCTGCATCAGAGAGATGTTCCAAACTAGGGTTAGCTTGGAGGTGTTGCTGTATGGTCGTGACCCTGTCTATGTTTGCCCTAACATTGAACAGATGAAGGGCAGCACCAGAATAGGTTGGACCAATACCTAAGCCATCCTTAAAAGTTCTTTTATCACTTAAAATATTTCAGTGGAGTTAGGACCTGTGGATTTGACTTTGCAGCTAAACGTAACATCAGGTTTTTTTTTCTGCAAGTGAATGTAAGTTCTGAAGTTGAGGTGGGCAGTTGCACAAATACATTCTTCTTATAAATTCGATATGTACTGCAGCCACAGCAGAAATGGTGCTGCCAGTGTGAGAGAGCACTTTTTGGAAATGTGGACATGTGTGTATAATTTGGCTGAAAGATCACTAACGCATTGCTACAATAACCCCTATAAATATTTGAAAGGTGTCAACATCAAGATCTAGAGTTTACCCACAGACGCCAGCACAATATTTTCAATGATTAGCTGTTCTGTAATGTAAGCCTGTGTATGGAAATGTATATTAAAAAAGAGTCCTATACAGATCATGCCAGGATTTCACTTGCACTGAATATGTTGTGTCAGTCTGAGGTAACTAAACTCCCTGGAAGTTTGCAGATGTTTTTATTACAAATTCAAATCAGGAGCTTATTGTAGAAGTGTATTCTGAACTGATGGAGGCTCAGAACAGAATAATTATTTGGGGCTATATTTTTCTAAATAACCTTTTGTTTTAACAGGGCATCAAGCAGCTTTAACAACTGGCTTCAACTAACACAAATCTGAATCAAGGTGTTTCTTGTATACGAACAGTAACATAGATATTATACTATATAGAGTGAACTACCTGTGGCATTTATGTAGATGTGCTCAGATCCTTTTCTTTAAGAACTCCTCTTAATTTCTAATATTTGTTGTTATTTGTGCAATTAAGCTCGCTTTGTTGCAAAATGCCATGCATCTTTATAATACCTGTATGGCCAAAAAGATCCTTGTCACGTTTATGTCAGAGATAAAGCACAATCCAGATCTTCACTCACTGCTTTATGGTGCAGCTTAAAGCAGACAGCATGTTTTGCTTAGTTTTATGATGGAAAGAAGTCCTGTTGTCTCCATTAATTTCATGAAACTAATTCTGTGCTTTAAATATCTCATGCAAATAGGTCTTCAACTACATTTTAGTTAATTTTATCCTATGATGCTCCCACATACCTTTACTATTAACAGACAGCGTTTTTCCAAAAAAAAAAAAAAAAAAGTTTCCACGGA
Organism: Nothura maculosa; assembly: GCA_032353885.1. NCBI lineage: Eukaryota > Metazoa > Chordata > Aves > Tinamiformes > Tinamidae > Nothura > Nothura maculosa. Next base: position 2,166,021 of record JAUBOD010000327.1, on the reverse strand, counting down.
AGAACTGGCCAGAGAAAAATTGATGGAATGAAATTTAAAGCATTTTGCAAAGGAAGTAAATTACATGCATAGCAGGAAATATCATTAAAATGTTACAAAAATATTGAAATAGTCCATCTGGATATTTTAGAAATGGAATTCACTAAGCTTTTATTTTAAAACATGTCTTTTTTTGTTGTTTACTTTGCATACTTGCAATCTTTGGAAGAAGAATTTAAATCAAAGGGTTTTTTTTTTTTAAAAAAAAAGATATTTCAGTGAGCTATAAAGGCCATATTTGTTATAATTCTCCTTCATATAGAATCTTGAAATATTTGAGTTCCGCTCATATTTTTGCTCTCACATCTGGAATTCTCAGATTCCCTCACAAAGCAGAACTCTGCAGCTCCCTATTCCATGCAGCTTCGTTAAAAAATAAATTATTAAAACCCAGAGAAGGAGGAACCAGTACATTTTCAATTTAGTTTCCTCTTGAACTGAGCTATGACTGAAGTTGTTCCAGGTTAAGATCAATGAAACTTTATAATAATGGTTTTTGTTCAAGAAGAAAAGAAAAAAAGGAAATAAAAAAAAGGAGAAAAAAAAAAAGAAGAAAAAGATTCAAGAGATTCTGACCAGTTTTGGTTCAGGTTTAAATCCCCTCCCTAAAAAAAGAATAAGAATAAGAATTTCAGATCTACTGGCCAACAATGATCTGAAGCTAGTGTTATGCAACTGTAGTTGAGGATGAACCAAAGCCATCTAGCCTGGTTCTGGTTTTAATCTATTCAACACTGAAACTATACCCTTTATAAGAAAACAATAAAGGTTGCTTCAGTTGGTTTTCTTCTTTTGTTTTTTTTTTTCCTACAATAGTTAATACAATATTGAATATAATACTCCATTGAAATAATGTCCAGGTTTTACATGCACAGGAGATACTCCATACAGGTATTTAATTAAGTTACAGATTGTTCAAGAGTTGTTAATATTTACCCTGCAGACAATGAGTTTCCTTTGCTCCTGAGACCTTGATGTGAAAATTGTTTTGATCCTATTGAGAATAATGTTTGTGACATTTTATCAATGGTGCTGGCACCAGGATGGAATCCAGATGCTCTTTCCTGCAGCCATGTCTGGTAGCTGAGCAGCAGGGCCACGTATGCCTGGTCGTGCCCAAAGAGTACGCCTGGTCATGTGCTTGTTGGACATGACCAGGTATACGTGGCCCTGCTCATCAAGTGCTAAAGCACAAGGGCTCAGGAGTCTGCAGGTTGCTGGTGGCGAGTACAGGTGAATGCACAGCAAAATTCCAACAGCTTCAGGCTGCAGAACCCTTCACATCGTCCTAAACAGTAGTAGGCTTAATTTAATGGACTCTTGAGGAGTATTATTTGTCCATCAGCACAAAGACCTCCTATTAGGCTCTTTACTCAGCTGGAATCTGTGTGACACCAAACCAGAGGAAGAAAAACTCCATGTTTGTTCCCAATGGTCTCTTCAGTTTGACATACAGGAGACAAAGTGCTTTTGGCATTTTAATATATGTTCTGTGCTCTAGCAGGTTGTTTTATTACCTTTGGAAGTGCTTCACTTTGACATAAAAGGTAGAACTCCTCAGGCTTTGTGCACATGTAGTAAAAGAGTGAGGGCATTGCAGCCAGGCACTTCTGCACTGCCTCGAGGCAAGGTGGTTCTAGGGCACCATATCTCCATGTCCTGGTGCAGCAGTAGACTGTGCTTACCACGCATAGAAAGCAGTGACATGGGTCCTACTCTCCCATTCCTCTTCCATTTTTCCTTCCTGCTTTCTCTTCCCAATCACCACTTGTGCCCAGATCCTAGGCTGCAGAGTTTTGGAGCAGAAAGCATGAACCTTGGCTGCCTTGTGAGCCCAAAGCAAGTGACGTCCTCAGCTTGAGGAGGAGATGTTGCAGTTGGTAGATTTTGACTTGCTATCAGTCCCTCAAGATAAGCAGATCCATTGAGAGAAAAGGAGCTCTATCTCCATTACATAAATAAAACACGTGTGAGGTCACATTCTACATAAATATATAAAATGTGGGGTCACATTACATAAATAAAACATGTGGGAACATAAAGCTAAGAAACAGGCTTACCAAAAGATAGGAGCTGCAGGTCAGTCTCTTCACTATCTGTTATGATCTGTCTGAATGCAATACCAAGTGTGGAGCTAGCATCTGTATTTTTAAGTAGTTGAATGCAGTAATTTCGGATCTATTTCTAGATCTTCAAATCTGGAAATCTATATTTTCTAAATCTCTACATACAGCAGGTGCCTGCATATGATGCCACTCACCATATAGTATGTCTAACACTCACTTTGTCTGAATCTACCTGAGCTCAGTCAGCAGCTAAACAGCATCTTAGAAACACTTTCAGAGAAGAATCAGTAGCTTTTTCACAAGAAGGAATGTACACTTTGAATGCTATTTTCAAGTGGTTTTTTTTCTGAGGTTAATCCGTATTATATTAACCACGAATACTGGGCAAACTTCTTTCAGGGAGAGATAAATCCTGAAGGCTGATGTCATTCCTAGGAGAACCTAGGAACTTACTCTGCTCCAAAGAAGCAGAAATAGTAGAGGCGTAAGAAAGCTCAACAGGAGAAAATACTCATGTTGCACTGGGGGAGAGGGTAGGCGGTCTCTTAAACCCTGTCCTACTCTTTTTTTTCCTTTGAAACTCACTCAGGCCTCTCTCTAATGGCTGTTCCATCACTGCATTGTTAGTTTAACTTCCCTGTATCCTGCACAGCCTCTGGGTTGGTAAAAGAAGCTCTTTGTGCTTTAGGTTGGAGAATGGCACGCGGGTTGTTCTTGGAAGAGGCCCAGGGGAAGTGTGGGGTTAGGAGGGAGAAGGGTGTGAGAAACATCCCCAGAAAAAGTAAGAAATTGCTGTGCGACCAAGCCTGACCTTCAGCAGAACTGCCATTTCCTGAAATGGCACAAAATGTGCCGACCAGTGGTGTTAATGGGTCTGGCAGAGTGGGAAGGAGACAGACCTTGACACTTGGCCTCAAAGTTGGTTTCTCCAAAGCAGTTACAGAATCTCTGGGTCCTCATGAGAAGCACATGAATAGCCAGGTTATTGGTTACCTGATCCTGTCCCTTCCACAAGGAACAGTGAATTAATGCTTTGCTTGGCTTAAAGTAGGAGGAACTCCACATAATAACTCTTGTCTTTCATACCAGAGCGTGAAATGTCTTCAGTTGCAGTTGTTCTGTTTTTGTTTAAATGTGTTGTAAACAGGCTTTAAATGTGTTGTAAACAGTTTGCTGCTGAATAAAACTCTACCTAATTACTACATCCCCTGATGAAGGAGAAGATTGGTGAGCCCTTGGAGAGTAAAAGGTTGCTTGGACCTTTCCTCTCTAGCAAGCTTTTCATTCTTTAGAGCTTTATATCTGCTGCTGAAAGAAGGAAACAGATCAAATTGCTCAGAATAAAGAGAAGATCTGGGATTATTCCAAAAGGAACAGCCAAGTCAGATGGGGACCATATTCATGCTGATGGCGTCCAAGTAGGGAATAGTCAGGGAGGAGCCGTATTAGTTCATAATAACTTTATTCTCACTGATTCAGGGAACAATGCATTTATTTGGGTCAATGATGACTCTGCTAATACTAGACAATCCTGGGAAGGAAAGGTGGGGGAGTGAATGGCTAAACACAGTGTTCCAGCAGCCTTCCTTCTGTGCCAACAGTGGACAATAGGTGGATTTTTATCTCTGACCGTTTTCCTGGAAAATTTCAAGGGATGTATTTCATGCTAGATAGAAGCGACTCGTGAAATTTCATAGAAATTGTAAGTTTAATATCTGAAAGAGAACTCATGATATAATTACAGAACACAGTAATTAGAGAACAATTATCCCCAGAAAGATAATTGTGGCCACTGCATCTTAAGAGCTGTTAGCTCTTTGCTTTTACAGACCCTCCTGCCAGATAGCATCATATGCTAGATCAAGAAACTGAGTAGACACCATCAGAAATATAACTTTCTTCCTCTGAATGTTTCACAGTAAATGTTGTTTAAACAAAAATGGGAAAGAATTTTGCAGGAGATACGTAGGCTTCATCTTGTCTAGTGTCTGGAGATATTGGATAGTGCTGTCCCTCCAACGTATCATTGTCCTTATTCTAGTTACAGCTCAGAATCAGAAACACCAGAACACTAG
>JAUBOD010000327.1:2099475-2114204 GCA_032353885.1 Nothura maculosa | reverse complement strand
TTCCTCTTCATCATTTCTTTTATCAAACAACATCTGTACTGTTGAGTAAGTTATTTATGAAATTCTACTGAATTTCACTTTCTTCTCACCTGGTCCCTCACTCCATGTCTTCTCTGACTTTGTTTGAGCACTTGTACTTAATTAGTTGTACCATATTGTTAATTTACCTGCTGCATGTCTATCCTAATGTTTGTTTCTCCAGTTCATTCAGTAGTTTCATCTACTCAGTGCTATCTATTAACTCTTCCTTTCCTTTGCTAAGGCAGATCTTTATTAAGTGCTCTTTTCCTTAATGTACATATGGAGTATCCAGCTATGAGATTCAACAATTACAGATCTTATTGGAGACTATCTGGAGAAAACAAAGGACATCAAGCCACAGATGCAAGATTACTATGAATACACAGTGTTTGGCTGATCACTTTGCACTAGGAGAGGAAGTCTGCATCCCTTCACTTACCCAACGACACAGCTGTAAACTTCTTACAGCTTCCAATAGCATTTACAGCAGTCAGCATCACTACGTGAGAGAAGCACAATTTCAGCTCTGAAATTTTACACACTGATGTTATGAACTGTGAAACTATGGCAGCTCTCCACGCGGGAACAGATGGATGTGTGTGGAGGTGAATTAAACTCTGTGTTTTACGTGTCTTATCTGTTATAAGGTAAGGACTTCTAGAAAGTGCATGAGTCATTGTATTAATACACAGAAGTATATAGTTATTCTCCCAAGAAGTGTCATGGAAAGTCATGAAATTATCACTCATATCCCATGATCCATTTGCACATACATTTTGAAAGCAAACTTGGCTTTTTCCTTGGAAAATGTGAGTCCTCTTGGGCGAAAAACAGAATTCATTTAGTTGTTAAAATATTCACTTTTTACCAAACGTGATTGAATGTGCTTTGGATGCCAATCAGCACAGTCACTGAAGAGAAAGAACAGACAGGACTCTAGGAGTGTAAAAAAGCTCTTTAGTCGCCATCCTCCTTCCTGCTTTCCTCAAGCAGCCAGCCCGATGGGGACCTGGTTTTTCTCTCCTTGCAAAAGTGCTTCAGTGTGGATTGTGCAACACTTCAACTTCAGCCCAGCTTCCAGCAGAAGTCAATCACTTCTTACCTAAGAACACAGCTTCATACGCTGAATACAGAAACACGCAAGGAAAGGTTAACATTTTGGCTCCAAGAGCCTTCTGGCAGGCTGGGGATTATCTTTGGACGTGTCAAGTAAAGCTTTCAAGACAGATTCCAGAGCCAAACACTTCTGAAGTGACTAGCAGTTTTGGGAAACTTGCTTGCATTGTGCCCAACTAGAGAAAGAGGCATTTGAAAATGTATTTTGTGAAAACACAGGCCCCTTCAGAGAGCTGATATGAGGACACTTGGTTCCTTACAGATAGACACCCTCACCATTAAAATCCTCAGGTGGATCCTTGTTGATTTGCCTCAGTTTCTTCTCAATAAGACGCCTCTGTAAGAGGATTCTCATTTCAATGTGGAGTGTTTGAACTATAATAATGCATGAGTTTTAGTTTTCTTTTTTTTTTCCTGCTGCTGTTAATGAGTTCTAATTGCAAAATTGCAAAATCACTTCCAGCAGTAAGTCAATGGAATTTTATCACTTATTTCAATCATGCTGAGCTTTCTCTCTTAAAAAGCTGAGATGTTAGCTTGCTGCTTCAGAAAGACCTGCTAAATCAGAGGCACAGGGAGGACACAGCATATCTGAATTCAAGTTCACTGGGGAGACCTCAGAAGGAGAACAACTTTTCCTCCTTTGTGACAGAAATCAGTGGGGTAAAAATAGTATAACCAAAGCGGGAGCCTCTCAGAGAATCAGCCTTTTAAGGCTCTGTTCCGATTTTATGTAAACCTGCTGAAGGGCATCTCAAACAAAGACTTAAATCTTGTGCAGAAATGAGAAAGCATATTCCAGTGGTATGGGGGCACGTTAACTATCTACAGAAAGCGAGAAAACTTCAACCCACAGTATTTTGGAGGCTGGCTGACTTTGTAACCAAGAAGGCTGGCCTGATACCCCAACTTCAGACAAGATGCTGGAGAAATCCTCCATGTATCCGTGCATTACTCAGCTGACCTCAAAAGGCTGTACCCCTGCCTGTGCTTCCTCATGAGCACGATCCAAATACCTCCATACCCTTGTCCGTGGGCGGGAGAGAGAGGAATGCCTAGAATCCCTTGAGATTTATGCACATCTCAAGGTATTTTTCTCTGCTTGGGTTTGGCAGTTTTGCCTATATTTTTTGGCAGGAATTTCGGCACCTGCTGGGTCAGGTGGCAGCTGAACATGAAGTTCAGCTCATCTCAGCAGAGACTTTGTGTTGAATTTAGGCACCTCATCATGCAGCTGGGTTCCCAAGCCCTTTCTGGAATATAATCCTTTCTTTTCCTTAAAAAGCTCCATGTTGAGGCTCATGGAGAGGCAAACTCGGCTCAGGTGGTAGAAAAGTAGAAATTCTTCCTCACCACCACTCCTACAAGCACAGCAGTCCAGAGGGGCTTGACATGCAGGTGTGTAGGATGCTCCCCTGTCTTAAACTGCTTGTGGTTTACCTGGCACCATCCAGGTTACATTTCCATCGCTGATGAACAGCCCTTCCAACAGCATCTGTCAATTAAAGAGAAGCTTCGAGTATTGATTCCTTGTGTATGGAGCAGGGGCAATAACTACTCAGCTGCAACCCAGCTCCAGACTTGCAGTTGGCTGCAACCCACTTCTGCTCTACTCTTGACACTCAGCCTGTTTGGGCCTTTTTTCACCCCAGACATTGGCAGCAGAGCAATGGAAAACAGAACATGTTTAACATGTAGGAGTGTTTACTCTTGTCATGACACAATTTGGGATTTTCCATTTAAGCTTGAAAAACAAACCCTAAACATAATTTATTAGGAAAATAGTAGCTATGAGGTAAACTTTATGTCAACAAATGCCAAGAGTTCAAATCCATGACACATGATATTTTGGTTGAATATTCTTGGTGTTCCTAGAAGCAGTGTAAAAGCTGGCTTGCAAAGTATTTGCTGGAGCACAATAGTGACTGGGGAATAAGGCAAGTCCAGAAAGTTTATGAAAGTAAAGCCTTGTTCTGTTTTATTAAAACAGAGGTCTTTTCTTCATATACAGAATCTGAATGTTTCAGAATTTGTTGCACTTAGGGTAGCGGATGATGGGGAATAGTGACACTGTTGTGGCCATAACTCCAAGATGAGCCAGAGGGTGCAGGACAGGCTAACACACTCACACAGGGCAGCACATACGCCTGCTTTGGTCCATCTTTCTCCAGCTCTGTCTTTCTTAAAGCTTTCAGTTTAATATGTCTTAATTCCTGACACACTTTCCTGGCTAAGTTTCCCAGACAGGCTGCCATGGCTGTATTGAAACAGGAGCAGAGCTTCTGTGTCCTCATAGTGTTTCTGCATTTTGGGGACAAAGGATGGATGGGATGCCTGTCTGCACCTGGCAAGACTGGCATATCCCATTTTGCTGTCATTATTCTGCCTAGTTTTAATATATTGAGCCAGACACTACAAGGAAGGACTATACTCTTTTCCAGCCCAGGTATGGAATGACACTATACTCACAGACACTACAAAATATCAAGATAAAATGAGAAATTCTCACCATTTCTATTCGACATACTCTGTCCTCATTCAACAAAGGTAGAAATCCACCAGCCCAGCAAGAGATGAAGGACAAACTAGTGGCTAAAGCTGAATATGAGAAAGAGGAGGCTACCACAGTTTACTTCAACTAATATTTGTACTTTATCTTCAACAGTCACTGAGTATATATGACATGTTTCACTCATTATGTAGATCCCACTCATAGTTTTCAAGAATGACAACAGTATAATTTTTGGCTCTGTGGGCTATGACTTCAAGCATAACTACAAAGGATGCTAAGATTCATAACAAATATCACAAAATTACATCATACTTTTATTCAGACAGAAGCTGGACACTGGATTACTAGCCATCTACCCAAACATTGCCCTTGTCCATCTTCAGGGAGACATTGGCACCATCTGAATAGAAACATTGAATACATACAATATCACGGCTTTGGTAACAACATATGGGTTTAACAATCTCAATACATTCTGATAACTGCAAAATTAGCATTCATCCATTATGCCCACTTTCTTTCTGCTATCATATTGTTTTGGTGCCTGGTTTGTAATGCTGTGCAGACAGTACATAGTGTTTGAAATAGTGAATATTACTAGTCACTAAAAGGCAGAATTTGCTGAGGTTGTTGGATTTAGATTAAGAGTCACTGGAAAAGGCAAATGGGGAAAACAATAACCACTGTGGCATGTGGAGAAGTTAAACCTAGTATTCTGTAGATTTATTTTTCAGAGATGCAATATAATCTAATATGCTTTATCTTCTCAGAAAACAGGCAAAATGCCTATATAGACACACTGTATTCATAGCATACATGTTGGAATCTAGTGATATGGAAGAACTCACATACCACAATTAGGTGTGCTAGTTTTCACACTGGTGATAACCACTTTGTGATGGGCACATCCCAACAGGTTGCTTGCATGCTGCAAATACTATATAATGCTGCCATGTACACAAGGACCTCTGGAAGCTGCCACAAGACAGTTCAAAGTTTTCCAGCATATCTTGCAGATGAGCTCCAAAATCAGAGGCTTGACAGAACTCAAATTACAATGTTGAAGAAATGAAAAATCAAGGTGAGAAAGAAAATAAGTTTCAGGGAAAAACAATCTGGCTACCTCTGTGTGATCCTAGAGTAGAAAGCCATGGCTATAGCAGATCCCGTGGGCAAGGCCATGTATAGGAGACTTTTAACTACACCACAACCCTTCTGCCTAAGAATTTTGACTTATGCTGACTATATTTGCAAAAATACACTTTCTGTCAGGCACCTAATTCACACTAAAACCTGGCAGGGAACAAGTGCCACTGTCAGCAGAGCTCTGGGAGAAGGATCTCCTTCAGGCCAGCTGGAAGATAATGGTAAAACCAGCGTCTCCTAGTATCCCAGGGCTAGGGAATAACTAGTGAAAGTGGATAAATCCTTTTTGTCCTTTGATACCATTTTACATTTGTGTGTGATGCATAGATCAAGGTGCAGGGATCAACTTGTTTGGTTTTGCATCTAAATGCTCCACCCTTTGACTGTCCTAGGGGAATCACTGACTCAATTCCCTTTGCTCATAGCATAAGGAAAAGAGAGAGAACTACTCATTTCATTGAAAGAGATTCATAAGCCATGAGTTAAACTTCTGGGTTGAGATCTCTGCAGAAGGGACCTATCTTTAATCTTGAATCATGTGCTCAAGTTCCAGGAGGTACTGACTGCATATCCAGACCTCTACTTAGCCTTTTTCTAGGCTTTAATTAGAGTGTCTCCATGTGTGTTGGTTAGTCTAGGCCCTTTCTTGAGTGGCCTGTGGGTTATATAACCTGAGGCACCCAACTCAATGATCTGGATCCTACTCTAGCAGCTAAATATCCAAAGAAGGTGCTTTTGTGCTTGACTTTTTTCAGTCTAAACTCTTTATTAGTTCCTGCTCTGAGCCTCTAAATGCTGCCTAAAATGTGATAATTAAGCTCAGGGAAAATCTTACCTCACTGTATAAAGAAGCAGCTCCACATGTCTGCAGGACAAGCATGTCTGTCTTTGAGAGATGAAGTGCTTGGGTGAGGTGTCCATCAGTCCCTGGTGGAATCTCAAACTTAAATTTCTGATGTTTTCCAGAAGGATTTTATTAAAATAATAATAATAAAGACATTCAGACCTTCAAAATATAGGTTTTGAACCACTGAATTCAAGTGTTTGAATTCAAGTGCTTGAATTCAGTGGTTTCAGAGAGGAGGTAGCATCAACTCATAGGGCAGGATGATTGAATTGGGTCCTCTATGACAGAAGGGAAAGCATCCAGCAAAGCCCAAATTCTGCCTTGGTCACCCTGTCCAGAGCTGGCTGCTGTGCCAAGGCATTCCTAATGCAATTCCATAGTGGATCCCCCACAAAAAGACAAATGGAGGTCAACGCACTTTACTACCATGCCATTCTTTGATGCTAGGTCCCCCCTCCCCATTCACCCACTCAAGCCTTCAATGTAAATGGGTCAAGACTCACCTCTCCTTATGGGGCAGTGCATGCTATTTTTAATTTTTGAAAGTTAAACCATCTCTGAAGCTGGATTAGTAATGGCAGATCCCCCTAAACTATAGGCATGTAAACTGAGGGTGGACAGCTGCTCCGACGTTCCTGGCTAGGAATCCAACCCTTAAACACAGTAGATGCACATACATGCCTTCTTGCCTGCCCCATTTATGCCCATCTGTTACAATGGCACAGTGCCTGCTTAGAAGTTGGTCAGATCTTTGCCCTTGGGTATATACTAGGCAATGATGGATATATAAGGACAGCCTGTAGACAGTGGCAAGAGATCTCTTCCCCAGGAAGTGCTTTCTCCTGCTCTGTCCAAACCTTGATGTTTGGTGTGGTGATGCCTCCTTATGCTCCAGGCACACCTGTTTATCACTGCCCCCTTGATAAGTGAGAAAGCTGAAGAGAAGAAAAGGAGCCTGTGGACTTCATGGAAAGTTCTGGCTGTCAACAATGAGCCAGGTTGTATTACAGAGCATTCCCGAAATACATGCAGTCGCCAATGGGGACATCAACACGCCAGTTCCACCCACAGCCACTCTGCATAACAGGCAACAGGACCAGAGGACAAATCAAATTTCAAAGGATTGCATACATCTGAGCCCAAGATACCACTTGTACATTTGCCTCAAGAAGAGAGCCAAGGGACATAACCCTCCCTGGTCTTTAGCAGGGTACATGATGCCCTTTAACATAAAAGCATCATGACACAAATAACTATGTCAGGTGGAAAAGCAGGGATTTCTTGCGTTCTTTTAAGAAATGCGCATTTCACATTGCATTCTGATAGCTGAATCCCCTTGAAGTAGAAATAGCTCTATGGGCTTCTTTTTTCCATATCCCCAAAGGCTTTTGCTGCCAGAAGCAAAGATCTTAAGCCCATAGGAAAAGCAATATTTGGTTTGATGCAGAAGACAACGTGCATTGAATTGCCTTTGAATTTGTACTAACGCTAAAACCTAAGATGGCATTGAAGGCCTAATTGCTCTTCTGGACAGCTTCAGTGCTAGGAAAAAGAAAAGAAGGACAAAAATGAAGTATTATTCTGCAGCTAAATAAAGAGAATTGGATTAAGTGTCTTACCCAAAGTCGCTGAGGAAACTTATTTTAACAAAGCTCCGATAAATATACTGTTTACACATCATCTGAGATGAATCCCCTATGTTAGAACTGCCTTTAGTGCATTTTCACTGGTGCGTGTTGGTAACAGTGACTCTTTTGATACCTTCATGACTAAGACTTTTCAATTGTTTCACATTTCTCTTTCAAGTTCATTTATTCAGACCAGCAGAAGCTTAAGGGAAAAAAAATTGCTTTGATGCTACCTTGGAAGCTGTTGCCAGCAATGTGGGGATGTATTGATGTGTCAACTGGTCATCTTTTCCCATAGAAAGATCCACTAGGATCCAAGATTCCAACTCATGAGAGCTGGAGCACACTTGATTTAGTGACTGGCACTGATGCAGTTGCTATAACTCTCCTACCCTACCCTAAGTTACCCTACCCTGCCCTACTCTACCCTTCTAGTAAATCTGTACCTCCTTATACCACCTGCAAAGCAGCTTTCAGGCCATGTGAGGACCCTGATGTCCAAATAAGAGCAGAGGGTCAGTGCACTTGGCCCACGTGCACCATCGTCCACCATCTCATAGACAGACAATTGGCAGTCCTTCAGAGGCGTTCTTGCATAGTGGTATATGTGTCTCCAGGAGTAGGGATCACAAGGACATCTGAATGGCAACATCCCACTGAAATTTTATATTCATCTTGCACCTCAGCTCTCGATATAAATTGGGAATAACAGGAAATGTCTAGCTTAGAAGAGCACTATGAGGCACTTAGACACTAATGTAATTACAGCCTTTTATGTACTTCAGGTGGATGGATTTGATGTATTACCTGCTATGGCCTTTCTGCTGTCCAAACTAGCCTTCATTATGTGCGTGTTTTGCTGTAAGACATTGGCCCGCATCCCATCCCTAACAGAGCACCTTTTGCTGGCTGATATTTAGAGAGTGCTTTTAGACTCTGATGAAGCCTCTTTTTTTCAGTTGCCAGGTAGAGATAACATTTTAATGAAAGAGAAAGCCCACCGTTTTCTCAGTTTGACTGGCAAGAAGCGCTCTGGTCTCTCCAGGAATGCAGCAAAGATGTCATCTCATGGATGTCCGATTTCACATCCACCCAGGAGTGGACAATGTATTCAGTTGCTGACTGTAGAGCATTTCTTTCACTCTAATTAAACCTGACAAGCTGAGTTTTTGCTTTCACATTGAGCTCACATACTCCCATAGGAGAAAGTTTCACTCCAGCTGCCATTGTATAATCAAAAGTATTATAGGTTTTATTGTTTCTTGCCAGAGAGTGTATTTTCGCTAATTGGATCCATAAGAATGCCCTTACTCCGGAGATGAGACAGACTCTTGCTAAGAATAATGTCTGCAGAGAGTAGCTAACCTCATATATACCTTACAAACTTGTGCTTTTAATCCAGAAAAAAAATCATTATATTATTTAGATGGCTGATATGAGGTGGAAACCACCTAAGTTAACTAATACCACAAAGCAGTTAGCAGCATAAGCTCTCCTTCCTAAAAAATCTTCTTTCATGCTAGTGTCTGTTGACTATTTTGCATGATGACCATCCTAAGAGATGCAAAACACCTGAGAACACCAGCTAGAAAGGTCTCTTGATATTGAAAATAACTATAAAAAAATCTCTTGTATGCCCTATAGCAGGTTTTTCGAGGTGGATCAGTGTCCAGCATATTCAAAATTTAGTTGGTCAAACCAGGTACTTGGATATCAGACAAACCACTCCTGACTTTAAGCAAACTATGCTTTTTTTGATATGAAAATAGTGCCAGGTGATTTGCAATAGACCTGTCCAACATCTTGTGTGTTCCAATGTCTTTTCAGCATGCTAGTACCTATTAGATCACCTTTCTGTGCACTTGGGCCACTCTGGAACTTGTACTATTAAGTAAACACCTAGATCATTCACACTATGGGACCAAGCAGCACAAGATCCAAGTACCATGGTGAATCATGTCCCTAGATATTTCAGTAGCACATCCAGACAGCAGTGGAGCCAAGCTGAGGATCTCAGTTTTGGACTTAGAAGTTAGTTAAGGAGTTAGTAAGGCATCCTATTCATTTGGTAGAGCTAAGTTGAGAACACAGACACTTCTTTTTCAAAAGTAAAAAGTCACCTACACATTGAATTATATTTCTGTTGGCAGCTGGGAGCCACTAACATCTCTGAGCAATACATTCTTTCCAGAAGAAAGTTTGTACGAAGACTGGTTAGTTCTGTACCTTACAAAGGATCACTTCTTTGTTAAGAATAGACAGTAATTGAACATGATTAAAAATGAAAACAAAAAGGAAGCTTGCCCTTTCCAGGCAGGAAATTGTGGAAGTGAGTTCTGAGTGAAGTCACAAAATTGCTGGTCCTTATGGTTGCACGAAACAGGAAGAGCACAACACAAAGCTGCAATGTGATGCTGCCAGGTAAGTGCTGGGGCTGGAGTCACTTGTGAATCAAGGTTTCACAGGACCAAGAGGTAGGCATTACTGATGTTCACTCTGAACCTTTCATTGTAGATTTCAATAACAGAAAATCTAGAAGAGCTTTGTGAACTAATGTGGTTTTGAGGAACTCTGTTCTATAGAACTGATTCTTGCTACGTCGCATCTCCTAGCTGACTCTAGGAAGGATAAAGAAGAGAAGAGGGAAAAGCACAGGGATATTTCCAGGATGTCTGCCTTACACAATACCTTCCAAAAGAAAGGCCAAGATTTCTAACTTCTTGGATGTACTCACCCAAAAACTTGCCAAAGCTTTTCATTCTAAGAGCTGCTAACAGGAATAAGGTAATGGTAATGGGAGGTGAAATTCAATTAGGTGGAACAAAAGGAACCTTTATGGATTTTCCATCATAAATCCTTTACTCAAATTTTGGGAGGGTAGAAAATGCTTCAGTTTGAAGAAATGAGGCATAACATATAAACCAGTAATGGTAATTATATAAACATAAATCAATAGTGAAAAGCTGGTGCAAATGTAATAACAGCACACTATGTCATTGTCCTTTTGCCAGGGAGACTGCTTAAAAATAAATGAGTCAAAAAGTACTCTTATTTAGACTTCATCTAGGTACCAGATGGATGCCAAATGGCATCTGGGATTTTAAATCACAGTCTATATTTAACACATTATGTTCAGTGAATCTTAAGCAAGGGACTGTTCGCTAGACCACTACACTTAAATTCAAGGTATGTCCATCTTTTCGTGTCCCAATGTGATAAGGAAGCACAGAGTATAAATCTTTGTCCTCTGATACTGAGGTGTTGGACTGCAGTCCTAGGTACTGACAAGCCAGCTATAGCAAACTCACTTTGAGACTTACCAGGGCCTCTGACTAGCCTCTGTGATCTATTCATGCATATTCACCTCATTTTATCCATTTTATCAGCATAAATATTGGTATGCTAATGTTGCCATGCCACAATAAAAATTAATGATGCAACTATGTCACAAAACATGTTTTTTAATCAAAACAAGCACTAACATTAAAAAAGGTGCTAGAGTAAGCACCAAGAGAAAATGAAGAATCGAATGAGTTCTATAGAGGAAATAACTAAATAACAAAGATGCCATACTGAAAAAGAGACAAATGAAGGAGTACATGAAAGAAATTATGAATGACTTGTGAGAAATAAATCAAAATGATCATCCATTCCATCTCCTAACACAAGACTTAAAGGTTATCAAGCAGCAAGTTCAAAAACAAGAAAGAAAGAGCTTTTTCTTCCAACAGGACTCCCAAGTGTTGAGCCAAAGAATGACCACCCTTCTCTATGAGTCAGGAGTGCAGCAGATAATAATGCAGGATCATTTCCTCCATTTCCTCAATCTTTAGCCATAGGTCCAGGAAGAGCATGGAATGGGTTAATGATGCTTTTCTTGAAGGTCAGTGCCTAGAAGCTACAGAAGAAGACCTCTATGTGGTCCCTATTTTCCACCTTATTGCTGTGTATGATGAGAAGACAATGTAAACCCCATATCCCTGGGGAGAAAGGAGAACAAGTCCAATATTGTCTGTGTAGCTTAAATTACTCATCACTGATTTAGCAAAGATTGCAACAAAATGTCTTCCAGTAGAGTAGATTTTATGCATGAAAATAACACATGCACTTTATTACAGAAAACTACACACCCCATGGCCATCAAAGAAAGGGAACCACATATTTCTTCTCTACCTCAGGAGCCCAAGGCAACCCAAGACTTGGATGGAGAGGACATGGGCATATCCCATTGCCACGAAGCATTTTTCTTGTCCTGCCCACAGAGAGAGACGTTGGTCACATATACACAAGAGTATGGAGAAAAACCCATGGTAGAAGATTATAATTTAAAACCCCGTCAGCTTCATTCTTGGAAACAGTCTCCCCCAAATCAAACTAAGAAAAATATGTATTCCAAATACCAAAAACAAGCACAAGAAATTGCATCACTTTACTAATAGCTC
Source organism: Nothura maculosa (assembly GCA_032353885.1). NCBI lineage: Eukaryota > Metazoa > Chordata > Aves > Tinamiformes > Tinamidae > Nothura > Nothura maculosa. Next base: position 2,102,492 of record JAUBOD010000327.1, on the reverse strand, counting down.
CATGGCCAAAGACAAGCATGGAAAGGGAAGGATGTAGAACTGTAGTGCTGATCATTACTCCGAAAATAGCTTGAGGATCCTTAAGTTCAAGCAACAGGAACTATCCTCAGGTACCAGCACATGATGCAGAAAGATGCCAGGCTGGTTTTATAAAGGACATAATCTTGGTCTCAGTGAAATCAGTGCCAAGTGTCTGGCTGAACTAAAGGCTCATGTGGACCTGCGTACAACCTTGCATTCATGTTTCTATGATGCTCAGCCACTGGCACAGTAACAAACATTGTTTGTGCACTGGTGCTGCAGTAAGCCCATAACAAACATGCAGCTATGCACCTGCACATTTGTATCTTGATAGATGCTGCATATCTAAATAATCAGTTTTCAAGCATAATGATGGAAGTGAACTGTGTATCTTTAAGAAGATGTGGAAGGTTCTTTGGGAAAAAAATATGTTTTCATCTTTTGAAAAAGTGAACAAAACTCTAGTAGGTTTAATTAATGTTCTTTTTTGCAAGAGCTATTATTTGCAATTTTGAGAATAGAGAACTTCCAACAAAACAATAACCAAAAAAAATCAAATTCAACCTGTTCTTTAATCTGTCCTTTCTTTGAATCTCTCCTTTCTTTGTAGACATGTCCACTAGTCCTTAACCTGATTTATGTGATTGGTCAATTGTGAGTTAATGAAGGGGATAAAATGTTTTCTGGAATGCTGGGATAATCGACAAATAGCAATGACCAGTAACTGGACCACAGCCAAGACAGGAACTTAATCCCCTGAAGTCCAAGGGTATTGTGAAGTTGCACTGAAGTGGGAACTGAAAGAAACCAGTTACATCATTCCATTTGTTTCCTCAGATTGGGACAAATGCGCTCACCCTAGTAAGCATATTTGAAGACTAATTATATACAGAGAAAAAAGTTAGGAAGGACTTTCTCTACTTTTAGGCATATGTGATTTCAAGTGGTTTAACAGTTTTAATCCTCCTCTTTTCTGGCAACTTTTTAGTGTTTGATGCATTCAATGCATTTTTTCTCTTTTTTTTCTGAAGGTCATACACTCTCACCCCCTCTCTCTGCTTCCTTAATGATGCAGAGCAGCTCGCTCACCCTCTGACAAATATTCCGCCTGAATTCTCACTGGCAACACAAGAGCTGAATGGTTCAGCTGCAAGGATTAAAGAGGCGGGTTTGAAATGTATGCATCCCTTTCGAGTGTAAAATTTAAATTAGAAAGCAGAGACAGAGGCTTGGTCTTCCCTGGGTTGCATGTAAAGGTCAGAATTCCTCACTGCTAGAGTCCTGTTGAAGTTAAGCAGTTCTGTCAAGGATGAACTTGAGGCTCTTCAGTACAGTCAAGTGTTTCCAGCCTGGATCGTTCTGGTTTTGGACATATACCTCAAGACACAATGAGAGGAAGAAAGGATTTTCAGATGGTTGGTGTATAATCATTGTTTTTAATGGTTAAAACTGCTATCATGAAGCCTTGAATAAATGATTCAGCACCGTGATCAGGACTCACACACAGAACTTGGCTAGATGGGCAAAAAATGAATTATCAAGGTCCTAGTCAAGGAGAAAGGGTAGAACTACACAGAGAATCAACTAGTGGCAAAGAGGAAAGGGGCACTCTAAAATCTGCTGTCTGTGATGAGTTTTACCAACATCAAGAAGCCAGGAGCAAAGGACAACCTAGGGTATGAGAAGTTAGTCCTCAACATGTTATATGATTTCTCCTAGTACAAAGAGGCTCACGTCTCAGGCTTTGCCCTGAGACTTGCCTGCACATCCCCAGAAAGAGGTTCAGGGAATACTGCAGGATGGTCTCTGTGCTCTGATCAACACCAAGATGCTCAGTAATGCTGCATTCCTCGAACATACTGTCATCTGCTCAAGTCTTAGATCTTGCTGAAGTGAAGGAAAAAACAATCCCAAGTGAGAGAAATTGTCTACATAAACTTCCAAGTCTAACACCCTCATATGTATTTCTGTTCTGCTCACTCTTCCTTCAAGGACTGGTGATTTTTTATGCCATTTTATGAATCCTTTTCCTAAAAGAGGCCCTGGCCATGCAATGCTGCACAGGCAGATGGATTGCAATTCTCTGGGGAGAAGGCTGAGGTTTATTTGCCTCATTTGCACCTCACACAGTGGAGTCCCAAATTCACTGCTATGTCTAATAATTAATGTAATTGATGAACAATTAATTCAACAACTTAAATGCCTGGGAAGGCCCAGGAGAAGCTTCACATAGAGCCATTACTTTGCTTACAGGAACAGTCGGGGAATTGTAATGGTGCGAGTTTTGAAGGGAGCAAGAGATGGTGTTTGTGGTAATGAGATTTCCAGCTGGTCCTGAGGTCCAGCAGGGGAATTGTGAAAAGAAAAGTGAGACAGGAGGAAAGGAGAAGTGAGAAAAGATTGATTAGCAACAAGAAATATTCTGTTGGTGCTCTAATAGGCCCCAATCCTCCTGATATGGGAGAATTGTGTTAATGGTCAATAGTGGGGAATCTGAATGGGGCAGTATTAGAGTCTAGACTTGACCACAGCAGCACGTTCCCAGCTCCATGGGAGTCCTACCACTCCTTCTCCTGGCAGGTACTGGCCTGAGTTGAACTGGTGTTGAACACATATGTTGAACAGGTGGCTTTTCCTCTTCCTCTCAGGGCCCTCCTCTCCTCACACTGAGGACAAGTAGAACACCTCCACATCTAGGGAACACCTCCACATGAGAGCATCTAGGGAAACTCCACACCCACAGATCCATGGGCCCCGATGGGATGCACCCTAGAGTGTTGAGGGAACTGACAGATGTTGTAGCCAAGCCGCTCGCCATCATCTTTGAAAGGTCCTGGAGAACGGGGGAGGTGCCAGAGGACTGGAAGAAAGCCAACATCGCTCCGGTCTTTAAAAAAGGCAAGGAGGAGGACCCAGGCTACTACAGGCTGGTGAGCCTCACCTCCATCCCTGGAAAAGTGATGGAGCAGCTCATCCTGGCTGCTGTCTCCAGACAC
>JAUBOD010000327.1:2038241-2050029 GCA_032353885.1 Nothura maculosa | reverse complement strand
CAGCACTCTTGGGTGCATCCCATCCGGGCCCATAGATTTTTGGGTGGCCAGCTTGCCTAAGTGATCCCTAACCCAACACGGGAGATGCCATGGAGCAGCAAGAACACAGCTGGCGCTGGGGAACATGACCTAAAAGGCAGGCATTGGAGAGGGAAGTGACAACCCACTGGTGCTAACATCCACCTTGAACAACCAGAGTTATCTGAAACAAGAGCGAGGACACACACCTGGAGCAATGAGGCTTCAAACCAAACCAGGAATAATGATGCTCAATCAGGAAAATGCATTTCTGGCAGAAGAGGTCTCTTCTGAGGCCATTTGCCACCACTACACCATGGAAGGGCTGCTGTATAAGGAGAGAATTTATCCCCATAAGTGGCAGAACCCCAATATCACAGCCTATCATCACGAAGCTGCGACAAAGAGTTCACACCATGGCCTCCATGGTCATGACTCACGTCTGCAAAGCACCTAGGACGTGAGAAGTGACAAGTATTAGTGCTTTCAACCAAGCTGTGCTGACTCGCCACAGCAGGTTTAGTTTCAAAGGGTTGGATTCAGTTGTTATTTCTCTCAAACTTGTCTGCCCATCACTGCTTGCAGGGTCAGGCATGGGAGGAGGGGGCTCCTACCCAGCAAATGAAGCGGCCACAAAACAAAAGGGATCCCATTCAATTATTCCCGGCAAGCGGATTAAGCAATGAAAGCGACACACAAGTCCTTTGTGGGGTATTTTTGCAATTATGTTCATTTTTCCTACATTACTAATACGCTACTAGAAACCAGACACCGTGCCCAATAATGCAAAAACAAGACAAAAGAATGGAGCCAAGAAGGGGAAGAGAGTGGAAAATGCTAAACAGTAAACTATTCCTCTTAGTAAATGTTAAGCACCAGCAAACACACGTTACAGCCAAGCTCTAGTCTCACCCAGCAGTGAGCTGGGAGCAAAGTAGCAGATGGTGCTGCAGCCAATAAGCAATTGCTCCCAACTGCCTGTCTGGAGGGCTTTGCTTGGGATTAATGACTTGAGAGTACAGCAAAAACCTGCTGCAAGAGACATCAAAATGTAAGGATCCCTGAAACAGACTCAGGGTTCACGGAGATTTAATCTACCCCTATAGGCTCGTGGTTGCTCCCCTGCTAAAAGCCAGCGTTGGAGCAAGCAGGGAGAAAGGGTTTGTGAATGTGTTACTAGAAAAAGTAACACGATCGGGTTACTGTTGTGAATCGGTGCAGCTGTGCTGGCACCAGCAGCTCCCAGGCAAAATGTGTTAGCTGAGAGCCTGGCTTTGGGAACCAGGCAAAAAGCTGATAATGGTAATCACCTTGTGGTGGCTTTGCAAAGTGGTGGGAGTGGACAAGGAAATGAGAAACACATCGCGGTCCCTGCATCTCCTCAAAGGCAACACTAAGAATGGCTAAGTTTGTTGTTTGGTTGGTTGGCTTTTAAAAGATTTGTGACATAACTTGAGTTAGACTGGAGCCGCTCTGAGAGGTCTGGTGGTCTTTACCTGTCCTCTCCCAGAGCCTGGAAGGCAACGTACGGAACTACCTGTGTCCTGTCCTTGGGCCACAAGAATTTAGTGCATGGTCTGAGACTTTTACAGAAACATCCCTATCGTGGGAGAGTATCACATCTACCAGAGTGCTCAGATGTAGCCCCTTTCTGCAGACACCAACCATTAGGTCAGCTTTATCCACCGATCCCCACAATCCTTCCTGCCATCTATTAAATGAGAATGATTACGGTTTGCTTTTATATGATTAAGATCACCTTGAAGAAAGGATGATCGGGTATCTCTTGGTGTGAACAGCGCAGTTGGGCAGCATATGGAGGGTCTCGTTTGCTACCTTCCTGCAGTTACTAACAAGCTGAGGAATTTGGAAGAGCCAATTCAACACTCGGCCAGAGAGTTTGGTTTAAGCAAGTTTAATGTTCTCTTGATGCACAAGGTCACTCTCATGTGAAACACTTTGCAATTAAACTCCCCTAACGCTGCTGGTATCTCAGTGCACCTCTAATTATGAGATGATTAACAGCACACCTAAGCATAAACTAAAGAGGGCAAATGAACCGACTTCAGAGTTTACTGGATATAGTCTTTCCCTTCTCTGAGCAGAGATATTTTCCAGAACAGAGTGAGATGAAAGCTTGGGAGGAGAGTTACTGTGTCAGGATGGGCAAACGTGCATATATTTATCACCGCAGCAACCCCAAGGACTCAAAGTGCCTTCTGCAAAGGGATACAATTTCCTTAGTGGGTGATGTCCAAGCACCAATGCCTGTTGTTGGCCTTAACTACTGAAGCAATCTGACAATAAGCAGCAGTGAGCTGCATGCCACATCCATCGGGCTCAACCAACCTCCATCTACACATGCATTTTTATATACACATTCTCCTGCACAAGCCCATAATCCAACTCAGTGGGTTAGCACAATGTGAGCTAAATGGGATGGCAGAGTCCTTCATGTGGCTGGAGATCTGAAGCAAGACCTACTAAACACTGTATCGTTATTTCAGATATTTAGCTGTGGAAACAAGATCAGGATCTGGCTCATGATCACAAGAGAAATGGCCCTGTTGACCTTTGTCTTTCAAGAGTGAGGGGGAAAAATCTGCCACTTGAACGTACATAAGGTTTACAGATAGATTTCAACCAGAACCAAAGAGCAGGCCAAATGTAAAGTCAGTGTAAATAAACATTTTACAGCGGTTCATATTTGAGGCCCCAGTTGTCAGTCCTACCAAATGTTGACCTCATTTTATTCCAGCTTCTTCCAAGCAAAGCAATGCATTTCTCCTGTTCTCTCTGGAGGGTGCAAAACCCCAAGCAGCATCGGAGTTTTACTGTAAAATACCTATGTACAGATGCTTTACCATTGCACCCAGCTGCTGGTATGACCCTAATTAGTTGAAGCAAAAGTGTCCTCATAATATTTTATTAAAAAAAGAGGATGAGTTGTGGTTGTTGTACCAACGCAGAGGAAAGCTGGAAAAACACCTGCCTGGGTGAGTTCTAACTCCCTAAAGCCATATCCAGCATGTAAAAAAAAATACGTTTGCCCTGAATGCAGGTGCTCACAGAAAGCTGGCATTCGTACATGGCGTTTCCTGGTAAGATTTTGCTGGGAAATAAGTAGGCTGGCAGTCCCACCAAGGGATTTCCTGTGAGCTGTGGCAGAAGCAGCAAAACTTATCCTCGCTCCCTGCTATGGGGCCAGATCCTGGAGAAGATGGAGATCTACAGAGATGGGACCTTAGGGGCTGCTGCATCTGCTCCCAGCCTCTCAGCAGATGGAGGCCAAAACCGTGGCCGCTCCATAAGCTGCAGAGAAACTATCTCTAATAAAACACGGGAGCTGGCAGAGCTTCTTTTAAAGCCAGCACTCTTTGTGGGGAAGGCAAAAGAAATCTGTTAAAAGAAACTCCCCATTATAATGGTCTCCCTACATCAAAAGGGAATTTAGTAGCTTTGTTGCTTTCACAGCAGCTAAAAAAAAATGTAAAAAAAAAAGACTTCTTGGGAGACACAAATTAAATATTTGTTTTCTTTGCTGACAAAAAAAAAGGATGAGGTTTCTCTCATGTGCTGCACAAGTAATTCGTGTGCGCTGCCCTCCTGTAACACTATCCTCTGCCACCATCAAAGCACTGTGGGTAGAGTTTAATCGCTGCCCCTACTTGCTCTGCTTCCCAGCCTTGCCTTAGAGGACAGGTCTCCCTTCGGAGAAGGATTTTACCCTCAAATCCCTCTTTTCAATGCCACACCCCCAGCACAAGATCACAAAGAAAGAGGATTGTTGGAACACAAAACCGCAGTCGTTTGATCACAGCGGCGTTATCACGTACAAATACCACAGATGCTTTCAAACCTCCAGGTATTTATATAAGAAATAGTTAATCTCGGCCCCTCGTCTTAAAGATACATTATTCCCTCTCCACCACCGAGAGCTGGCTTAGACTTGGAAAAGACGGATGGCATTTATATATACAGTATATATAAAATCAATTAAGGGTCCAAATAAATTAAAGGTCCAATTTATACAGATTAGAGGTCGACTTAAAGAGCGATACAAGTAAAAACCAAAACAACAAAAACAAAAGCCACAAACCTACAGCATATATACTAGCTTGTTTTGTGAAAACACATGGATCTGGCAGAACTGAGACTAATTTGCAACAGCATTTCAAGGGGTAACCTGCAGCACACAAATCAAGGTACCCACCGAACTAAACACAAAGTCCTGTAGAGTTGTTCTAAAGTTCAAAGTTTTTAAATGGATTTTTTAGAACATCATTTCTGCACTACTGCTGATGCCAACCCCATGCAAATTTAAAAGTTCACTGAACTAAAAAAAAAAAAAAAAAGGAAAATTAGATTAGGCAATTTAGGAGCATAATATTCAGAGTAACTTGAAGTGAAGAATTGCAGGAGTACAGTCCAGTCACCTCTTAAGGATGCACACTGAAAGCCTGAACAAGCAACTAGCACAGAGCTGCAGCAACTCTGACCACACTACAAGGTGAAGGGCCCAGGGAATGGCAGGATTTCTGTTCTATGGAAAATTCAGGCATTTCAACGTTTGTTTTTTAAAATAGAGCATGCCTAAAATTTTGACAACTAATAATTTGTCAAAGTTTCACATTCATGTTGCCAACCAAAATGAAACAAGTTTATAGTCTCTGAAATAGCCAGAAATGCCTCCCTTTCTGCTATTTTGGCATAGAGTGGCACTCAGCTCCTGCACGCTGCCTTGTGGGAGCTGTAGTTCCCGGCTGTATTCATCTTCTGTTATATATGCACACCCGATGACTGATTCTTGGGATGGATCAAACAAGTTTGGACAAGAGACACGTGTATTATATTACAAAAGTAGCCCCAGGAAAGAATGTAAGACTAAGGTATAACTGCTAGAGGGTGATTCCAGCATTAATACAGACAACTTAATACCTTACTGAATTCCCTCAGAGTGAGCTGAATCAACCCAGTAAAACAAAATATTTTAAATTTGAATCATACCTATCCAAGCACAAATATTTCTTTGAGCTTCCTCTCAACAGCAGGACTGATATTTCTGGCATCATCAAAAGTTTTCTGTGTTTTTTTCTAGATTTATGGAAACTGCTTTTTCCGTTAGAAAATATCTTAGGGGAAAAAGCTCCCAAATAGCTCTCCCAAGTGGCAGCAAACATCTTTGTGTTCCCTGCACAGTTGCTGGGCCCCAGGGTGAAACTCTTAGATACCATCTTGTTACCAGTTTAATTAAACATGAGGAGAATACACTCTAATTCTGTTAATAGAGTCCTTGAGATTATTGGCAGTGTAGTTGCTTCGGCTCCAGGCCGTAAGTCAGCCCGACATCCATGAACTTTCCCACATTGCTGTATAAAGAACTCAACCCTGGCTTACAAAAACTGTTGGCAAAGCTGGCTGCCCTCTTCTGAGCACGGCCCAAATGCTAGGTTTGCCACCGCAGTTCCCTGAGGAGAAACCTGGCCTCCATGTTGGGCACTTGGTGGCGACGCCAGCACAGAGGCCTCCTCCAGGAGGCAGTGACCCCATGTTGGACTTCACCTCCATGAGGAAACTGGCCTGAAGGAGGAATCCTCAGGGGAGGCACCATCACAGGAGCAGAAATGGCACCTGCACCTCTCAAGTTAGATGTGAAACCACATGGAAAGGCCCATCTGGAGGATGACCTCGATCTCCCTTATGTTGCCTGCCCACGCTGCCCTGAGGCCCAGCCATGCACCTCTGGATTTATTTCCTGGCACCTGGAGCAAGTTGTTAGTGACTCTACACACTAAATGCCTAAGACTCCACACATAAAGCGCCTTTGCAGCACCTGGGCCATAATGGTTCTCATTAAATCCCTTTATTATCCACGCACCTTCTGAAGTGCCCTTATTTCTCTCCCTTTTTGTTACTTTTCTTGTAGAAGATTATTCATGCACCCAATGGCAACATGAGAAACGGAGGACGCAGCATGCCCCACTGGCCAAGCGACCAGAGAATGGTTCCAGCCGAGGTGCTCTCCTCCACACTCTCTTTCATCCTTCCTGCCTGGCACCTTTAATGAAAACACAAGCACACCTTGGGCAGCCTCCTCATTACACCAGATTAGCCATTTATTTTCCTTCACTGTGTGAAAAGCAGAGCTGCTGTATGCAGGTGCAGGCCAGCTGAGAGGGAATGCATGCTTGACTTGAAGGGAGAATTTCAAAGCAAGCTAACTGTAACCTCCCGTTCTTTATAACAGGAGAAAATGCTGAGATTTTGAGACATATCTTCCATGAAATTAAACCTTACAGAAAGCAGGGATTACTTGTGTGCACCATGACGCTTTCGAAGCCTGTTAGTGTTCTCTTACCCTGTGTAAAAACTATTCACTTACTAATAGGCCATGACTAAGGAAGGCAAAGAGAAGAAAAGCTCTTCAGAAAGGCTTATTTTACAAACTTGAGGAGGTACAAGTCACTTTGAGATTTGTTTTCTTGTACAAAGCAAAACAAACATACCTTGTCAGCTTGACCGCACTAGCCTATGGCAACCCCAAGTCTTAGTGAAGCGAAGAAAAACAAAGAAGTGCTTTGTCTTCCCGAGCTTCAAGGGCTTTCACATTCAGCTTCAGACTCTAATCTAACTGGGGAGTCAACAAAAGCTGAGAGAAGAAGATATATGTTAGGAGACTTGTGGGTGAGTGGGAAGCTCCCAGGAAGTCATCCTCCCCTGAGGAGTTGTTGACTTAAGCACTGGATATCCTCAAAGGAGAAACAGCAATGGAGAATAACTTATATATATCCAGACCATGAGAAAGAGGAGGAGGGTTTTATAAATTACCTGCAGCAAGCTCATTCCTGTGAGCTCAGGATAGAAAGATCATGAGAATCTTCCACAGAGCATTTACCTCCATTAGGGGACCATGTGCCTTCACTAGTAAAGACAAAGACTTCTCCTTAAGCAGCTAGTCATAACATGTACAAAGAAAATCTTTCTAGAAATTATTTGGAGAATTTACAGGCACTCCATGCAGACAATAGGTTGCCCAGTGGTCAAAAAACTATCTCAGCTAAACTGATCTGTGAAAGTAATACTAAAGCATTAAGAAAAGCCTATTCCCTGACAAGCAGGGAAAAGAAAAGCTTGATGGCAAAGAATGTCTATTAGCCTTTAAGAAACACAGTCTGTAAAAAAACCTAAAGCTAATGAAGTAAAACACAAGGCCAAGCCCAATAAATCAGGATTTAAAAATCCATCTCCAGTTCAGCCTATTGCTAGATGGAGAAGGAAAAACCAGCAGTAGTAGCACAGAAAAGAAAGAAGAAAAAGGAGACCATGGAGACTGTAAATACTGTAAAAGAGAGATGACTGGTAAAGTATAATCTGCATCATCCACTTAATTAGTAACAATTTAGCAAGTTTTAGATAGATGCAACATGTAAACCATAGGACAAGCAATTCAGCTTGAACTCTTGGGCAAAGTTTGCTGAAAAGTGCTAATGTTATTTCTTGGGCATAAGGACAGTACTATATATAAATTATACAGCAGTTCCACACCTGATGTCATGCCACCAAAGTTAAATGAAAATATTGGAGGGGGAAAACTGCAAAAGTGGAGCAAAAATTATTTAGAGACTTGGAGAAAACACTTATGAGTATTTTGGGGTCTAAACCGTGATTACTTATGCACACTGAGCAAGAACTAAATTAGGAACCAAGCAAATGAACTTGCTAACCTCTAACTGTACACATGCACTGCACACTCCCCTGGACATGTAAAGTACATATATAGAAGCAGAGCTGGATTCCAGCTGAAAAAGCCAACTAGCTTTTGACGGCAAATCTTTTGTAGATGCCTAAACCTGTCATTTTTCAGTAACTGAAATCTTGTGATTAAACAATATTATTTTCTTTAAAAAAAACCCCACTCGTTTCAGCACTTTCCCAAACATAAGGAACTGGTGTAGCATAACTAACCATTGTGCGATATTTGAGATTATTGTATAATCTATTTTCAATCTTCCAGCTGGAGAGCAGAGACTGAATAGTTTGAAATCCATACAGCTATTCGATTTTACAGGCTTAATAGGCAAGTAAAAGGCAGGGCAGGCCAATGACACCAAGTTTCCTGTAAAATTGTAGTACACTGGGTCCAGATTTTATATGTGTCCTCGCTGTGCTTATTCTGACACAAACAGTTGCGGCAAACAGAAATATGTGCTGTCTGTGCAAGTTGGACTGGAATTATGTCCTTGCTCACATCTGATCTGTTCACACAGAAGTCAGCAGGATCAGCCAAAGGAAGAGCAGTTTTGGGGACAAAAGGTATTTAGCAACTACAGCAACAACAACAAAAAAGAAAAAATGTAATCATGAAGGAAGAAAGGTCATGAGGAGTACAGTATATACATCTTTATATTCTATGCATTGTATTGTAGTGTGTGACTAGCTCTTGTCCTCTAACTTAATCAGGAAGACATATTTTAGAGAGTGACAAGTAAGAATGAATACAGTCAGTCTTGTTTTCACCGCCGGACACAGAGATGGGGTTTGGATGTCTCTGCAACATTCATTTGCCAGGGAGAATGGGAGCCTGGAGGCAGAAGGATTAAAAAAATGAAATATATATATATATATATATATATATACACACATACACACACATATCCCCATAGTCATCTGAAATACAGGACTACATTGTCAGCTAGTGCAAATGATCATAACTCTACTAATTGAGAAGGAGCATCTAGGGTATAAACCAGATGAGTATCTGCTCATGATAAACTGAAATGGTGACCTTGGTCACATCTGATCTATTCACAAAAATATGCATGCCTTCTGGGGCAGATTTCCCTATCTGCTCAAGCATAGCTGGGGAGCCTGTGCAGCAATGTCCTTTGGAACAACCAGCAAGGGCAGAGGGAGTGCTCTGGTATAAAACAGTAGCGTAAATGACTACATCATTACGCATTTCAAGGAACAAATTCCACCCTCAGTGACACAGGGGACAATTAACGCCCACTGGAGCCAGAGAATCAATCCAAAGCCCACCTCTTAACCCTGTTGTGGACAACCTGCTGATAGCTTCAGCTCTCTCTGAATGTGGTTTTGGCATAAAACTGGTAAAATTGGGCTAAAATCACCATGTTATCCCCTCTATCTTACCACTGCTGGAACTGCTTGGGAGGAGAAGACTATTAGCATGAGGAGAGAATTTATCTGTCATGAGTAGCAGTGTGCTGCAGGTCACAGCAAATTCCTTGTCATTTACGCATGTGGCTCTCTGTGGTTTTAACCTTAGTGCAGTCACTGGTAAGTCAATAGTAACAGAAGGAGGTTTGGGGGGATGATTTATTTTTCCTTCTTGCTCCTGCAGAGCAACTGCATATTTTCCTTGTCAACAGCTGTGGCTCATATACACTACAAAGATAGGCGGAAAGAAGAAGAAGAAAAAAACCAATAAACAAGATGTAGGACTCTAAGGAATTGTTATTACATGCTGAGCATGCCAATATAATGCTATTCATGGTCTCTTTTCTTGGTCACTCGAGATTCCAGTGTCCTTTGTCCAAAACAGTTGCTCTTCCCCAGGAGTCTGTGCAAACTCTCATCTTCAGGCTGTCCTGCTAAATCCCAATGAGGGTTTTTAACTAAGGCAGGCTTAACAAGTCCAATATGTGCACCTAGCCGAAACTCTTCTGCTCTTCACCCCAAATTGCCACATGCCTGTCTATACTCTTTGTTGGTATCCTTCTTCCATGCTTGTTTTATGCTGACCTCCACATGACTGCTTGTATCCATAATCTCTTGCCTGTCTCACATGCTCCTGCTGGGATGTTTGCAGATGCTGGAGTCCACAGTGTCACTACATTGAGAGGCAGCAACACTTCTATGTGTTTTTCACCTTTTCCATACATGGCATTTTGCCCATGACTTAAAAAGTTCTGAGACATCTCTGGCTATGCTCTCTTTAGCTGTGTCTAAAAATATCTGCCTCTTCACTATAGAAAATAAGAACGTTTAGCCCCAACAGCAAATGAAACATAGGAATATGAACTGCTGTAAATGTGATGGAACAGAACTCCACTTTTGGTTACCACAGCTAGTTTTGTTATGAAAAGCCTGGGATTTTAGGCTGCTTTAATTTAACTGTAAATTCATTAGCACCTTACATGAAAACGCATGCATGTGACATGAAAAAACAATAAAGTTGAGACTCAGCCCTCTGCCTCAGCTTACTTTGGAACAGGAGAACATAAGAGTCGCAGCTGTCCACAAATATAAAACACAAGTGTTGACCTGAACCTTCACCCATCATCTGAGCCAAACTTAAGATGTATTCACTGTACTTTAAATATATTCAAAGCAGTAGGAAGTCCTTACCTTACTGTAAAACCATCTTTAAGAATTTGGGCACTTTCTAGGACAGCCAGCCTCCCAGTTTCATGACATTTCAGCTTGAAATATTGATTAAAATTTGTATGGTGATAGTGTCTCAAAGCTGCAACTCAGCAGAGACGCAACTCAGCCTTCTGTCTGCAATGCTTTCTCTGGAAGCGTTCAACTTCATGACAAAACAAACCAATTCTGCCGTTAAAGTGGCAAAAATGCATTTGCTGGTACTGAAGGAGACCATATCCATTATAATTGGTCCATAGAAGTCACCATACAAATTTACATTCAGTTTTCCAGGAGCCAAATCCACCTACGGCAACACAAATACGCCTACCTGAATTCAACAATAATTTGTTCAGCCTGGCTGTAGCTGGGCAGGGTAGGAGTCAAGAACGAATATTTACAGATACAGTAAAATCCAAGTAAACTTACTTATCCATGCATTCTGAGCTGAATTTTGCCCTTCAAAGAGCTCAGCAGAGCTGAGGTCAACAGAAAGAAGACTTGGTTTCCGATTTTCTTGGTTTCACCAGAAAGAACAATTTTAGGGGAAAAGGGATACAGCACCGAGCTTCTCACAGCCATCTCACTGCCCAGGTTTTTCCCTGGTTTTTCAGCTTGCTATCTGCTTTCATGCATGCCATGCCAGTCCCATAAGTGGTTATCAGAGAATATCGTATTACAAATACAAATATGCCAGGATACATTTGATGTGCATGCAGTCCCGTGGAAAACAAGTTATTCTCAGTAGAAAAGGAAGGACACGAGGCACCCAAAACAACTCTAATATACATCTTCATAAATAGATAATTCAAAGCAATGATAGTCACAGATGTCCTGCTGCCAGGCTGAAATCTGGCGTCAAGCTAAACCTCATGGAAAGACGAGTAGCCATGCTTGAGTTTCCACAGCGCAGGTTGGAAGCAGACTCTAACCACTAACTGACACTTGACTCCTCTCAAGTCACCTCCAGCAATTGCACAAACTCAACATCACTCTACACCCATTTGCTTCCATTCCCACAACAAGCCCATTGGATCCTCTCGGGTGGAAGGAAGTTCAATCTTGGCAGCACCACCAAGGTGAATAACAAACTGCCAAAAATCTTGCACTCCTGGTCTAGGCTCTGAACTGTGCCTACGTGTCTGGAGCCAGCTCCTTTCTCTCCTGGCTTTCTCAATGCCAACTTATTCTTTGTTATGCGACACGTCCCAGTCAAGGAACCGCATATCTGCTTTCACTCACAAAACTAGATCACCCACACACTGAGCCATCCCTGAGCTTGGAAGGAGATCGTTGGCTTTGCTCAATGGGTTTTAAGAGGGCAATCTTCAAACTTGTGCAACCAGCATATGACCTGATAAAAGGGACACTCAAGTTGACAGAG
>JAUBOD010000327.1:1883560-1898851 GCA_032353885.1 Nothura maculosa | reverse complement strand
CTCCTCTAGCCATGAATTCACTCTGCTCTTGCAGTGACACAGGCAGCCTACAGAGAAGGCAGGGTGAAGCAACCCAGGTCCCCAAAGCAGGGCTGATATTTATGGTCAACACTGAAAATCATGGCAATCAACAACAACAAAACATGGAAAACCCTGCTGGCTGTGGCTCCATAGGAAACAGGAGCGGAAAAGCATAATTGGGCAAAAAAAGCAAATGTACGTGGAAAACTCTGGTAAAGACACTTTTTTTCCTTTTTTTTTCCAAATCAAGTTTCCAAGGATGTTTTATAAACAATGGAGCACAGCAGAAAACACAGAATTTGCTTTTAAAAATAGTGTGTGGCAAGGGACTGCAGTTGCACTTGGGATGGAGCTGGACTTGGTGTAATCATTGGCTTTAGGGCCTTGGTCACAGCAGACTTCAACTAATTCACCTCCAGTAAAACCTAGATATCAGAGTCCTCCCTTTATTTACATGGCCAAACTTTTCACCTGTTTTTTTTTTCTTATCAGAATAAATGGAACTAACAGGAGTGGCAGGGGATTAGTTCTCTCAGCATCCACTCAACCTGCTTTCTTCTCTCTATCCCTGGTAAAACATTACACTTAAGCACTTGCTTAATTTCAAGCCTTGTGCTTTGATCCTGCCTGCTAATGAATTAAATTATTAATTTTAATTATTTATCTTGGAATATCCTTAAAAACATCTGGGACTTTTTTTTTCAATATATATCTGAATGTAGCAACAGGACCCAGATAAACCAGAGAATTGGCACTTCGAAATGAAACCGTAATTTAAAATATATTGTTTATATATAGGCCACTATTTACCATGGTGGAAAATTTAGCTTAAATTTAGCATCTGAAGTGTTTGTTTGTGTTTTTTTCTTTGTTTGTTTGTTTGTTTTATGGTGTTTTCTAAGACACGTGAGTTTCCCAAAAAAAACGCTGCATCCTCAAGCAATTCCCATGGGGAATGGAGGCTGAAGCAGTGAAGGAATGTGGACACTCTGGATGGGATAGCAAAGGAACAGAGAAAAAAATTTCTTCCATGAGAAAATAAGGAGAAAAATGATATTTTCTTTCTTAATTTCTGTTAGAAAATTGGTGTCATTTTTGTCTCCTTTTATTCAGTGGTCTCAGATTTTTAAGAACCTCCAGGAGTAACTCATCCTAAGATTGAAAGAGTTGTGTTTCCACCTCTTCTGCTGTGCAGGTTTTACTAGCTATTACTGTTACAATGAAATCTGATTCTAGTTTGAGTTTTAATGATCTGATAGAGGCCCATAGGGCAGTGCCTCACTCTCACTTCTCACAAATAAAAACAACTAAATAAGATTCCAGTATAGACTTTGGGACACATTTCCTTAAGGGCTTGCATAAAATAGAGTTACAAGCCAGAAGTTTTTGTAGTTATTTTTGTGTTATATTATATTTTAGGTAAGAGACTTCACACACGAAATTACAAAAACACTGTTTCTTTGCTATTTTTTTAAGAAAATAAAAAATGACTCATTGATATTAGAAGCATTTGTAAATTCTTTTGGAAAAAATCATTCTTGAGGACCACTGTGAAATTTAGATGCAATTTTGAAACCAAGCTTAGTTCAAATTTGCAGCGCTCAGAACTAGGATTTTGAAGTTAGCTGGTACAAATATGAACTAGAAGGGTCAGGTCCAAACAGGATGTTCATGAGCAAGATTTTCTAATGCGGTCAGAGGATCCACTCAGTCCTTTCTCAAGCCCTTCTGGAGATCTCTCTTAGACTCGCTTTGCCAGGATTTGTGGAGGACATTGCTTTGGCTAGAGGCTCCCCTATTATAAGGACACATTCACAGTGTGCCTTCCGTCCTAAGGCATCCTGAAACAATAGCACTGGGACATTTTCCCCATTAGTGCAATGCAATTGCTTCCCATTTGAGAAGTGCCATGGGTTTAACACCCTGCGACCTAATGTAAACCTTGGAAGAGAAGCTCAAAAAAAAGACAGAGTTTGATTGAAAACTTGCAGAAATGTCAGCTTTGCTTCACAAATACACCCTGGAGGCAAAGCTTTTGGGTATCAGCTCAGTTTCCTACATTGGGGAAAGCTGCTGTATGGAGAAGAAATGTCCCCATTCATAACCCCATACAACCCAACCAAAATCAAATGCCAAAGGCCCAGAAGCATCTGTCCCTTAGCCAGAAGTTGTTTTTCTTCATGGATGAATCAAACATACTAAGTAAATCACATGAATCACCAGCGGAAACATCATCCTTACAGCATCATCTCACATTTATGAATAAGGAGCTTGTTTTGCAGGTCCCTGGAGAAGAAATAAAGTGCTGTGAGCACAGGGAGGGGCTCGAGACTCTTGCAAACATTTTGCCTTAAGAGATGGCTAACAATAAAGGGCCTCCCTCCTCCTCATCCCCCACCAAAGAAAGTTATGGGCAATTGCTCTACAAACCAGCTCTCAATTTACCAGTCCTTTTATTAATAAGAAAATGCTTACACTGATGACATAGCTCAATAACCAGTTATAAATCGTATAAATCTGCTGCAACGGTTACAAATGGGCGGTGTGATTTATAGCTGAGGCCACTGGCTCCTACACCTGACATAAAACTTTGCAGGCAAGGAGCCACATGTTTCATTTTAGCCATATATTTGACGTATAAATCAGGTAGTGAAAGGCGCTCGCTCTCCACCCCCACGCCTGCCCTCGAAAACGCACGGAGCGAATCTTTTACAAGCAATACGTAGCTCACCATAACGAGGACACAACACGAGGCATGGAAAATATTAGTCCCTAATTTCATCAGCTTCTTGCAAAGGGGGGAACGGTGCAGCGACCTGCCCTGCAGCGAGGGTAGGTTTAGGAGGCATAAGCATGAGGTCCCTTGGCACAACCAGCTGGTTTCTTGTGCTCAGGACCACATTTTCCCCCTCGTTTTACAGACCTGAGGAAGGAAGGTCCCCACTTTTCCCTCCTAAGGCCAAGCAGAGTTGGGACATCTGCCCTTGAGGTCAAGGCAAGATGATGGAGCCATGAGCAGGAAAGGGAACTGTGCTATCACTAATGGACTTCTAAAGGGGAAATTTTCAGAGGCATTAATAAAATAACCCATCATGCAGGGGCATTCAGATTCCACAGATGTTCCTTATAGCTCAAGGCTTGCCCATGTCCATTAAGTGTCAATGGGAAAGGCTGGTTGGGAATCAATTAATGTCTTTGAGTTCCTGAGTAATCCCTAAGGCTTTTCAAGAGGATCTTTGTGCTCAGAGCTCATGCGCTCGCCTTTGCCCTTCCCTTGGGCTAGAAATGGTCATGGACCTTCAAACCCAAGTTGCAACTTCATGATGAGCCACCATCTTTGATTAAAAAATGAAGTCAGAGCATTTTCCAACTATTTTAGGGCAATTGGGGAACAGTAGTTTCTCCTACATCTGTGTGTGTGACCAAGACTAAAGTCTGTCAAAACCAGCAGTACTCCCTCATACATCTGGACCTTCTGAAAGTTGGCAAGATGAGCCAGATCTTTGCACAAAGTGCTGCCTGTAACTTAAGTACATAAATATTTGCCTTAGAAATCCAAATGCTGCTCCAGTTATCTGTTTGGAAGTTTAAACAGCTGATTTTCAGCGAATTAATAATTAAGTCCACAAACATGACAAATTTTCTGGAGATAATATGTATAAAAATGAGGTGAAATGCAAAATGCTATATAAATCCCTAAAGCTGTGGACAAAGCAACCTAAAGCTGTCTCATGCTTTCTGAAGAGTGGGTATAAATCTGCAGTACATTCACACAATCCCACAAATGAGTTTATCTCAACTGGATGAAGTCCTGTTGAAGGTTTTTGTGTCCCCTTTTCCAGGGATGTGGATTTTTCCATAACAGAGGTGTTGGCTATTTCTGGAAAGCTCTTGCTACGAGTCAAGCATGTGCTACTTTTCCATTTTCTCAGAAGAACTCTTTAAATACACTTGAGGCAATGGAAATCCATCTGGAGGCAGGGGTTGAAGGATGGGTTATGACTGCTTTAGTCAGTGATGCAGTGCTCTGAAGATGGAAGACCCAGCATTAGAGCAAGACTTGCGCAGGAATTAACTCCAATTACATCTTTACTTTGAAATATCAGCTGCTTTGTGTGGTGTGTTTTGTGAAGGGAGGCCTTTGGGAGACTTCAGTTAAGATCAGATGATTCAGTTACAGCATCCCTAAGGTTTTGGTGCAGTTGAAGCACTTGTATAGCTTCAAATATTAACATCTTTACATTCTTAACCACACAGATATGTGCAGTCCTAATAAACACATTTATACTCTTAGTCATACACTATCTGTGATTGGGTTTCACTAGTGTGCTTTCAAAGTGGATAAGAGATTAACTGTTTACCACAACATGAGCTGCTTGCACCATATCTAAGGTCCCATTATGTAGTAAAATATTGTTGTAAGAACTTGAAAGAAAACAAGAATGAGGGCAGATACCAATAGTTCTTGTAATGAAGCAGAACAGCACCAGTGATCTTCTTTGGGAATATGAAGTTCAAGATATGACTTTGGTCATCAGCAGGTCATTAGCAGCTCATTAGCAATGTTCATTAGCATATTTAAGTACATAGCCCTGGGGTTTCCAGAACCAGAAACTAGATGCACTTTGCTATAGTAATTCATAATTGGAAGCGCAGCAATGATCGGATCCAAGAAATGCTTTAGCTGAAGACTTCGGAATCTGCAGGAAGTTCCAGCGCAGATCTGCACCTCGCACCTGGTTCCTGTCTGACTAATAGGCAGAACCAGCAGTTCTTATCTGAACAACCACCTGTTATTCCCAGCAAACCCAAAGCCCTCAGCTTTGGAGGCATTCTTGTTTAGTCAGAAGCAAATTTCATAGCAAAGGTCAAGGATGTAGCTGCTAAACTTTCTACCTGCTCAGATCCATCCTGCACTAATAAATGCAAGAAAAAAAAGAAGTTGAGAGAAAGAGAGAGAGAGATAATTAGAACTGAACAAGACAAGAGGAGTTTTAAATGAATTTGTCTACCATTTTTGACAAGTTTTTCAAATAATGTTTGGTGAAAGATATTGCTTGAAATAGAGCCAGAAAAAAAATCCTGTTTACAACAAATATTTTTTCAGTAAATGAAAATCCAGCTATCATTCCCAGTCAAGGGAAAAGTTCTTTAAATTAACATATTAAAGGATTTTTCAACCCTAAAATGATTCTTTTAAATGAATTGAGGAACTTCAGTCTTCAAAGGAGAGCCTCCCCCCCAAAGGCGATGGCCCTTCTTTTTCTGCAGAATCACATACAGGAAGGGAATTCCTGCGTCCCAGATTCTGGGATTATTCCATTATACAGGGAAAGTCTAACCTCACAATCTGGGAATGTATTTGCTTGGCACTTTTTCCAACAAATGTGGGCCCCGTTACATAAAAATATGTATTATTAAAAATAACATGCCCTGATGGAACATAAATTCCAATTGCAATTTTTCTCAGATTGTTTTCTGCCGGGGAATTCTGGTGACAATTATTTTCTTCTGCCACTGCCTGCATTCCTCATATCACTGGAGTGCTCTTAAATCACAGCTAGCGTGGATCAAAGTCCTGAGTCAGGCTTTAAAAAGAGGAAAGCAAGTAATATCACCCCGACAGCACACCTTTTCCTCCCACTCAACTATATTCAACCAAAAGCCCTTTTGCCAGTAACATGCAGAGCACATCCATGTGATATTATGAACCAGATTTCACTACAACTGATCATATGGGTCCCAGAGCAACTTCTTTCCAAAGAAACAAATTGCTGGTGCCATCTAACATAGAAGACCTCAGTTACACCCCTACTGCTTGATGGTGAGTTTGGGTAGGAAAACTTAACTGTCCACTTTGTAGTCTCTTCTGCTTCCCTATGAAGCAGCAGATGATGGTTGAGTTTTGTGCTGTAGATGCTCCCTGTCCTACTTTGGTGCTTTGCCCATAGCAATTGAAGGTTGAGCCACAGTGATGTCCTCTTCACTCCCAACCACAGGTACACTAGGCAGAGCACTGACCTGGCAAACCATTTCACTGTTAATCTTGGGACTTTCCATTTGTTTGCCCATGAAAATGCACTGTGGCCCCCCCAACACATCTAGCTGGAGAGCTAGTGGGTCACCTTGTCTTAGAAGTCACCTTCCAAAAGCAGCTGAGCTCTACCAGAGATTATCTGGACAGCTTGGGTTTAACCCAAGTATGTCTCCAGACAGTCTAAGGCTCAAATCTCCCTGCTTATCCACCAAGTATCCACCCAGTACAGAGGCTTTTCACCCCAACATCCTTTTTTTCACCCATAGAACCACCCTCTCTTATGCGCATAGTGATCTTTTAGGATCACAGTATTAGTATCAAAATCCAGACAAATCTGAGAGCAGCAATTAGTATGCAGTCCTTCCAGAATAACATTTTAAGAGAAATAGCCACATGATCATTTCAGTCCTACACAGCAGCCCTGGCATTTATGCAAGCAGAGCATCAGGCAATGGCTCTCGAAAGCAAAAATTGAACCTCCTGGAAAAAACTTTTCAATGCAATATCTGAAACCAGGCTCCTTTATTAGTATGTACAGTTCTAAATCCTCAGCAAAATGTTAAAAATGTCCTCAGCTTGAAAAACAAAGGCTAAATAGCAGCCAATATGAAAATCTAATCATTAGGGGCTATTATCTACAGAAATGTACATTTATGTGTACTTAGCTTAGACAGTCAGACCTACCATCTAGTACACTGCTCAGTCATGTTACCCTTTCTCTGATTGCTTCCCAATCAGTGTGTTTTCCAGCAGTTTGTCTCATCTCTTTTAGGAGGTACCATATGCTTGGCCTTCCACCATTTCTCCTTCAAAGCTGTACATGTCTATGCAAATAATTTTGACTTCTTACATGCTGCCTTATTAAGTAAAGACTCTTTGCACCATTTTCTACTTTTTACAAAATACTGCTCTTTGTCCATCTTTAATCCTTGGCTTTAGCACAATTTGTGCAACAGGCTGTTGCATCTGTCTTGGAGCTCAGTTTTCTTTCAGGCTGAAATTTCTTGAAGCCTTAATATCTTTCACCTCATTTTCTCCCAGAACTTCACTGCTGTTGACCCTGAGAAAATGCATATAGGAACGAAGTTTCAGAAACAAATACAGATGTTTACTGATCAAGACTATATTGGATTAATATGTAAAGCATGTAACTTCTGAGCCCTTTCTTTTATGATGATGCAGAAGAAACAAAACCTAGCTCAGTATTTCAAGTCTGCACATAAGAAAGACTTAATATTGATTACTATCTACACATTTGTTACAGGAAGGATTCTCCAGGAAGAAAATCCATCATCCTACAATATTCACTATGAGAATCACTACCTTTGTCCCCATATTAACTGTTTTCTAGCATACTGAAAAGAATGTGCTGGAAAAATATTGTACTATTGAAATTACATATGTCTGTTAAAAGTACTTCTTGTTAAAATAGGTTTGTTACATATATTTGTTTAAAAGTACCTTTTGTTAAAAGTTTATTAAATTCTGAATTGGGCAAGTGCTGAATTTGGCAAGTTTGAGTTTATCAGCAAATGGGACATCCTCCTCTGGGGATGAATCTCATCAATCCACGGGGGTCTTGTGAAAAAAGGGAAATGAGGAGAGAAGATACATGGGAGGAGGTGATGAAGCTCTGGGGAAAGGGAAGATATATTGTGAGTGCCTTTGGGAAATTCAAACACAGACTCAGAAGTCTAAATTTATGCATCTATCCTGACTTTCTGAAATGATTGACTGCATAGTTTAATAATATTGGTTCCTGCTTTTAAAGCCTAGCTAGCGTAAAAAGCAGACTTGCTCTGTCGGCAATATATATGCCATGTTTTATTGCTTAGCTTCATAGCTGACCCTGAACTCAATTTAATGCTCACCCTTTCGTGTAATATATTCTAAGATATGTATCGTGTCACTGTTGAGCACCATCGTGCTCATACCTATGGAACTGATCAAAGTGATGATTAAACCTTCCCATTTTTATAGTAAACTGAGCTTTCAGAGCACTAGATGGTGCTAGAGAATGTTCTTAGCTGCTCCTTAGCTGCCTTCTCTGCAAGCTCTCACAGCGAACTGTTTGTTTTTGTAGGATACAACAATACAATCTGGATCAAACATCCATACTCTCTGCAGTGCTGCAGATCAGCTGCTTACACTGCTGATCATTCTTTCTTCTTGTGTGATGAGGAGGTGCTTGTTATTGCCAAAAGCAAGCTGTCAAACCCATGAGTCAGGCTCCCCAAATCATGAGACTGCCTTCAAAAACAGGGGATGATTTTTATGTGTACTTTTTATTTGCCTTCAGTTCCTGAGCTTTAGAATGCTGTTTATGCATTCCTTAGGGAGATGTAAAAGTGCTGGACACAAAAAAAATACCCCAACATTTGTGCCAGGGCCATGTTTGAGCCACAAAGTTCAAAGCAAGGTACAGACCTATCTCACTGAGGAACTTGGGTGTGAAACTAGGATTGTGACACTCCCAAAATGAAAAATCTACAAAACCACCAGATGAAAAAGAGATTTAGAAAGCAGAGTAGGGAGTTGCACACTTTTGAGTCCACTAAGAATTGTCTGGAGCACTTGCTGGGACAGTAAGTGGCACAGTAGACCCAACAACTGCCTGCACCTACAAGAAGCTTTCTTCATGGCATTAAGGGCAGAGGGCTAAATCTTCAGCTGGTATCAAACAAATTCATGACTATTCATAGAATAGAGCTACTTATGTACCCTGTGAGGTATAGAATGGGCAAGGAAGGCCCTTGCGTCTTCATCAACGTAGCTGCCTTGCTCAGACCACTGTGGGCTGCATCTTTCTACCTTGAAGGTGCCCCTGACATCAGTGACAACTGGTCATTTTGCCACTGTGAAGTACAGTGAAGGAAAGAGGCAATGTAGAAAAACCTTATTTTCAGTCTTTCCTCTGCCCCAGACTTGAGATCTCTCAGGGAACCAAGATGTGCCAATGCTATCCACATAACTGGACAGCATGCGATATTTCTGCTGCACAACAGCTCAGCTAAATATACTAAAGACTGAGACTCGAGTGCTTAAAGGGAGGCCAAAACTAGGTAGAACTGATTGAATTATGGGTTTGTGGTGCCTTACAGCTGCAGGAGACAAGCACAGTACAGATGCCAGCACCAAACAAGACACGCAGAGCTGGAGACACCAGCTGGTCCCCGACAGCTGGAGGGGACCCCAGCTAGCGAGTCAGGGCTACGTGTTGGCCAGCCCTGGAGCTCGCACAGTTGGACACAGCCCTCCTTCCCTCCCTGTCCCTGGGGCATCTGCCAAGACAGGTGCCTCTTGCCCTTAGCTTTGGCCTCATCCTCACCAGCTGGTGGCATGGTCGGAAATAGGAGTTTTACCATAGTCCCTCTGGACTTCATTACCACTTGAAACAACCCCCCAAAAAACACTGGTGGATGGAGAGGGAGAAGGGGATAGGGGCCACCTGCTCTGCTAAGGACACTCGGTCCTAGACCAGAGTGTTGAGTTCAGATGGAAACGTCAGAGAATTCAGACGTGACATAACAGAGTCACAACATCTTCACTGAAACAGCCAGACAGATAACAGCTAAATAATGACATTTGCCATGAGCAGGTATTTATTGCTGTTGTATTTTTAGTGCAATTGTGTCTTTAAAGAGACCTGGTTGGGTCGAGTTAGGCCTGTAGCTAAAGATATTTCAAAGCCAAGATCAATTGAAATGTTCCTGGGTTTTGATTTTAGTTGTAATGGAAGAAATTGATTGTACAAATTTAAGTGTTTCCCTGGAGCATTCACAGAGCGCCAGAAATGAAGCTGTAACCCCAAAGGGAAGTGGCTTCCTGTGCAGCGGTGCCTCACCACGCTCCCATTTTCTATCCCCCACATCTTCCTAACCATAACCTGAGGCCGTAAATTAGCTCTTAATTGATTGTTAACCTCCCGGCGTCCCTCCTGTGCGCCTTTTATTTACATTAGCTGTCCAAAAGAGCAAAGAATTCCCCTTCAAACTTCCTTTGGCCAGAGAAACATTCGACGTCAGCATCTCAAGTTGCCTGACTTGCTGTCATCACTTCTCATAGCTGCTCTCTGAGACTCCCTTTCCCCAAATCTCTGCCTCCCAACGTTTCTCTAAACTACCTCTTAGTTGTCAACTTTTCGTTTAGCTACTGCTATGAAATGAGAACAGGTTCATTTTTGGCCATCTGTATAAAAATAAATAAAATAAATAAATAAAATAAAAGGCCGCTGAGGAGGTAGGGAGATAATTCTTGGTTTCTGAATGAGATACAACTTTGGGATGCTAGGGATGGGATATTCCATTGAGGATTCCCATCCTCAGATGGAAAGCCACTGTTGATTAATACCCAAGAATAAATTCAATAGGGTTATAAGCTATCATTTATTTAAGTGTCACCAAAGTTTTCAAATTGCACTGCCAAAAAGAAAGCTTTTCTCTTCTGAAGTGAGTTCTCCTCTTGCAATAGCCACTCTAAATGAAGATTGAGAATGTCCTAAGACCCACCACGATGTGACTTTGACTTAAGCAAGTTATTTCATGCACGTTGCCTTGGTTTCCTCATCGGTAAAATGGACACAGCAGTTTCAATCAAGCAAAGACTGGTCTGAGATGAACAGTATTTTCTATGAGTTACCTGGCGCCCAGTTAAATCTGTGTTTGGGAACAAGAACCAAAAAGCTGGGAGAAGCAACTAGCAACATTACTAAGAGGTTCCCTTTGGCCATGACAAAATAAAAAGATATATTTGAGCCTTTTCTTCTGATTAACACTGCAATGGACACACTGAGAAAAATATTTATTTCCCCTCAGGAAAGGAGCCCAGGTTGGCACTCGCTGTGCTGGCTGGCCGGGCAGCAGCCCTAATCTGGGTCTGTCCATCAGTCCGGGCAGCGCAGAGCCCGGCTGTCCCCTCTGGCCGCCCCCTCATCAGCAGCGAGGACTTTGTGTCCTAAACGCTCATTCTTTCCATAGCGTAAAAAATAAACCGGTATGTGCTCCGCTCCAACACCGCTCGTCTCCATCGCGCTGGGGACAGCCCAGCCTTGGCTTGTTGTTCTCTCGGGCGATGCGGCAGCTCCGGCAAGAAGAGCATCACAGTGGGGCTCATCCTGCGGAGCGCTGAGTGACGCCGCATCCCCCAATAAATTAAAGTGGCACTCAGCGCCGCAGCCCAGGGCTCGCACCCGCGTCCTCCCCGGATTATCGGCCTCTCCTGCGCCGGGTGTGTGCGCCCCTTGGGGAGTCATTAGCTGTGACTGAGAGCAGAATAACTCCTTTAGCAGAAGGTTTCCACACTTGCGTTCTCAATGGATTTATCATGCTCGCTAAAACAGGAGGTGGAAAATATATATATATATATATATATATTTCCCCCTCAATTTTTTTTTAAGAAGAAATCCCTGAAGTAGGAGCCATTCCCCAGAGACTCCTTGCAGCAGAAAGCAGCAGTGGGGGAAGAGGGAGGGAGAAGGAAAAAAAATGGATATAGTAAAACTTTTTAAGGGAAGCATGAATCGGTTCTTCAGAAAAACAAGGCGGTGGTGCCAACTGGAAATGTTTGCTTTGGGGGTGAGCGAGAAGGCTGGCGTCAGCCAGGGCTAGAGCCATGCCAGCGGAATGCAATATTGGGGAAGCAGCAGGTGACTCAATCACTGGCAATTTGCCCAGGAGCAACTGGATGCCTTTGGATTTTTTTTTTCGGTGCACGTTGCTTTTTTTTTTCCTTCCTTTTTCTTTTCTCCCTCTGCCCCGACCCTAAGCAAGCAGAGCCCCAGCAGTTTGGGGTCCGGGATTTGGGAAAGGCACAGTCCTGCCGGAATACCCCCATGGTCTGCCCTGGCTGCACAGCGAGGACATCTGGCAGCAGGAGCCGCATTTATGCAGACGGGGCTAAATCCTGCCTGAGCGCAGCAGGACGGAGAGCCAGGCGCCACAGGCTGTGTGCGACGGCGAGGGGGGGCAAGGGGCAGGCATAGTACAAGGGAAGGGGATACAACCTCCAAGCACAGGAGTGTTTTTCCCTCCAGTAACACCAAATATCAAACATTAAAGATGAGACTTTTGTTTATATCTTTGGGAGAAAATGGGATTTTTTTCCCCTAGGTTTATTTACTTGCACAAGTGCAGAAAGTGAGTTATGCACGAAAAGCTGAATTTCCCCCTGTGCAGAAGGCCATTAACTCCCCACAGTACATGGGGTAGGTGCAAAGAACCCAGGGGTGTTTTTTCCTGTGTATCTGTCCTTTTTCTCACTGTTATGGGGTCTGTGCAGAGCTGCATGCTGAGCCCAAGTGGCCTGTTCCAGCAGCCTGGAGCCTGACCCAGAGCCACTGCAATCATTAGGGATTTGCTTGTTTTGTTAAAAGAGGGAAATCAATACTGGACCAAGGTCTGAGCTCGGTGTGATGGCACCTGATGTGCTGGTCTTGGCTGCAGGTCTTCAGAATTAAAAATGAGCTATAAAATCACCCTTTCTCTCTGTAGGGTTAGAAGCTTACTGGATGGGACAGGAGCTGGTGTGAAGGCTGCCATGGGTGATGGGCTGTATCTGCTGCTCTCAAACCTGCAAGGTTCAATGCCACCCAGAGCAGGCTGCCTTGGTTGATGCATGTCCATGACACCTGGGACCAGCACCTGCTGGTCTTCCCTCTGTGGTGTCATTGCTCCCTGAGGAGAGCATGGACAGAGACAGAGCAGAGGTGATCTTCCACGTGGCGAGGCCGAACTGATCCAGGAAGAGCTAGGAGAGAAAAAACAGATTTTCTCAGCAAATATGGATGCCCAGATAATCTCCTAAGTCATGTTGTGTACATGTGCAGAGAAATTTGGGAGAAAACTGAAGCCCTTTGCAGCATGCACAGAGAAGACTTTAAAATAATGACCTTCAAAAAGTCTTGACTAGCTCTTGATTAGGGGTCTTTGGGCTGAAGAACATTACTGCAAATTGTGCTGTTGGGAGTTCAAATGACTTTACCCCTGCCCTCTGAGCCTCATACTGCCTGTGTAGGTGCCAGGGAAGACCCATTCAGCCCACTCACCCCTGAAGACCTTTAAACAGCAACCTCAGATCTCCCTCGCCACCTGATATTCAGCTTTATTCCCCTCCTGGCTTTCAGAGAATCTCTGGTTTGGCAATGATAATTTCAGCCTGACCACTCATCACTCCATTTACTCCCTCCTCCTTACGTTCTCCTGGTTTGGGATCATGATGCAGCTCTTGGGTAGAACAAGCCAAAATGTACACTATGTCCCAGGCCCCATCCTCCTCCCTTTTTGCATCCATTTTCAGCTCAAAAGAATCATATTCTTAGCAAGAGGATGGGTTTACCATCAAATCACTGGACAAGGACTTTAATCAAAATGGATTGCATTTCCAGGTCAAATACTAGTTTTTTGTGAGATCTTAAAAAAAGCAATCCCCATTCCAGATCATTTTGCACTGTATGATGGTGTATGTACTTTCTTTTCATTGCTATTTCTTCTCTTTTAATTTTAAAGGGCGGAAAGATTTTCTCTCTTATAGAATGCATGCAGAGCAAACCAGTGCAAAGCACTTGTTTTTATTGTAAGGCATCTCGAGCAATTATTTAATAAAATACCTAAGCTCCTGACAGAATGCCCTGGAGGAAAGAACATTTCCCCAAGCTCCTTTTGAGATGAATAAACAAACTTTTGCCTTGTAAAAAGGATCAGATCAGAGCATGCAGCCCCCTGCAAACATGTGAGATGCCACAGCCACCCGTTTGCACAAGACTTTTCATCATCTGCCTCTTTCTTCCTGAGAAAGTGCTGATAGGTAGTGAGAAATGATATTGCAGATACTCTTAATAACTCACCAAGATAAATGTCACAGGGAAGGTTCCCATATGGTCCTGTGCTCCGGTATTGACAGCAGCATGGCTGTACAAGGCAAGGTGGCCAGCAGCAACTGGAGAGGATTGGGCTCTTCCCTGGCTTTACGTGGTGCTGATTTGCAACTTGGGGAATCGGGTTTTGCTTCCCATTCCTCAGTTTCCCCCGCCATCTGTAATGGTGAAATAATGATCTTAGCTTCTTTTTAAAGCTGTTTGAGACCTGTAGATGAACAGCCCTTTTAAAGAGGTAAGCAGTATTATAAGCAACGGCCCTCTCATCTGCCAAGAACCAGAAGTGATATGAGGGTGATGAAATTCCGGCCACCTCATCAGCAAAGCATGTTGTCCTGGCCTTCAAGACAAGGTTAGGGCCCTTGGAGAGAGCCTCTTCCTTTTTGGGACAGGAAGGAGGGGACACAGACCCAGCACATGCGTTCCTATTCTTAGGCATTTGTACCCATGTATCACCACAAATGCAAATGTCCCTTCACCTCAAAAACCCACTCAAAACAAGTCTGTAGCATAAAGCCATTGGTCCTGAGAGGTCAACCACACATCAAGGATTGATTTTAAGAGACTGGACAGTTTTCCTGTGACAGTTCATCCCGGGTGGACGCAACAAGCACTCAACAGGCCAAAGCCTCTGTGTTGGCACAAGCCCACCAGCAGTCACTTGTCCAGAGGACAGTGGAGAAGACAGAGGGCACTAGGTTGAGGCTGGAGCTGGAGAACACTCAGGTGTCCCCGGAGGAGTGTCTGTCCATCAGATGACGCGAGCCTTGGCCGGGGGGAAGGAAGTTGGACAGAGGCAAGAGGCAGCACACGGGCCTGGCCACAGAGGAGCTCTCGGAAAGCGGCCGGAGGCACGATCGGGAGCTGCCTCGCACCACGGGGCCAAATCCGGCCCTGGCGGAGCCCCAGCGTCACGGCCCTGTGTGCGGCCCCGCCGCGGCGCCTCAGACGCCAGATGCCTGGCGTGTTTTCTCAGCTGTGCAGGCCGCGGCGAGTCACACGGGGCCCTGTGTGCACCTGTGCGACCCCGGGCCGCCCGGCTATTAACAGCCGGCGACAGCGCTCTGATGCCGTATCGCTGACCGGCCGCGGCGCCGCGGTGCTGGCTGGTAAATTAGGTGCCTTGCTGACAGCCTCATGCTCCTCGAGGCCCGGATGGATGCGAAGGAGAAAGCACCCAGTGCTCCTTCCGGAGAAGATGTCTTCTTGAGATGAGGTGGCCCTCAGGGTCTCCTGATGAATGTTCAGGGTCCTCCATGAGGAGATGGTGCTGGAAAACAGCACAAATCCCTGGGAGAAGCTAAACTGGGGATGGTTAAAGAGCAATGTGAAGCCACCAAGGCACATTCAAGGCAGTAAAAAG
>JAUBOD010000327.1:1870531-1883460 GCA_032353885.1 Nothura maculosa | reverse complement strand
ATATTTGCACACCCAGAGGAAAAGTCCTACCATGTGCAACCTCTTTGTTAGACACAAGATGGGTAGGGCGATGGCTTTTACTCTGTCTCTTTTGCACTGCTGACCACAAATAAGCACAATGTAACTAATTAATGGAGCTGGTTTGCATCACAATGAATATCCAACACAGACTGCAGAGCCTTGGGAATTAGATTTTGATGCTTTTGTGATGCAAAAAAGATGATTTCCCAGGCATCATGTGCACAGCACAGCCAGATCTGTGACTTTTCCTCTTTTTCCTCGTCAGTTCTTGGTTCAGGCAGAAAGATGATTTTTAATGCCAAATCATTGTGCTGCTTCCCTCTTTATGTCAGGCCACAGGCTCACCACATTCTGGACTGGTTGCAACCCATCTGGTTTCACTAATACATTTAATATAATATTTATAACTAGCTAAGGGCTGATCATATGACTGGTATAATCAATAAGTCATATGCCAACTGTGGTTGTTCTATACCTCAAGCTATTTTTCTTTAGTTTAATATCCAGAGCCTGTTGGGGTATTTGCACATTTAGTTGCTGCTTCGCTGCCTTGGCAGCCCAG
Organism: Nothura maculosa; assembly: GCA_032353885.1. Classification (NCBI taxonomy): domain Eukaryota; kingdom Metazoa; phylum Chordata; class Aves; order Tinamiformes; family Tinamidae; genus Nothura; species Nothura maculosa. The sequence continues at coordinate 1,882,877 of JAUBOD010000327.1, read as the reverse complement.
TATTAAGGAAGGTTTTCCTGAATCTCAGTATCTGTGAAAAGAAAAAATAAGTTTGCTTCCACCCAAAAAAGGAAATGAGATGAGAAAACCAACCAAGGGCTCAGCTTGCCAGATACCGCTTGCCACCATCCCTGGCTTTGCTGAAGGAATTTGGCTTAGGAAAGTTGGTCAATGTAAACATAACCATCTTTTCAACAAGTACAAGTATGGCTTAATCACTGCCAGAAAATGAAAGCCAAGTATGACAGCTTTAGTTCATCTATATCCATTTGTGTAGTCCATCTTCATATCCAATAGACCATTGGATAGCATGAAGTAAAGACACCTTACACCTATATGGGGGGGGAGACGCATTGCTTGCAAATACCCCCTTCTTGTCCTTTCTGTCCTTCCACTTTGCATGGCTAGAGTAGGTTCAAAGGGAGGAGGAATCTCCTGGCAGATGCTCAGCTATGGAAAGATGCATTCTTGGTCAATCTGGCAAGGCACTTTGTCACATATCTTCCAAAACCTTTGGTCGAGGCATCTTTAAGAAAAGAGACATATATCTTAGTTGAATAGAGTGAATATCCTCGGTGTAAATCCACTGGAGTTGCACCAGGACATGACTTGGCTCTGTGTGCTTGCAAGAAGACAGGACAGCAGCAAACTCTCCCTTCCCGTGGGTTCTTATAGCATGCCACAGGCTGTATAAGCAGATGATTTCACAATCCATTCTGGCAGGGGGAAGGATGACTTCAGGTTTGAGCTTCCCACATCACTTCTACCAGCTGTCCCTAGAGAGGTAACACGTCCATTGCAAAGATGATTCCATGCCTCGTAGCCAAGCGGCACTGCTTTCTTGTGCTCTCTAGCAGGAGCACAAATCAGAGGGTCCCTTTGTGACCCCATCACATGCGAATTCAGCAGCAGAGTAGACACTGTGCAGCAGCCCAGGGAGGACAGATTGAACACCTCAGTTTTATGCCTGGGCTTTCAGCAGTGACAACTGCTACGTTGTGAGTCAGCTTATTCAGAACTGCTCTACGCTAAAGGGATTAACAAGCTCTTCACTGCTTGGATCACTTCACAGTGGAAAGATCCAAAATCAACTGATGGAAAAAAGATAATTTGTTCTCTGGAGGGAGCAAGATTGTTTATGGAACCAAATGATCAAACAATGATTCCAACTGCTGCAAATTTTCTCTCTTTATGTTAGCACCAGGTACACAAGTCACGTACCCAAACTCAGTGGGGCACTAGTGTGGTCAAAGCAGACTCATAGTGTCATCCCATGGCTGGGACTTTGTACCTATGTTCTGACCTAGTTCTGTGGGGTGGTCAGTGTTCAACAGCAGGGGCAGGGAGGAGAAGTGACAAGAGCAAGAAGTAGCCCTTCTCTCCAACACAAACTGTAGGCACAGTGCCAGTGGGAGCACACACACACTTGAAGTGATGTTAAGTTCTGAAACGTCCCTATACTGCTGCTCCTGAAAAATCACAAATAGCTCATCCATTTCCATCAGCACACAAGGACATGCAAAAACTTTTCCCATTGACCCTGCACAGCCCCATGCTTTGCACAAACACCTCTCTCCATGGAGCAGGATACTCAAGAATTCATCCAGTACCAACCTTGCCAAACTCATTTTTATACTTGGCCAGCTCACACACACACAGAGTTTGGCAGGGAAGAGGATGAACGGACTGAGCATCAACACCAGCACCAGCAGATGAGTAGTGTTTGTGACAGACAAAACAGCAAGACAACTTACGGAGATTCATCAAGCCTCCACCATCTCCACACTTGTGAGAGTCACTCAGTTGGCCTTCTTCCTTTATAGCACATTTTACAACAGACTTAGGACCTTGCCTGTGTAAGGCATACAGATCTGTGATCTACCAGTTATGAGATGCATAATCTGAGAACCAAAATGCAATGTTCCATTGGGAGTGAGTTCCCTTAGCAGCATCAGGCATTGAAAGGAGACAGGCTCAGCAGATCAGGGAGGTGTCAGCCATGTGGCCTCAGAAAGGATTTTGGTTGTCACCTGAGGCAGCATGAGGAATTTGTTATCTGTTCACATAGCTGGGCCTTTGGAGGCCACATTTTAGGAAGGAAGACTGCTTTAAGAATCACAAGTGCAAACAGCTTGTATCAAAGGCAGTCATACGTTGAATGAGTGCATATTGTTTCAACCCTGAGAAGTTACAGGACCTTATCAGAAAATGCTATTAGAGGTTTCATACAACCCTGCTTTCCTTTTGTATCTGTCACGGAGGCAGCTAAGCTCTGTGACAGATGTGATTCAAACCTATCTAACCAGGACCCTACTAAGGGTTTCCAATGTTCACACAGAGCTTAGCACTTCAAAACAACATTCTTTGGGCTCTTCTCCATCTGGAAGAGTGAATGGACTACAGCTGGTCTGAAAATGGAGTTTTTTCTTCTCTCACAAAAATTCAAACTTTTGTTAGAAAAAAAATTAGCCCCAGATAAACTTTCTGCTTTTAGCTGCAAAGCTTCAGTAAACATCTGAAATTTCATGCTGAAAACAGACACTTCTCATGAAAAAACGTTTAATCTACAATGGCATTTTCTGTCAAAAAAGTATACAAGAGGTAAACAGTTTTGAACAGTCCTGAAAATGCTTCTGCATAGTCAGTTTGCGCATATCAACTATTTTAAACATCTTTTGGAATACTCTCATCTGGACCTTTAAAAAGGGAAATCTTTACCCCCTTCTTCACAGGTAAGCTCAGCAACAGATCCCCATAATGGCTCCATGGCTTTCCTCGCATCCCATTTCCAAGCTGATTTTAACCAGATTTAATAGCTTCAGAGATCGGTACCTGCAGATATAAAAAGGTAATGAGTCTCTTGGGAATTTGCCTGGGACTCTGAGTGTCATTAGGAGCAACTGGCAGCATAAAAGTGGTTGCAAGTTAGGGTGAAGACTAAAATTAAAGAGCTTCAATTTCTGATCCTACTCTGCACCAGGTAGAGCTCTACTAAAGGAGTGGAAAGTGCAAGAGTGAAAATGTTCGCATGAAAACCAGACCCAGGTCCATATAGGACATTACAATAGGCCTTTCAGGGAAGCTAAGGTTTGCTTTTGAAACATCTCAGCCCAGTATCACTATGAGAAATATTATCAGCTCTTTCTGTTGTGTTATTATTCCATTTACGTTTCAGCAGTGCAATTTCCTGCCTGCTCTTTGAACAGCTATCAAAGGACTAGGCACCAGATCATGGCAGGCATTCTTCTGGTGGTGACATCTGTTAAACTAGTCAGTCTGTTCCTACACAGCCCACTCAATGCATCCTAAAATATTTTATAAGCTGCCAGTGGAAGGAAGAGAGAATGGTAAAGTGGGTCCCTGAGCCTTATTATAGTCACCTTGATGTTGTAAGGGAATTACATTCAAGTAGCCAGAATTTCTGGGTCCCTTCAGGTTAGGGTTTCTGTGTTACCTCCAAACCCAATAAATTCCACTTAGTGCCATCTGGCACTTCATATCCTTCACTGTTTATCATAGAAGAGCACTGGCAAATCAGCATATGAGACTCAATCCGAAAGCCTCTAAAATTCCATGGAAAGATGGCTACGAATCATGCTTAAAAGTGCAAAGTTTTATTCATAAACATGTCTTCTACAGCCTTGGTGGAAGATGCCCTGCTTTGAACAACAAGTACTTAAATAGCAATGAACAGTTTCTAAGAAAACATCTGGACTCCTAGGAAAAGCCTGCTCTAATCACATTTAGAGAAGCTAAGAAATACCATTAATAAGATAATTACCCAAAGGCTTACATATTAGCATCATTACTAATTTTGCTTTGCGCAACGTCACTGTTGCTATTAATATCAATATGTTCCACAAATATAGTCAAGTGCAGCTAAGGACTATTCACAGCTAATTCTCATGTTATTCATAGGACCTTCAGTTTGTGTCCCCATCTCTCCTCTGCACTCTGGCTATATTCCCAAATGTTTTCCACATCAGTGCTGACTTCTGCCTGAGTGTCCAGTCCTGAAATCAGCCAGAAATGTGGCCAGGTACTTGAGGATGTTCTTGTAGGTTTGGTTGCTGGTTTCCCCAGGTAGGCAGCATTCAAAGAGTCCTCATTCCTCTCTGCTCCTCATTATCCTTCTTGGTTATGGTGGTGTCTTCTGAGTCTTCTCACTGCTGTGCTTGAGGCACCGGTTCTTGATCTCTATCTGCTGGACATTGTTCCCATTCTGTCTCCTCCTTGTCTTGGCTCTTATCTTATGTATTGATTGCTTTCCCCAATCTTCTACCTAATCCCAGGCTAAGCTGTGATCTTCTTCTTGGAATAGTTCCTAGCTACATTTTGGACAAATTTCACTTACCTGGATCAGTGCATTCCCCAAATTCCCAGCACTGGAATCCACTAACTACTGTTGTCCTCATCATCTTCTTTGGAGTCCTGCCTCATCCTGACCACCTAGCTGAGAATTCTTAACAATCAATCAACAACATTGCTGATCAATCATATCTTTTAACTAGGAGACTGGTGTTTTATTAACCACCAGATCTCAGCCATGTCCTACACTGGATAGCTGTGGAAAACCACACATTTTTGGGTCCTGCAGATTTGTAGATGCAAGTATTTTCTCTGTGTTGATAAGGATTTTCTAACTAGCAAGTCTGGTCATCTTTTCTCCCAGACACACAGCGAGCTGAGCAGAATCAATGAGGCTGCCAGCCTTGCTAGTTAGCAAAACACAGAGGGTGCTTAATCTAACAGCCAAGACCATTGAGCCACAGCATTGAAAATCATGACTGCATGCATAATGATAACTAAAACTAAGGGCCATTTTTTAGCTACAAGGCAATTGCCTCAGCACAACATGTATGCAGGAGGCTAAATACTCCACACCTGCCCAGCAAAGAATAATAACCGAAAAAAAAGACCATGTTTGTATTACCTATTTGAAATTATCCCTAGTTCAAGTTACTCCCAAATCAAGCAGGGGCATCATCTGAGAGCACCCACTTGGTCCAGACAACAACTATATCATGGAGTGCAATGGCATTTAACAGTAGAGACCCAGAGATGCAGACCAGAGGATGGTCCTGGTTATGGTCATTTATCTTCCCTCTTGAGCAAAGATTCAAAGTCAGGGATGAAAGACCTGGGAGGTTGTGATTGAGCCCTGGAACAAGTTGCTCAGGGAGGTTGCAGAGTCTCCTTTTCTGGAAGTCTTCCAAACCTGTCTGGATGCCGCCCTGTGCCCCGTGATCTAGGTGTCCCTGCTGGAGCAGGGGAAGTTGGCCTAGATGATCTCTAGAGATCCCTTCCAACCTCAACCATTCTGTGATTCTGTGATTCTGTTGCAATGACAAAGTTCTGCTACAACTGTCTTCACTAGGATGATGGGGCTGGAGAGAATTCAAACAATAATAACAAATCAACTCAACTATCAACCAGATGAGAGGTGCCAAATCATAGACACGGCCCCTGAAAACCAACTTCGTGGCACTCTCTCCACACCAACCAAATTGACAGATGTGTCTGATTCTCAGCACAAAACAGGTGACATTCAAGACAGCAGGATATTTAAACCCAAGCCTGAATCCAAACTGCAACCCAAAGGCAGCATAATATTTGACAGCAAACTAAGATCTCTTGGCCAGAGCCCAACTCACCAGCAGCCATGATCTCCTGGGCTTTCTAGGGATGCTTTGAAGTCTCAGATGCTGTGTATTGGCCCATCGCTAATTTCTATTTATCTATTCCTTTTTGCTGCACTGCTAACTTGGAGCCAGTTGAGTAGAGAAGTCAGAAGTTCACAGACCAAACTGTCAGAAAGTTGATAATGTCCATAGAGCATTCATTTATGTGGTGTGAAACATGTTAGGAAGCCAAAGTAGAAAAACTATATTGCAGAAGTGGCTAGAATAAGTATAAGTAATAATCTTGGCAGTGGTCATAGTTTATATCAGATTAAACCTAGGAAGATATTTATTGGCTAGTATTGAACCAAGTCCTGCAGCAGATTGACTTAAAGGTTACTAGCCACATCCTTTATGGATAATGTTAAATAATGGAGCTTTTTCTCTATCTGTAGGATGCTGATAGGCAGTAACACAAAACTGAAGGATCATATCAAAAGAAAGCTAAAAGAAAAGTTAACAGTTAAGGCATTTCAGGACCAACATAGTCCATTTTAAAAGTGTTTACTCAATGCTAAATGTTAACAGCTACTATCTCTCTTCTAAAAACAAAAGATCCCTAAAACCTGTAAATGCTAAACCGCTATCAGACTATTTAGACTGTTAAAAGTAATATAGGAATTATGTTCAAAAATGGAATATAGGAAAAAAAACATACCTTCAGATATGCCGATGTCAGAAATTAAAACAAAACCTACAGAAAGGAAGAGGAGCAATTTCCTAGCAATTTCCTCTTAAAGCTAATAATAAAAAACTGCTCCAAACACATCCAAAGCAAGTGATTTTCCAGGGAGCTGGTGGACTAATAGGTGATCAATATGTGATAGATGAGCTCTCAAGAAACATTATCTCATGATAGCAAAGGCAAACAAACACTTAGAATAGCTTCCACACTGCAGCCTTTCCTTACTGGAAGCATGTCTCAAGCGATATCTGAAACTGAAGTGCCAGTAGAAGAGCTTTTCAAACAAACTGATAAAGTGAGCAAGACAAATCTCCTAGACCAGATGGTATTCACTCAAGAATCCTATGAAAATCCAAAGAGGAAACTGCCGAATGATTCTGTGATGCAGAACCAATGTGCTGTTTAAATCAGACTAAAGAAACAAGCAGTAATGTGATTAAAAAAACACAAAAAAGAAATAGTGGATCCAGGGATGGCTCACTGAAGAAATAGAGACAAGATTCTGTGTAAGACAAACTGATAAAAATTATGAAAAAGAATAGTAAATATAGTGCAGAACAAGATATAATTGGGAAGACTCAAGTATTGCATCTACAGATGGATGTCATGTCTCACAAAAGAAGTTCATTGAGGTGTCATTAAGTATTTGGGATGATGATCTGGATAGTAGAGTGTTCCACGATTTCCTCTTGTGGCTGAACATCTGGTTAAAACTAGGAAACCAAACAATGATCAGGTTTCATAGGCAGCAGAGACAACCTTCGGGAATGGATGAGGTTTTATGCTGCTCAACACAAACATTTTATCTAGAAAAAGAATAAAAATTGAAAATGGCAACTTTTTTCTGACAAAACTAAACCATCCAGCAAATCAACCAGCTCTTAAAATGCTAAGTGACAGTGCAATAAACTAGAAGATGAAATTCAGTATCAAGAGTAATCAAGAGTATCAAGAGTAATCAAGTTAGTATCAAGAGTAATACAAGTAATGAGAAAAAAAATCTTAAAGATGCATGCACAGTAATGAGCTCAGAGTGAGCTTTTACTGTAGGGAAAAAGAGATCTTGGAGTTACTGGATGACTTCCTAAAAATGAGAACTTAGTGCTCTACAGGGATCAATATGGTAAAGAGAAAATTATAAGCTAATAAAAAGAGAATTCAGAATAAATTTAAAAAAATTAGACATAGCTCCTGTGCACCCATCTCAAACAGGAAAGAGCAAAACTAAAAAAAAAAAGGGAAAGGCCACAAGGATAACCAGAGATAGGGAACAACTTCCATACAGGAAATAGGAGATCTGACAGGGATTTCTCCTTTGAAATCATGAATTTCCAGGAGAATATGAGTAGGAAATAATTAAGTTTCTCAGAAACCACATTTACTTGAGGAGCACCCTCCACTGTTGACTACCAGAAGCTGGGTAAATGCACCAAAGGAAGGATCATTCTGCACTTGACCTGTTTCTTACAGTCATTTGAGCTTCTTATGCTCTTCCTACTATACATCTGTGTCACATGCTCTAGGTATATATATATATTTATATATATATATATATATATATGTGTGTGTGTGTGTCTGTGCAACATGCTGTAGGTGACCCTGTGTGTGGGGGTGTTGGATTAGATGATCTCTAAAGGTCCCTTCCAATTTAAAGGTTTCTACAATTCTATGATTCTAAGGCTCAACAGCTGATATATAACAGTCAGGAACGGGTGTAAAGACACACAGTTCAGAGAACCAGTCTGTCATTGACTAGCTGCTTCCCATGGTTTTCTAGGCCAGCTCACTGAAAAACCATAACATCCCTCCACCAATCCTTCTCTTCCTTTCTCCATTTTCTTATCAGTGATGTGACCTCCATGCCTTTCTTCTTCTGCGGGTGCTCTCCAGGAGCACCTAAGTCCTCTTGTGGCCTTTCGTCATCTGCCTCTCAGATTCTACCCACCCATTCATCCATCCATGGAAAGATAAACTGCTAACAACTCCATGAAGAGCTATGGTTTTTATTCTTTAATTAATAAAAAATGAACTTTTCACCTTTTGTTTTTCCTAACTAAAGCTTTGTTAACAACAGAAAATAGCAGAAAATAATGACCTTTCCAGCTGATAACAACTCTATGAAGCTAAGCCATTCTGGGAACCGACAAAGAGGACTGACAAGCTAAACACTAAATGGCTCAGGTACAAACAGGTAGAGTCAAAGCCAACACCAGCATTGTAGATCTCACTGCAGCTCTAGGGAACACAAACTATAGTGAGAAGTTGGTTAGGGCAAGGAAGGACCTGGTGCTGCTACTGGCAAGGACTCAAGGACCCACTCCCATCCAGGATACCCTTCCACAGGAGAGGGAAGAACCACAAGACAAGTGACAAGCAGAACAGAAATCCTGCCTCATCTTCACATACATTCCCCATTCTGACCACATGAAAAACTACCTGCCTCACTCAAATCTCTGAAGAAAAAAAGAAAAATAAAAAAGAAGAAAGAAAAAGGAGAAATGGACAATTTTGGCTGGTTCCAGTGATCGATGAGGTCAGACCGGGCTGAAGTGAGACCACCTGCCAGTGCAACTCTGCCTAAATTGGTGCATTGGCTCAAAAATGGGGGAAGAGTTGGGATTTTTTCAGTCTTCCCAAGGCAATCAACACCTCACACACCCGCAGCACAAGATGGCATATCTATCCTGGTGAAGTCAATGGAAGAGTTGTCCTTGCCCTTGATGCACACGGGTTGCACTGCAAATTACTACTGCATGGCTAGGCCTCCTGGTAGGTTATTGGAGATACATCTTCCATTGTGCCTTAGCAGGAGGGAAGCACTGGTCCTGAGTAACACACAATTTCCTCTGCGGGTAGTCTGGGAACTTCCAACTGGGCTTTGACTTTTGAACAAAATCAGACTTTTATAAAATCAAGCCTCTAAGTCTATATCTGACGGTCTCCAAAAGAATCTGCAAGACTACCAAGCACCCAAAGGCTTTCATCAGGATGTCCACTGACATTTTATATAGTCAGATACCAGATACAACGATCTCAGCCCAAAGGGTGTTTTTATGGATTCTACATTTCCATATAAAATAAATTCATGCAGCAATTCCTGCATCAAGCCCACAGTTTAATCTATATTACATTCTTGGAAAAGATATCCAGGGCTTTCTTTACACGATTCAGGCAGTGGAGACTCAGTTATTCCTTCAGGTGATTTATTGCAGCAGAACTATGTAACTCTTATCAACAACCTGGTTTGCTCTGCTTCTGGATCTCATTACACTTCTTTCTGATGGGCTCTGGACGTGAGAAATCTTCTCCTGGTGGAGATCTGAACAAGCCATTAGCATTTCACCCCTTGCTCTTTGCTCAAATAAACTGAAGGGAAACACTGGTTTGACCTCGGATCACTTTAAATCTTCCTCATTTTTAATATCTTTTAAAAGCCTGCCATCCTCTCTTGTCTTGCTGATCAATTTTTACCTGAGGCTTTGCACTGCACCCCAGGTCTGCTGTGCATTGCTGGTCACGGTGAGATGTTCCATCCTGCAGGCAGCCTCCTCATTAAATAGAAATGTTCAGTGTTGGCACCTTGTTCAGAAACCAAAAAGTTCAGAAACTTTTCACTAAATGTTTGTGGAAGGTTTTTAAAGGTCTTGGCATCCCAAGGTAGAGAATATGGGTAAAAATTCATTTGAGGAGTAGAGAGCAGAGCAGACCAAAGCCCAGGAAAGAAGAGTAAAATGCCATCATTTAGTCTAAGAGAATAAAATTAAGCTACAGGCCATAAGCACTTTTTCTGTTGAGTGCATACTGATTGCATCAGGTAAAAAAGAAGAATTTAAAAATAAATGCAATGATAAATCAGTGACAGACACGACTCCTACGTACATTCGGTGTGAATACTTCTCATTTACCTCAAAGTTACCTCATTTCATGATCCATTCTCAGTTTCATGTTAACCAAGAGGACAATCCTATAAAATTGACCAAAACTTGCCAAGACTCCAAAAACATTTCCAAAACAGCTCCAAAAAAAACCTCACTGCCGAGAGACCACCAACTTTACAATTTCTTGCAATTCCCACTGTACATTTTATGGGTATTTAGCAAGGCTATAGGGCTTTCCTAAGGCTGGAGAAGCTTTTCTTCATTAATAAAAGATATGTGTGTGTTCATCGGTCTCCTCTCCATTTCCTTCTTCTCTCCCACCTATACTCTCAAGCTGCTCATTTTTAAAATACATTTTCTTCACAGAATTATAAAAATAGTGGATTTTTCTTCTTCTCTTCTTTTTCTTCTTTTTTTTCAGATTGGGACTGGACAAAGTCCGAGCCTGCCAAGGCTTTTTTTTTCTTTTCTTTTCTTTTTTTTTTCTATTTCTTAAACACTCATAATAAAAGAATGTGCGCCTGATGGAATTTACTTTGCAAAAAAAAAAGTTCTCCCATTCTCATGTATTGTATCTCATGCAGTTAAATATACATCCTGAAATCCTATAACTTCCAGGAAAGAAGACTGTACAAGCGCTGTCAAATTGTTAATGACAATGTCATGCACATGGCACATAATTAAAAGTTAAAGGACGAAAGATTTAGGCTGCATCTTGATCTCAGCTTTATACTGACATACGCAGCATGCCAATTCCCATCAGACTTAATTTTTTTTGCTCTTAAATGGCACTTTAAAGTAATTCCTCTTGCCTAAGGAGGATATTGTAAAATGCACACAAGGGCACGTGTTTCTTTTAACAAGTGCAGAGCTCCAGTTTTCCCTGGGACTCAGAAGAACCAAATTCTCACCAGCCAAGTCACCTCTCAGAAATGTTCAGGGTACTTCCCTGCAAAAAATACCCCACCAGCCAGAAGTCACTTGGTCCTTTTTGGAGATTCACTTGCCCCAACCATGCAGAAGCACTTTGCCTGTCCTAGGAGCAGGGGACAGTCCTTCCCCCCAAGCCAAAGAGCACCATGAGATCTTGCCACCATTTTTAAAGATCAGTTTGTAACTAAACAAGCTGGAAAAAAAATGTCTTTTTGTGGTTCAAATCTGTCTCCCATTAGCTTAGTTTTGAGCAAGAAGATGGCCACAGACGGGGACACCCTGGGCAAAGTCATGCTGGGGCCAGGGCCACCACAGCCCTGCTCAGCAGCCACCACTTCCATGCAGGGTGATGGACCCTGGCTCTGGCCTCACCACTCTCTTCAGAGAGACTGCTAACCACAGGGATACTAAAACAAGGGAAGGAGACAGGCAGTAATGTGTCAGGGAACACTTGGTTTTAACATTCTGCTTGGAAGTCCTCTCCAGATTAGCTCCCACCCAAGGAGCAGTGCCCAGAAGATACATACAGCTTGGGGGCAAGACATGAGAAATAACTGACAACTAAGTGACCTAACTGACTTGAGTGAAGGGGTCGGTTACCTAGAGAATGAAGATACCTCTGTGCTGGGCAGGACGCCCGTGTCAGGGGGCAAATAGAGGATAGTTAAGGGGTTTGGGGTGCAGAGAGTGGTTGGACGCACTCACCCACCCAACCAGGCTTCCTGGCTCCCCCTATGCAAACGAAGACACCCTTTGCTGATGGACAGGAAGCTGGAGCCCATCACAAGTCAATAGCAGAGCAGCAGCTGAAAAGACACAAGGTTTTGGGGAACAGTGAAGGGTGAAGTGCTGATAGGAGGGGTACCTGGGGCATCTGCGGGATGTTGGAGCTTCCCTGGCTCCCCCTGCTCCCCATCCCACTGGGGTGCACACGCTTCTCAGGGAGTATTTAGGAAGGCGACCTCCCCATGAAGGAAATCGGTGGTAGGGGCAGAACAGCCAGTAGATTGGGGTAGAAACCAGAGGAAACTGGGAATTTCCCGGGGAGAGTGGGGGGCGATGGGAGAAAACTGCGCGCCCGTCGGGTCGCGCCGAGAGGGAGGGGGCAGGATTTCTCTTCCCTCGCTTGGAAGAGCGAGATTAAAGAAGAAAGTGGGAGTGGGGTGGGA
>JAUBOD010000327.1:1851484-1867639 GCA_032353885.1 Nothura maculosa | reverse complement strand
ATCTCCCTCCATCTCCCTCCATCTCCCTCCATCTCCCTCCATCTCCCTCCATCTCCCTCCATCTCCCTCCATCTCCCTCCATCTCCCCTCATCTGCATCTCCTTGCCACCTTCCACATAAAGTTATGACCAATGCCACCGTGGAACTGAGTGGCAGATGCTGCCCATGCAGGCACAGGATGGTCCAAGAACAGCGATCCTCACAAGTGTGATCTCCAGCTGCTCAGTCTGGGAGAGGTTTTTCTCTCTGAAGTATCGTTTGCCAAAGTGATGTGGAGACCTGCCTATGGACAAGAGGCTTGAAGCCAATAGGACAGCTCCACAGGGAGTGTGTTCCCTACTGGAAAATGCACTGAGATGCTGGAAGTCTTTTTGCAATTTTTTTTTCCTCTCTGTTGCTTCCTCTCCCGAGTATCGAGTGTCCAGGCTATTCAGTAACTCCTAATTTGAGGGTCTTGCCTCACATTGTCCCTCAGATGGACACCTTCTGCTGCCCTGATCGTTCCTGGGTGCCAAGGCAGGTGTTAGATGGTCTATTGGGTATTCTTGCCCTTTGCTGCTTGCTCCAGGAGCCTCCAGATGTGTGGTAAGGGTTCTGAATGGTTGTCATTTCCATCCCTTGGTTGTTTTTTTGCCATGGTCAATGAACCCGAATGCTTCTGATGTGGACAGTGACGCAGCACCGAGGTCATGGGAACTGAGGTTATCTCTGGGCTCGCTCTGAAATGCCCTTGTGCCGATGCCTCCTGCAGTCGCTGAGCCTGTGGCAGCACAATCCCAGCCCAGAGAAGACGAGATGGGACAACGACCACCACCACCCATCTCCTCCACCACTGCTCACCACAGCAGACCTCCCACACCAGCTTCCCAAGCCCCTGTTTTTTCCCACAGATCCCTATGGGCAGCAGGGAGCTCTTGCCTGGACTAGCACACAGGTCCAGTCCCCGTGAGCAGGACCCTCCGTGGCTGCTCTATAGGCTGAGCAGACCCTAAGGTGGCAGCAGACTCCCCATGCGCACAGAAGAGGTGAGCGCAGCAGCTCTGCTCCTGGGACATCTGCTTGCCCTCCAGACCCCACTGTCCTGCTCCTGCTCAAGCCCCGGCCTATGGTCCCTGCGCCGGCAGCAAGTGTCCCTGCAGACATTGAAGTCTCTTGGTGTTGGGAAGGTTGGACTAGATGATCTCTAGAGGTCTCTTCCAACCTTGAAGATTCTGCGGTTCTGTGTTTCCTCCATCTCCTCAGCACTGCTTCACCCGGGCTCTCCTGCCTCCAGCAGCTCTCTTGCTGCACTCATGTGGCTTCAGGAGATGCTTTAGGGTTTACAGGGCTTTCCGGCTGCTGGAGCTGAGTTTTCCCAGCTCGCGGCCTTTCGCTTTTAGCTGCTGGCACGCACGTGGCTGCTGTGGCTTGTGGTTATATTGATGCAGAAAGCAGCCTGTCACTGGTGCCGGGCTGGGGTGAGACACTGGGAAGCCCGACGTGCACGTGGCTGCAGGAGGAGGTCGCATTGCTGCGGGTGCCGCGGGCGCTCACTCCTCTGCACCGTTTGGGATGAGCCCGTGGAAGAAGTCAGGCACAAAGTGCAGGCAGGATCCGCGGTTTCAGAAGAGCCTTGGCCACAAAGCAGTGGAGAGGGGTGTAGAGCTTTTCTAGAGCAGCATCTGTAGATGGTTGCCCTACCTGTGCCTTCTTGGCACCTCTGCAGATGGGACATGGTCTGCACACCACGAGGTCCCTGCGCCCTTGCTATGTGCTGGGGACACTGCAACTCTTCCTCCCTTGGAGGATTTTCCTCCATCACCTGCTCACCAGATCTCTCAGCCCTTCATCCCATAGGAATCCCAGCCAGCAAGGCTCCCTAAGACACATCAAAACACTCTGCCTGGAGAAAAAAAAAAGCCCCCCATTATGATTGCTGGGGAGGACCCTGTGCTTTAGCAGCTGCAGAAGAGGGCAAAATGCTGAGTGTAAGCAAGGCGAGGAGAGAGGAGAGGAAGGAGAGCCCAGACAAAAGGCCAGGAATCCCAAGCACGGGGCCTGTGTGTCAGCAGGAGGGCAGCTCGTTTGCTCCCTTTGCTGCTTGCCGCCCAATTTGATCCTCCCATACAAATCCCGCTCCTGTCGGGAGGTATTTGCTCTGCCCGCTGCGGCCACCCCCAGTTAACCCCTGTGTTTTCTTTTGGCTCCTGCTGAAATCAGAGGAAAGGCTCTGGTTTGCTGCGGCGGGCTCTGAGTCCTGCCTCCGCTCGCTGCCTTAATCCACTCTCAAATTACTCCCCCGGCTGCCGCTGCTGTGGCCGGGCGGTGGGATGGGGAGCAGGACCTTGCTGCTGGGACCGCTGGATTCATTGTTTCTGGCCTGCAGCTCCACTCGGCCATGTCCCCTGTGGGATCGTGGGTCTATATGTCCCTCTGGTCCTGCTCATCACTGGCAGCACAGGGATGTTCATCTAGGAGAGCAGAGCTTGTGTTGCAAGGAGAGCGAATCAGAGCTTGCAATGCATTGCAGCTCCTCGCCAGGACACTGTGTCAAGGGAGGTCCTTGGGATAACAGGGAAGAGGAAACATTGTGATGTAGATGTCAACAACACAAATGTGCCATCCTTATTCCTGGAATTAAGCCTATATCTCAAGAGATGGAGGTTACAGCTACCCCCAAGAAAGAGTTTCCCAGCACAGTGCCTGGTTAGCCCCTTCTGGAGCTGACTTGCCGTGTTCATGGCCCTGGGCTTTTTCCAGGCACCCAAAATGCCCTGACTGACTTCCATTTTGCAGGGTGGCTCAGTATGACTGCAGTAAGAGACAAGCTCAGCAGCAGCTCAGCAGTGCTGATCAATCCTGAAGCACCTGGCTTCATCCCATACCAGGTTATTTGCTCGGTGGCACCATGTGCTGCTCCTCCCCAGGGTCCTGGAAATCCAGGGGAGAAATACATGCTCTGGCTCTTCATGGAGTTGGTTCAGCTCCCATGTCCCCAGCACAGTTAGTATAGGTACCTAGATGTGTCCTACAGCATTGGAAGAGCCTGACAGGACAGTGAAAGTGCACTGCAGCCACACTTGCAGATTTCTCCCTCCTGCATCTGTATAGATCATTGTCGTCTCTCCTGGGGTGCCAGGAGAACTCAGGGAACATAAAAAGTGAAGAATGATATAGGAATGTCTAGTCACGAGCTGGAGTATTTGAACACACAAAAGAGTTGGTCAACCAACAGGTCCTCCAAGAAGTCGGTAGAGACACCTCCTTGTGCAGATCTGCATGTATTCACCCCATACCCTGCAGCTGGATAGAAACAACAAAAAAATTGTAAATCTTAGAATTCTTAAGGTTGGAAGGGACCTTTAGAGATCATCTGGTCCAACCTCCCTGTACATGCATGGTCACCTGCATGTACTGTGCACGTGGCACAGAATTGCATCCAAGTGGGTTTTGAAGATCTCCAGAGAAGGAGATTCCGTTTCCAAATGCTGTCGTGAAGGAAGAGTTCATGAAAACAACCAGTCCAGATCAGTCCATGGAATGGTCCTGATTTTCCACCAGACCCACCAGGGAGAATATATCCTTACCCTCAATAAAGGGTGCCATTGCTGGCCCCGTCACCCGTCCAAAGTCTCTTCTGGGCAAGAATCAACTCCAGAACTTCGCCTTTCCTGAAAGAGAGGAAGTCTCTGCCTTTTCTTCCCTGGAGAGATGGCCGAGGGCTGAATGCTGCTGCAGTGAAGCCCTGCACAAGCTTCCCATGGACTTCAAAGGGAGCATCTTTGCCTTTCCGAGGGCTCTGCCTCTGGATCGCGGACGTCAAGGATGGACAAGACCCATGAGGTCACATCCTGCCCTATCTTCCTGCCAGAGAACAACTTGGGCGCCAAAATGTGTTTCAAGAGCGCACAGTTTGCGTTGCTTCCAACCCTGCCAGCCCGAAGGACGCTGATAAGACCCTTGAGACGTTGCAGAGCACTTTACGGACACGACCAGCAAACATCCTCCGGCCCCGGCACTGGTGGCTGTGCTGAGCTCACAAAGCTGAGCCTAGTGCCAATATCCCTTCCTTTCTAGCAGGCAGCTGCATTCCTCTGCACCGGTGTGAAATTTCAGCGGCGGTTCCTTCCTAATTCCTCTTCATGATTGCAGAGAAAGCAAGAAAGACGACACAGGGGGAGCGCTGCACTGCCCGTCAGCAGAAATCAGGGAGGTCACGTAAGGAAAAAGCTTGGGTTGGTGGCACGCGGTGACCCTCAGCTCGGCCGCCAGATGTGATGAGCACGAGAGCGAGGACCAGGGATGCGATGGACACCCCTTCCTGCCACCTCCTAAATCAGAAAGGACAAAACCCAAATTCACCTTCTCCCCCCCAGCCGATGGGGGAAGCTTTGGACGTGGAGCTAAGTGGCTCATTCCTCTCTCCATTTCCCATGTTTAATTCAAAAGGAAACATTAAAATGGCAGGAGCTGAGCCAAGACAGGGAGGGTTCCTCCGAAACGGTTATTTTAACACCGTTTCCATGGCAAAAACTCTTATCTCCCAATGTCCCCGCGCCCATGGCAGTGGTGTTGGAGCCATACAAGGTGAAACTCGTGGCTGGACTTTGCCATAGCGTGTGGGAAACACGTTGTGTAACCGCAGCCACAGCTTTGGTCAACTGTGTTAGCTCTGCTCTTTCTTGGAACTTGCAGCAAACATGCTCTGCAAAACAGTTTGGGTTTTATTTTTTTATTAAAAAAAAAAAAGAAAAAAAGAAGAACACAAAAAAGAAAGAGCAAAACAGATGAGGGGAAAAAATAACAAAAAGACATTCGCCTTTCTTCTCTCTTCTCGTCTTGTAACTGGACAGCATCTGCGGCATCGATCCTGGGTCTATTTTCCTTCCACTTGATTTAACTTCCTCTTGCTCTAATTCTGAAATTATTCCCACATTTCAGTGAACCTTCCACTTTAGTTTCCGTCGTGCTTTGGTCTCCCGCTCCGGCGGCTGTTTGATCTGGGCTCTCGGCTCTTCTTGTTACATGAGGGTCGGAAGCAGCTTTGCTGCTTCTGCTGCCCAGGGCTCTGCATTCAGAACCACTCGCAGCTCATGGCGTTTAGTGAAGGGGGGACCAGGTATGGTCACCCTTAGGGAACCAGTCAGCTGCTGCACGAAACCCACAGAGAAGTGAAGGCAGGGATTTAGGAGCAGCTTTTTGCAGGGCAAAAATGGATATTTGTGCCAGGCATCTCCAGCCGTCCCTAGATCCCACTCGGCTTTATCCGGAGTGATGGGGACTGCACTTGGCTTTGCTTATTTTCTGGGCTGCCCTCGTTGCAAAGAGGTTCTGATGGGAGGGTACAACCACTTGTAGGGCTGTTTAGACCACTTGTGCTTCTGTAACACAGGGTGCATGGAAGTGGCCTCATCCCTTTTGCCTCTGAGTTAGCAGCAGGGATGTCTGTTCTGTGCAGAAGTCAGCAGAGGTCTCAAAGTGGAGCCGGTGCTGGATATTCCCAGAGGACAGAGATATTCCCTGGCTCCTCAGAGTGTCCAGAGCAGCTTATGCAGCTTGGCTGGATCCTACAAGCCAAATGGGCTACCCATTCCACACAGGTCCCATTGAATCAATAATCTTCTTCCAATGAACATCAAGAAGTTCATGAATAAGGGTGATCCAAGTGGTAGGTAGTTGGCCTGGATTTCCATGAGAGCTGTGGCAGAGCTCGTCACTAAAGAAACGAGGCAGCTGTGGCAGAGCTCGTCACTAAAGAAACGAGGCAGCTTGGGCCTGAGTGTGGAGGGATAGTCATTGGAAAGGCAGGAAACGGTGAGGCGGAGGCGTAAAGCTGGTCCTCGCAGCCCCAAGACAGTGGGAGAGGTTTGGAGAAGAACAGTAAGGATGGTCAAATGTGGCTTCTCTACAGCAGCCAACTCAGTTGATTAGGTCTTTCCCATCTGGAAAAGTGACTGAGAGAGAGAGGAGATGATGAAGGGCTTAAAAGATGAGTGGCACAGAGGAGATAAGATCTTTCTGGATCAACTGGAGACAGTATGAGCCACATTCAAAACAAGCGAAAGGAGAGCATTTTTATATAGAATGGGGAATAAACTTAGGGAACTACTTGCCAAGGGATGTTGCGAGTGCCAGAATTTTACATAGGTTCAACTTAACTGGGCCAAATTCACAGCTGTGAAGTGTAGAAAGCAAAAGCAGAGGCTCGGGCAGAAAATGTTCCCCCTGCACGAGGTGGCCGCCCTGGGGAGGATGGTGACCAGTTCGGGCCCGTGCTGGAGGCAGCCGCGGCCGCGCCGGTGATTGATGTTGTATGAAAGCTTAGCCGGACGGGTGGACGCTCAGGCGGCCCGAGCCGCGAGGATGGATTTCAGACAAACGCCCGGCTCCGGTTTCGGCGGAGGCAAATGAGGCTTTTGCATTAAATGACCTTTCGCAATTTTTGCAAAGGAGGGAAGCGGGGGCAGGGACGAGCCTTTCGAGGGCAGAAGAGCTGGTTGCAAAACCGGCCAGGTCCAAGTTGGATGCTTCAAATGAAGCGCCGGTGCCGCCTTTTGCTGGGTCATGGTCTCAAAGCGATCTGGTGTGCTGAGAGAGGAAGCATAGGCTGCTCGCTTGCCTTTTCTTCGCGTGTTCGAAAATTCCCCGTTGCACTAGAAATCGTCACAGTTAAAGAAATAAGTTGCATAAGGGCAGTGCTGCGGCCCCCCTCTGCTCGGCGGTAGCAAAATGGGGTCTTTTAGCTCTGCCCCACCTAAGTTTCATGGGTTTGCATCCGTACAAAGCTGCTGTCAATGACGTTTGGGCAAAAAGCACCAAATTTGGGCCCTTTCCCACTCTTGCTTCCTCCTGCAAACAGATGCCCCAAAAAGTCTCTGGCCTCCAGGTTCCATATCTTGTCCCGGGGTCCCGAGCCATGAGCAGCTTCTGGGTGTCCCGCAGAGCCCAGTGGGGAGGCCAGATGGCCCTTTAGCGAGCGGCCAACCTATTTGTGTTAAAATCTGCTAGGAAAATACCCGACGGTTGTTTTGTCATGCTTCGAGCAAGGTGTTTTGTTTATCTAGCCTAATTATTTTTTCTTCTTCTTCTTCTCCTCCTTCCCCCTGTTACCCTTTCTAGGTTCCCTGCTATTCTTATGGTCAAAAGTTGTCCAAACTAGCCATCTTGAGAATAGCCTGTAACTATATCCTTTCCCTGGCCAGACTAGCAGACCTGGATTACAGCGCTGACCACAGTAACATGAGCTTCTCCGAGTGTGTGGAGCAGTGCACTAGGACCTTACAAGCTGAAGGAAGATCTAAAAAAAGGAAGGTATGTTGTGGCCCCACTCGCCCCCAAATAATGGTAAAAATTAAGAAAAACTAGATAAAGATATATAGAATATATGTATGGATATATATATATGCAAAGGGATTTCCTTGCTTTCTCAGCCGCTTCCCAAGTCTTCGTTCCTGGTCTTTTCCCCTTTTTCTGCCCTTCCCTTTTTTTCTGCTCCCGCGGCTCAGGAGGGGGCTTGGCCTGGAGACCCCCATGCGCCAGTTCATGCTGCAATCGGCACGTTTGCCGAGTGGCGTGTGGTTTTAATCAGATCTCGGAAGCCGCTGAGCAGCTCTTCCAAATTACCGACTTTTTTTGGAGGCGTGGGTCTTTTTGCTTTGCCATTTTTCCCCTCTTTTTCTCCTTGAAAGCCCGGCTCAAGCCCTGGGCTGTAGCCTTCAAACACCCTGCATCCTCCACCACCTCCATGCACTGTGGCACCGTGAGCCTCCCGCATCCAAAAAGTAGCTGATGGGAGTTTGTTTTGGCAGCCTGCAGCTCCAGATGTTGCATTTGCTGGGCTCTGTGCAGCGACTCAGCTGCTTGTCCTGCCCTTAGACAGTCCTTGGTACTTTGCTGTTCCAAAGGGAGACCTGGGTGGGTTTGCTCCCCCAATCCCACTTTCCACCCTGGTGCTGAGGCTGAGCAGTGTCCGGATGCCATGAATGTGCTGGGAAGAGGGATGCTCTGCCCATGGCCCAGCACCATCCTTGGACACCACAGGGGTGGCCGAGGTTGGGGACCCCTGGAGTTTTAGTCTCCCAGCACGCCCCGTCCTGCATCGCGACACAGAGAGTGCGAGAGGACCGAAAAAATCGGGTAAACCCCCCCAAATCAAGCAAGCCCCCAAAGGGCAGCTCTGCCGGGTCCACGTGCTCCCTGGCGCCGCCGCAGCTGCCGCCGCTTGCAAGGTTCATTATTTCGCTATTTTTCCCCTCTTTGCCTCCTCCTGTCCTCTTTGGTTTTGATTAGCTGCTCCATGAGGCAGCGCCGCCGCTGAGTACATGGAAGCTGCAGCCGGAGCCGGGAGAAGGATTTTTTTTATTATTTTTTATTTTTTTTCTCTCCCCCCCCCGCCCCGTCCCCCCGCCTCGCGCTCTTCTGGCAGCCGCAGACTCCAGATGTTCGGAGCGCGAGCTGGGAAGTCCTGCTGGCGCCACTTGGGGCAGAGGGCAGGGGAAAGGCACGCGAGCTGGAACCCAGAGCACTCCGTCACCGCAGGACTTGGCACATTCCCCGGCGCGCTGCTGGCACATTCCCCGGCTCTCT
This sequence comes from Nothura maculosa, assembly GCA_032353885.1. NCBI lineage: Eukaryota > Metazoa > Chordata > Aves > Tinamiformes > Tinamidae > Nothura > Nothura maculosa. The sequence continues at coordinate 1,859,074 of JAUBOD010000327.1, read as the reverse complement.
CCTGGCCATCTGTTCCAAAAAAACACTTTCAGAACCTCATCATCACTCAGGATACAACACTGAGCGCAGCTGTTAGGGAGGCAGGAGGGAAAGGGGAAAAAAAAAGGGGAAAAAAAAAAGAAAAAAAACATGCAAAAGGTCTCTTTGTGAGAGAGGAAGCCGGGTTATGAATAACAGCATGGCGGTTGGAGCGCAATAAAAGTTGGGGAGTTGTGGGGCTTGCTTTGAATTCTCTGTGTGCATTTGCAGGGGCAAAGAAATAAAAAATAATATTTTATATATATATATAAAATATAAATATTTAAAAAATATATATGCATACATATGTGTGCATCATTCCCACATACACATACGTATGGATTCCTTGCGAATTAAGCAGTACACAGACGTGCACGCAGGATTCACAGTGAGCGTCCCCATTGCAGCTGGGGCAGTTACAGCCACTCGGGGTTGCAAGGAGGGGGTCCCCACGGTCCCAGCGCCCCCTTTTTCCCCCCGCTCCGAGTCAGCCGAGGCGGCTCTTTAAAAATAGCGGCGCTTGGCGGGGCGGGCAGCCAGCCAGTCTGCGCGCGGCGGGCGGCCGGGCGCCGCCGAGCCGAGCGGAGCCGAGCGGAGCCGCCGGCCCGGGGCCCCTCGCGCCTCCGGCACCAGCGCGGCGGCTGCTCAGGGCCGCCCGGCACCGCTCCACAGCCCACGGTGGCCGTGGCGGCAGCGTGGGGACATGTGGACGCCTGCACACGGAGCCCCAGATGCACCAGGATGTGGGGGCCGGGATACCCTGGGATGTGGAGGCCAAGACTCTGTGTTCCCATCCTCCCACAACCTCCCTTTTATTTCTATTACATCTCTCCTGTCCCGAGTGCTGGCCTCTCTTCAGGGACCTCCACCATTGCTTTGCACCATTCGTGGACCTCTCAGTTGCCTTGTATCTTTTGGGGTCCTCCAAATCGATCTGCATCTTTTGAGGACCTCTGGGTCGCTCTGGAGGCATTGGGGACCTCGAGGTTGCTCTGCACCCCTTGCAGACCTCCATGTTATTCTGCATCCTTGGGGGATCTCCAGGTTGCTCAGTACCCTTTGAGGACCTCCAGGTTGCTCTGGAGGCTTTGGGGACCTCCAGGTTGCTCAGCGCCCCTTGCAGACCTCCGTGTTACTCTGCATCCTCAGGGGACTTCCAGGTTACTTTGCACCCTCGGGGGACCTCCAGGTTGCCCTTTGAGGACCTCCAGGTTACTCTTTTAACCTCTTAAAACTTGGTGTTGTGTCAAAAGCCCCAAACCAGGCTCTGTTTCTTATGCAAGAACCCCGCCGCGAGCCGTACGCGCAGTGTTCTGACGGCGCCTCCTTCTCTTTCCAGGAGTAATCCCAAGGAAGGGAGGACTCAGAAGCGCTTCCAGCCAGAGTTACATCTAGCCTTGGCAAAGGCTGCATGATCTAGATGAAGACTGCAAGCAGCTCATTTTTTTTTGCAGAACCCCCTTTTTCAAGACTATGATCAGCCAAGGAACTTTCTTCATCTCTGGGACATGAAAAACAAAAAGAACATTAACGGATGGAGATGCTTCTTTTTTTTTTTAAAGCCAGCCACCTTTTAGTATGTGCAATTTATTTAGCACTTTTCCCTTTGCTTAACTGGGAAACGTTCCCCTCTCGGCTCATGTGTACAGTAATTTGTTGTTGTTGTTGTTGTTGCTGTTGTGCCAAAGATTGGATGGAGCTTCTACACTGTGTCTTATTTTTGCCTTAATGTTACACACCTGTGAGCCAAAGAGAAGTCAGAAATCCCATTCGGACACTGCGGAGCCGAAGGCGGATGGGGAGTTACCAGGGATAAATGGATCCATGTTTCTGAGACCTGCTGTCCGTCCCCTCACATGGCTCTCATCCACACATCCCCTCCTGCCGCTCTGTGACTGGCCATGGGCATGGGAAGGATACGAACACACCAAGTCACACATCAGTGTTCAGGGGGCTGGGGGCTTTTCCCTTTGAGGTATTCCACAGTTCTGCCTTTTTATTTCTTTCTTTCTCTTTTTCCCTTTCTTTTTCCTTTTTTTTCCCCTTTTTTCTTTTTTTTTTTTTTTTACTTTTTCCCTTTTCTTTTCCCTTTTTCCCTTTATTTTTTTTTCTTTTTTTTTCCCAAGTTTTTCTTTCTTTATTGGTGATTTCCCAGTGCACTTCCCCTGCGAAATTTACCAGGCAGAAATACTGACATGAAGTGAGAGCCGAAATGGGAGCTGTGATTTTTTTTAAATGAATGAATAAAATTAAAGAGAAGTGCCATGCAGAGCAATTAAAAAGAAAAAAAAAGAAAACAAAACAAAAAGATGGGAAGAAACTTTGCCCCAAATGCAGTGAAGTGGTTTGGGAGACATTTCAGTTTCGCCAAAGCGTTCTGTTTTCTGCAGTGGGGTTAAAAGCACTTGAAAACCTGTGTAATGCAAAGGCATTTGAATCCTATACTGTACCTTTCACTTCAAATTGAAGTAAAAAAAAAACAGAAAAGAGAAGATTGGAGAATCGTTTGCTTGGAGGAAGCAGACGCTGCAGGTCCCACGGTCCGTGTTTGAGGCATCTGTGCTGGGCAGGGGTCAGCCCACAGGGTGCATAACAAGGAATAGGGGTTGCCAGAGTTGGGAGAGCCAAAAAGGTGGGGTTTAGCAGTCAGATTTGAACTGCACCACGCTTGGAATATGCAGAAGCAAATGTTGCAGGTTGAATTGCTTCAAATTTTACATGTTTTTCATAGTTTTAAGCCGCGGCTACAGTAGGCAAAAGCTGAGCATCCCTGGGCTGGCAGTGGTGGCAGACAGAGGATGCCAGCCTTGGTGGCCACTGGTGAGGATGCTCAAGGTGTGATTAGTTGGGTCCCTGCACAAGCTGGCCCATGTCTTAGGCCCCCTGTTACACTTCTCCCCCATCTACCTTCACTGCCAGTCCTTATTAGCAGCCCAATAAAATCTGTTTTTAGATGATGTTTGTATTTCTTTATTCAAATGTCACTTTGAACCCTCTCTTTTACTATAATATGTACATTTAACAATATACCAAGGCTCACTATGCCAGAAGCTGGAAGATACTCGGACGCTAATGGAAGGATGGATGCACCCATGGGTGCTGAGAGAACTGGTGGGTGCTGAAGAACAGGAGAGCTGCTGGAAGATTGGAAGAAAGCTGGAGTCACCCGTCTTCTAAAAGGACAAGAAGGAGGACCCAGGCCAGCCAGCCTCACTTCCATGCCTGGAAAGCTGATGGATCACCTCATTCTGGAGACCGTCTCTACGCATGTCAAAGGGAAAAGGAAAAGAGCAGGACCAGGAGTAGTTAGCAGGAATTCACAAAGGAGAAGTCATGTTTAACCAAACTGGTAGCCCTTAACAAAGGGATGACTGGCTGGGTGGATGAGGAAAGAGTGTGGATGTTGTGTACCTTGACTTCAGCAAGGCTTTTGATACAGTCTCCCATAATGTGCTCATAGAGAAGCTCAGAAATTGTGAGTTGGATGAGTGGACAGTGAGGTGGATTGAGGCCTGTGTCTCGTGGTGACCCTCAGGAGTCAGTGCTGGGCCCAGTGCTGTTCAAGAGTCCATGCTGGGCCTAGTGCTGTTCAAGTAAGTTAACCCTGAGTCAGTAGTGCCCTCGTGGCCAAGAAGGCCAGTGGGATCCTGGCTGCATCAGGAGGAGCGTTGCTAGCAGGTCGAGGAAGGGGATCCTGCCCCTCTATTCAGCTCTAGTGAGGCCGCACCTGGAGTATTGGGGGCAGTTCTGGGCTTACCAGTATAAGAGGGACGTGGAGCTTCTAGAGAGGGCCCAACAAAGAATGACAAAAATGATTTAGGGACTGGAGCATCTATCTTACGAGGAAAGACTGAGCTGGGCCTGTTTAGCCTGGAGAAGGGAAGACTGAGAGGAGATCTGATCATCATGTACAAATTCCTGAGGGGAAAGTGTAGGGAGGATGGCGCCAAACTTCTTCTCAGTGGTGGCCAGTGACAGGACAAGGGGTAAAGGACACAAGTTGAAACCCAGGCACTTCCATCTCCACATGAGGAGGAACTTATTCACTGTGAGAGTGACAGAACCCTGGAACAGGCTGCCCAGGGAGGTTGTGGAGTCTCCTTCTCTGGAGGTCTTCCAAACCCACCTGGATGCCGCCCTGTGCCCCGTGCTCTGAGTGTCCCTCACAGAGCAGGGGGGTTGGAGTAGATGATCTCTAGAGGTCTCTTCCAACCTTAGCCATTCTGTGGTTCTGTGATTTTGTGAAATCTCTGCCCAATTCACAATCTCAACCCACATGAACCCCACCAGTGAAAGTTGGTCTCAGTTTGCATTAGTTAATAATTATTTAGTAAGGCAAGGACTGCAGGGAGAATTAGTGATATGATGCTGCTGGTATTATTTATTTGTCCTTGTTTTATTATTTTTTCTTCTTCTCTCCAAGCTGCAGCTGTTGAGGAGCCAGATAAGCCTATGCTGCCCTTATGAAAGCGCCGCCCAACAGCAGTGGCTGATTGGGTCTTAAGGTCACACAATACTGCTTGTCCCCTCTGTGCCTGTTTGGGGAAACATTAACTTTTGGGAGCAGTTTTGCTCAGGTCCAAAATCCCAAACTCACTGCCCTGCAATGCTAGCCATACCCGAGCAAATGTGGGTAGAAAAGTCTAAAATATTCAAAGAAAAAGAAAAAAAAAAGATTTATTTTTATATATATCTATTTAACAGCATTGGTTTGGTTTGGTTTAGCTCTCTGCAAGAAGGTGCATTGATGTTTTAGCAGGAGGCCACCAAGGTGGCAGGATGGGCAATGGCCATCCATCAACACTGCCCAGAACTCTCCAGCCCTGGTCAATACCAGCAATAGTAGCAACAAACCTCTTCCCACAACCAAGAGGATAACTTTTACCAATGAGGAGCAAATATGGTTGTTATTCTCTTGATGCCCACTGTGGAGATGAACTTTCCCAGCTGGATAAGCAACACAAGGTCAGCCAAGGTAGGGGATCGACCTTGCCTTGTTCCTTCCCAGTAAACACCAGGGCTCTGGCTCCCCTCCAGATAGGACAATCCTGATGTTGGCATCGTTGTTTAAAAGCAAAGCAACTCCCACACTGCCACCCTCCTGCATGACCCATAACTGACACCTTCACGTGGTGTCTCCATCACTGATGCCTTCACGTGGTGTCTGGGCTTAAATCACTGCACCCTGCTAGTGTTCATGCATCACGTGCTCACACTGCCCAGTATTGCTGATCCAGTGCTCACTTTAGGAGCTCGGCAGCCAAGAGGCACCAGAGGTGAGGTCCAAGCAAAGGGGTCGTCTCATGGATGTGACAACATGGCAATCACATCCCAACAGCCTTTTCCAAGGTCCTCCGGGAGCACCAGCAGTGGTCACAGTGCAGGAAAACATCCTTGCAGCCCTCCAGCACTTCTTACATGAGGAGCTCTGAACTCACAGCAGAGACAGCAGCCCTAAAGACAGCTCAAGACAGTTTTCATGGCAGTCTAAATTTTCAAAAGTTGGAAGATTTTTCACTAAATATCAAAAATATCTTCTAAAGGGATGTAGTAATCTGCTTCATAGAGCCTAGTTCCCCTTTCCCTCTCGGTTTACTCTTCCTCATAGGCATTGGGACTGCGCCAAGATAAAGCCCGAGGAGCAGCAGGAGGGAACTAGGACATTCTATACTTCTAGTTTTCCACTGAAATGTTCAGCAGGCAGAGCAAGAGAAATGAGCATCTTGGGGAAGGAGCCCACTCCAGAGGTGCATCCCTGTGTGCAGCTCCCACTTCCCAGGAGATCATCCCTATCCATCAGGGAAGGAAGAAGGTGCTTGAGGAGCAGCGTGTTCAGAAGATCCTCTCTTTTTATACTAACCTTTTATTTCCCTTTTTCCTCCTCCATCCTAAACTGGAGTCTTTTCCACATTTCTGTGTTCTCTTGTCCTCTCCTGCTCATCCCATGCACAGAAGCACTGTCATGGAGTGCTTCTCCATGACAGAGAAGTGAGCTCATTCCAAATCTTGTAAAACCATTTGCAGCCCTGAAGCCCTTCCAGCTCCAGTTTGGATCAGGGACAAGCAGCTTCCACCAGCAGCCAGGTGCATGGGAAGCTGACCAACACAACTACACTTGCATGACACTAACCCCAGACAAGCCCTGCCAGACTCTGCTTTGTACCTCTGCCTCCTTCTCCCCATTGGGTTGACCTGTCAGTGTTTCCACAGGTAGATGAATTGCTTTTTGGCAGACTGGTGCTGGTCCCCAGGTTTCCAGTTCATTATCCCTGGGTATTTCCATCCGGAAATAGGATAGTGAAGTAGAGACCTCTGTCCAAGCAAAGCTGGCTAAACTCAAGCCAGGTGCTGTCGATAGTTATATTAGCATGGATTTGGACTGGAATTAACATTCCCTGCTTTTCAGCAAGGTTTTAAGGCAATTCTACTGCACCACCCAAAGCTGCTTCAAAACCACTGGCCCTCATGCAAGCGCCTTGGGGCAGACCCCAGCCCAAGGTTTTTCTTCTCATCTTGCTACTTTGAGCTGCTCTGGGAACAAAATTCCCATTAGTGAAGCTGAGTGTGACTGACCTTAGGCCTGTTGCCATGGGAAAAGGGGATTCCAGACTGCAAAGGTGGGTTAGCTCCCTCACAGACGCTGATGGCCTGTCAGAGACAGAGCACAGAGGCAGGTTGACCACCCAGGGAAGAGAACACATCTCTGTAGACACAATTGAGTGGCTGTTGAAAGAAAACTCACCATCTGAACTTTTAGGAAGACCAATATGGAGAAAAGAAGCATCCATTACATCTCCCCTTTACATCACAGGCTGAAGATACCTCTTAGCACCAGACTGGCCAGGACCTAAGTCAACCCATAAACCCATATGGAGAAGTCAGGCTTGACCTTGGCTCCAATCCACTTCACTAATTCACACTAGTGCAGCTTTACTTCCCTACAAATCATGTCACATATGCCAGGCATCAGTGGTTGCCTTTTAGGGAAGGTTTAAAGTCCTTAAAGTCCCTCTTTAAAGGATCAAAGCCTTTGAAGATGTGTGAGAGTGAAGAAAAGAAGTCAACTCTCCCCGGATGTTTTCCAGCAGCAAAATGCCCATGGGCAGCCAAGGGAGGACAGGAGGGAATAACAACAGGGTAACTCAGTGGGCTCACCCTATCCAACCTCAAGTGCCTGTAGTGGGACCTCATTGTGCCACAATGGCAATGGTGAGAGCCAGGACCTCACTCTTCACCCCACCGGGCGTCCCATCTTCAAATATAGATCCAGAGGAGAGTCAGTCCCTCACGTTAAGTAGGAGACCAGCTAAAGCATGGGAATCTCCCCCGAGGTGGTTCTTCCAATTAGTACACTTGTCCTATATACTCATATATATATGTACACATGCACACATCTAAAGGAATGACCTTGCTTTCGGGCACCAACATTTTTCAGGCCCTAAAGCATCTCACCGTGGGTTTCCTTTCTCCCAGCTCTTCCCTTGCGATGTATCATGGTGGCACTGGTTATGCTGCAGCTGCCATACATGTATTGTAATTATTCATAATAGTATTCACTTACTCCATATAAAA
>JAUBOD010000327.1:1828846-1839726 GCA_032353885.1 Nothura maculosa | reverse complement strand
CTATAATAAACCCTGCCTCAAGAGTGAGACTGTTCCTACTGCTTCCCCAGAAAGTGAGAAACACGAGAAGGAGAAACTGAGGTAGCTCATGGCTTGGGGTCGAGCTGTCTAATATCCGTCCACAATCTTTTATCAGGACTAGCCTTGACTCCTGCCTTGTGCTCACACAGTTAAGAGGATCTGGGAAGCCGCAATCCCTTTCCTTTCCAAAGCTGTTACTCAGGAAAAGGCCAATTAAGCGGCGGTGTTATTGCAGCAGGTCCTCAGGGCTGGGAGCACAGCCATTAGCCCGGCCTCAGCTACTGCACGGGATTTCCCACTGCCCAGCTGCGTCCTTAGCAGGGCCACTAGGCCGCAATCCAGCCAACCAGCTGCAGGCTGCTGCTCTGGTGAGATAGCACTTGTGCGGTGCGGAGAGAAACAGCATCTTCACCTCTGCAGCTTTGCGAATGGAAGATCAATTAAGGGAAAAGAGAACCACATGGCTGCAGAGGAGCACGCTGCAATCTCGATTACTGAGAAGCAGAAGAAGAGACGAGGCTGGGCCTGCCTTACTGCAGCTTCCATGGACAGCTGCATATTGTAAGTTCTGGATTATGCTACGAGGGAGCTTGGAGTTGTCCTTTGACCTAAGTCCCATTCAGGCACTGACATGCAACACAAAGCACCGAAAAGCTTTGGGTTCATTGGCCACAAGGCAAAGCCCTCAGGTCTCCTCAGCCTATCAGCTGTGTAGGCCCTGCCTCAGTTTCTGTGATAGATGCACGGGAACATCTTGGCCGTTGATGGTAAGAAAGCTTTGGATAAGACATGAAATCCCTGTTAGCCTTCAGAGAGATGCTCCTCGCTGCTCTGCCTGCTGCCAGCTGTGGCGGATGATGCTCCAGAGGGAGCAAGGAGCAAGAAAGGAGAGATGGAGTGAACTGCTGGCATGTGAGGCAGCATGATTGGATATGTATGGATGAGCAGACGTGGCCCTTCGGCTCCCTCCCACGAGCCAGCACTGCTCTTAGTCATGCACGAGGACAAATGCAGGTCAACCACAAGGCAAGAGTCTCCAGAGGGAACATCCCACCCAGGGTCCTTCTGGGAGACTGCTCCAGCTCCTGCCAGCTCCAGCTGACCTGTGCCATTAGGGACTCCACCCTGGGCTGTATCTGGCATCCAAGTGTCCCAGAGCGTCCCTGTGCCGTGCAGGCACCGCGTGGTGGAGATCTGGCTGGAGCAGCGCAGGATGGGAGGAGGCTGCATGAGTCACCCAGAGCGCGAGCGCTGCCAGCACTGGGCAAGGATGGACCTAGACTGGCTGCCATGAAGAAGGGCGTGAGCTGTAAAGAAAGAAGGACGAAGAAGAGAGCCAACATTTTTCAGGATGACAGCATCAAGTTATCTTTTTCCATTTACACATAGCACTTCCCTACCCAGTTGCAATTTCATATCATCATGTCAAGCTACCTTTTCTCTTCCATCTAAATGTATTTGGAGGTATCCTCTCCCTTCCTTTAACCAGCCACAATGGGGACTCTTCAATAGGTCCCAAATGAATAGTCTGCCTGATGGAGCCTCTAAGCAGGAACAGACTTCCCTTAATGTGCTGCAGACAGAATTTGCTGCTTTCCTGAAGTGTCTCTAGCTCCATCCCCAGTATCTGTGGAAATTTGGCCACTGTTAGCAAATGCCTTCTCAGAAAGCTCTTCAACCTACAAAGCCATTTGTGCTTAAATTGCCCAACATACTGCGCTGTGCTGAGATGAGTAACAAAGTGTGTGACCTTGCAGCGATCAAGCATCGCTACCATCTCAACTAGTTTAATAACTTAATTTAAAGCAGTGAGAACGATCGGATTGAATGCACAATATCTGTAGCAGCTAATTAAACACAGTAGCCCAGAAAGGACTTGGACTTCATACAACCTTTTGATATAATTACTATTTTTAACAGCAAAATGAATTTAAATCCAGCCTGACACAGCAATTCGTCTTCATTTACAGATAAAAGGTAGCACCCGCAGAATTAACATTTAAACAAAAGGCATGAGCAGTGGAGAGAGATGGGGAGCATCGGCAGAGGTGCTGAAGGAATTATAATCAGTGCTGCAGAAGGGGAGGGCTGGGCTGACACATTCTCCAAGAGCCTCTCCCGGGACATGGGAGATGCTCTGTGGCTCTCCGGGACATGAGGATCTGGATATGGAGCCTGCAGGATCAAGAAGAACAACCACTCTTACTGTAGCCATGGCAGGATTAAGTTGGACTTTGCTCTGGATCAGTCCTCAGCACACAAAACTCTAATTGGCTTTGGCCAATGTGGCAGACCTTGGAGGAGGTCCCTTCCTTGCAAAAACTTGGCAGTCAACAGTATTGAACCCACATGCTGGAGAACCACAAGACACCTTCCCAAACAGCTCCCATGTAATGATAACGAGAAGGGAAAAAGATACCTGTAGTTCTTTAATTTGCCTTCTGAGCCTCCTAAGCTCAGAATTGGCCCTAAAACCAAACAGATTTCAAGCAGAAGGTGAGATTTCCATATTTTCATTCAGCTGCTTGCACAAGGCATTTCAAGCCTCTGTGAATTCTGCGCAGTTAATTTCAGCTCCCAATTTATACTGGTGTAACAGGAACAGGATTATTTGGTCAGTAAAACAGACAAAAAGACAAACAGAACAAAACACAGGCATTCTATGAGCGCAACATGAACAACATTACCAGGCATTAGTAGCTAAGAGTAAATAGATAAGTTATAAGAGAGTTATTTGTTGCTTATAAGAACCTTCAGGGATTCCCATTTAGCTTATATCTGTCAAAAACAGTTTTTTCCAAAAAAAGTTGTGAAACATTTCTCTTATTCTATCCCATGTGTTTTAATTGCAGAGTTCAAAACCATGATGGCTCTGCCAAATGTGATAGCATCAGCTGGTAGCATCATTTGTCATTGTTACAGGCAAATAAACCAGCGAGATAATCAAGGGGGATGAAAAATGAGGTGGTTTCATTTTTCAGAGCTCTGAAGCCAGTTCTCTTTGACTTTTTTGTCCCTAGCCTGCACCAAAATGCCAACAGCACCAGCTGGCCAAAAGGCACTCGTTCAAAAATCCTTTGTAGACAACACATAGGCACATTCTCAGCTGATAATATCAAGGACAAATGGGAAGAAATAGTAGTAAGTAGGACACACAGAGACAACAAAAAGAAACTGCTTTGGCTTCTTTGGGCAGTGCAGCTACAGGAGATAAGCAGATAGGCAATCATTGTTCCTAGGGCAATATTTCAGTCCAAGGCCCCTCCCAGGCCTCCTTATCAAACTGAAATAAACTCTCTCTGGAATGACAGAGCAGTGAAACCTATTGTTTCAAGGGGCCATAAAACTACTGCATAAAATAAGCAGAGATTGCAATCATGATTCCGAGTATTTGAGAATTATCTTTGTCAACTGCATCTTGCCTGGAACCTCAGAGGTGGACTTCTGATCCTGCCCTCCTCTCAACAGCAAGGTCCTGTTGGCTTCCCTCTTACAGAGAGACAGGAAAACTTTGCTTGCTGGTCTTTGCTCCTGGTGCTCCAACACCAGCCTTTAGCAGACACAAAGAAGAGAATGTGATGTGTTTTGGTTTCAAGACGGCACTTTGCTTGACGCTTGTGGGTGAACCTCTCACTGTGCCCTTTGGAATGGCAAGCATATGAAGCATTAAACAAGGAGGAAGGGAAGTCATGGAGACCTCACTTCCCATCATCATTGTCCCTTCATATCCTCCTCCGATCTCAGTATCCCTAGTATCAACCATTGTTTTTGGTGAGGATGGACCTGAACAACAACCTAAGAAGCTTCCAGTGTGGGAAGAAGAGAAAAAATAATTCTGCTAGTGCTCAGCTTCACTTCCAGCAATTCTTGTTTTGAAATACAAGGTAGTCCTGATACCCACCTGCATTGAGGTTTATCTCCTGATTAGGTCTCTTTTGTGGAAAAACAGCAACTAGTTACCATGTGGCAACCTAACGTATTTCATACCATAATTCAAACTGATAGAGCAAGCTCCCATCAGACATCTACCCCTAGTACCAGACCAAGTCAAAGGCTTCCACTCATTCATCTCACACAGACTTCAAGCTCCCTGGAGCCTCTGGGCAGAACTAATATGATCAGGACCACACCAGAAGTCTCTGAAGCTGTACAGGCACTCCCAAACGAGCACAGTGATGGATTTAGCATTTGAGTTGATAGTGTCCATGCCTTTAGCCATTTATAATTGTAAAAAAACCCCACAAGTTGAAACCTTTGCAGTTTGCAGTTGTCAACATAAGCCCTATGGCTGACCCCTGAGCAGATGTCAGGTCTACCAGAGCACTGGTTCCACAGAAACATCTCATTCTGAATTTGAGAGTGCCTACTTTCTTTTTGTACTTTTTCCATCCCTAATAAGTCTGTCCTAGCTCTCCTAGTAAACTTTTCTACAAATCTAACCACAGTAGTTCTGAGCTTACATGTTTTTGTAGGGTGGATGGCTAGGATCAAAACAGGGTCTTCTGCAGAGTTCCACCTCATTCTCCACCCAGCTCCCTTTGTTCCAGCTACAGAAGTCCCAAAAACTCACACTCACAATAACTTCAGGATTGTCTTCTCTCATTTTTAATTTCTCCTCTCCTTAACAAAACAAAGAAAAATTATGCTTACTTCTATTACCCCTTTATCTGAAACTCCTGTCCATGCAGGAGCAGAACAGAACAAGAGGTGAGGACCAGATACTGCCCTAAGTCCAGCTGGTCTATAGTGAAGACCACTTGGTCTTCGCTATATCCTTCACATACAGAGGTGAGCAAGTCTGGCAGTTACCCTGCTGGTTCTTTTTTTTTTTTTTTTTTTTTTGGTCAGTGGGGTCAGATGGACATGGTGAACTATTGAGCTTTGTGTCTTAAGGTGCTAGAAGAAAAAGTTGTTCTTGTTCTCAGTATCTGGATCACTCTCACCCTTCTCTCAAATATAAGCAGATGACAATACAAGTAATTGATGGAGGAGGCTAAAAAGGAAGGCCTGAGGGACATATTGGAAACAATAGAGAGTAAGAGGTATAAAAGAGGAGGGAAAAACAGAACCATGTTCCCTTCACTCACAGCTCCCATAGTTTTTAAGTCTTTCAGATATTCCTAAAAACACACCCATGAAATAGAGAGGTGGTCACTGAAAGCAAAGCAGAAAAGAAGAGCAGCTTTTATCTGCAGGAGCAAGCAAAAGAAGTATAACTTTCCCCAGTGATGTTTTCCCCTCATTGCTTTTGCAACTACTTAGTTCAATGATGGGGGGGTCAGAAGAGAGGCACCCCACTCAATTCCTCTATGAACTAGCTTTTTGCCATCCAGCAAGTGCATGACTTGCCCTAGAACCCAGGGTTCAGCAGTGTCTGTGAAAAAAAGCAAAACAGTAATTTAAAGAAAAACAAAGTTGGCTCTTCTGGGGCTTGATCTTATGTTCTCTGAATTTGACCTTCTGTCCAGTAATGCCTATGCAAAACCCCTTGACAATGAAATGTTTCTTCGTAGGTAATTATTTAACTTTTATTACACAGGAATTCCTTTTCCTGTCAGATGAGGTTTGGGTGAGCTTAGCACAGCTCATGGCATCTCTAGTTCCTTCCAATAGATAATCTCACAGAATGTGCATTTTTCCTCAACGTAAGATTCAAAATGCAGCCAGGACCACCTCTCTATAGATTTCTTATAGCCTGTAAAGAGGTTGCGACTCCTCCAACAAGAGGAGTGGCCAGAAATGTTACACATTCTTGTGAAGTAGAAGATGAGATGGAAAGAGAAATGTTACTCTAAAAAATAAGGCCAAAGTAATGTATGCTAGAAAGAAAGAAAAAAATGAAAAAAAGAAGAAGCAACACAAAAGGAATATGCAAGAAGTTAGTTCATCAGCAGACCTCTGAGGGCAGGACACATGGCAGGAATTTCTTCTGCTTGCATAAAATGCAGCAATCAGCATCCTAGCTTGGCATATATAGTAGACAACCTTCTTTGCAGTTGGGCCCAGAGATCAAATCATTCTACAAAGCTCAAGATCATCATCTTTACCACAACGGAGAGATCTTGATTCTTGAATCTCTTGACCTCGGGTCTACTGAGAATAAGTTTTGTATCCCTGTGGCAAACATTGTGATGCATTGGTCATGCTCTCACACCCTGGTGCCCTGTGCCAATGGCTCACTGCATCAGCACGTTCCCATTCCAAAAAGAGAAACCAAACTGGGTTGCCAAAACTTACAGTTCCACCCCAAAATCTCATGAGCTGTGGAGCTTCAGATCCTAGAGTCAAGTCTTATATCTCCACCTGGAAAGAAGTCCTTATCCCTGAGCTTCTCTTGCTGCATACCCATAGGAAGAGAAAAGTAGTGCATGTTTTCATTCAGCCCTACCAGAGAACTCTCAGCCCTGCTGGTGAGAGCCATTGTGGAGTGACTGCATTATAAAAGATGTTAAGACCTCTTCCAGACCATAAAATATGCAACAAAACAGAGTGCCAAATACCAGTCCTTTCCATGGCCTAAGACAAAGAGCCGCCCTGCAAAGCATTAATCCCTGCAGCTGCCTTGAACTATTCATGTCTCTCCGCTTTACGTAAGGAGTCATTCCATTCTGGCTACTGCTGACCCTGAAACAGAGATGTGCAGAGTCTTTAAAACAATTAAAGGTCATTCTGTGAACAGAGAACCCAAAGATTTGAATGGGAGACTGTGACTTCTTCACAGAGAAGGCCAAACTATTTATTTTCAGTGGAGAGTAAATTTACTGAAAAATGCAGTTATGAGTATTTCTCCCTCCCACACATCAACACCCCTTTCTTTTATCTAATAGCTTTGTGGTTAGTACACTCACTTAGACTATGAGAGACTGGTTCAGTTTCCTTCTCTGCCCTGGGCGATATGAATTCATGTCTCCCATCTTCCTGCCCCAAACCACCAGCTGCAAGACAGAGCTATACACTTAAATCTATACCAGTGCCCAGCAGCTCAGTCCATCAAGGCCAGCTCTGCAAGAGCAGCATGTTAATCCTCATCTCCATAGATAAAGTTGCATGAAGATGACCTGTAGGAATAACAAAAGCAGAAATGTGTGAGATATCATGTGTTGGGGAAACCACTGAGCTCTGGGCAAAATTTACTCATGGTAAATAAGTGATTTTCTCTGACAGGTATTTTTCATTGACTTGCTGACGCTATTTTACTTTATATACATACATAAAAACAAATTTAGGGAAATCCAAGTGCCTCACTTCCTCACCTACAGGATACATGGTTTCTCCTTTGACCCCATAGAATTTTAGGGTATTTCACTGCAAAAAGTTCTAAGAGGTAGATTAGAAGATCATCTATTGAATACGTTACAGCATTGAGAACAGACTGATAGCCATAGAGGTGGGATTTTGAAGTTAGACCTCAACCAATGGAGGAGAAAATTGAATCTACATTGCTTTCATCATGGATAAATGCCCAAAGAGACGAGTCCTTAGATAAAAGGCAAGTTTTATAAAAGTGACCACTTTTATGTTTTTTATACAAAGGCCTGAACATAAAATGTTTTGCTCTAAACCAAAAGAACACTTGGCTCGATCCAAGAATGTTTTTTAATTCATTGGGTTTTTGAAAGAAAGCTGAAAGTTTTAAGCTTGGCTGGAGCAAAATCTAAATTTTTTACAAATGTTTGGTTCGGTAACTAAGGCACACAAACAAACAAACAAAAATCTGCTTCTCACAGCTCAACTTCTCCTCCCAGTACGTAGTCTGTCTCCAAACCACGAGCTTTCAGTGGGTATGGGATGCCACCTTTGGTGGTTTGCTCATTTGGCGCTTAAGAGAACTCTGCATAAAACTAACTGTAATGAATCCCCCCAAGTGACCAGAAGCCCAAATTTCTGCCATTAAGACACATTTTAGTGGCTGTTGATGACCAAGGTAGACAGAAGTAAGACCCACTGCACCAGCAGCCAGTCTTCCAGCTCATTTATTTTAACTCCAAGCTCTCTTCTGTCTTCTGTGACAATGTGTACTAGGCAAGGCCGAGCAACCAGACCTATGCTTGATGGGTACAAGGTGAAATGAGGGGCTGTGATGTTGTGCTTCAGCTAGGATTGGGCACTAAAAGAGCTGGACATCCCACAATGCCCAGCTGGTACCTTTTAACAAGCAGTGATCCTCCTGGGAACAAAAACGCCCACTAAGAACTGGCAAGATTTAACTAATCCGTTCTTCCCTGTGAATTGCACCACACACATAAATGAAGCCAATTTTGCAACACCCGGTATTTACACATGGAGTCTCCGTGGCTCAGAGATTCTTGTGGCTTGCTTTCCGAAAATGCCAAACATCTGCCATCTTCACCAAGGCCAGGATGAGTTGGGAGCTTCAGCCATCTCCTGGTCAGCTGAAAAATCGACCATTGCAGAAGGATCTCTGCAAAGTCCTACTGCATGTCGTTAGTGTGGATAGACACAGGACACACAGCTCCTGACTGCCACAAAATCACCCAAATCCAAAGAGGAATTTCAACCCTTGGAGGATTTTAAAATGAACCTTGAATAACAAAGCTCTCCACAGTTGCATTGTCCATGCAGTAGATGAGAACCTCTGGGCCAGGACAATATCTTCTGGGAAACTGTTCTTAACAGGATGCAAAAATAAAGTTGCCTCATTAGTGGAGAGAGTGATTTTCTTCCGGCCACTCCAGCTGCCTTGAAGCCCAGCTGGAAATGGAGGTGTAAGAGCTCTGGTACCTCTGCTTGCAAGTGCTCTGATGAGGTGCTACCAAATCCTGGCTCCCTACCATATCCTCCACCTGCATTGCATGACAGCAAACCATCAGCTTACAGGCTCCAAGAAGCTTAACACACAGTGACTGAAATAACCTGCCTATTTGGTGACCCCAAATGCCTTGAACAATTAAATGTAGTGAGACTGTTGGAGCTGTTGGGTGCATGCAAACCAGTCTGCATCGACCTGGCAGCTGTGAAAGCATTTTCATTCCTAAATATGTGAATGAACTGAAAAAAAAAATCATATCAGTGTCCTTCCAATGATTACAACCCCTGGGATCTAAATTCTTGGGCAAGTTCCTGACAGCAAACTGAACACACTGGGAGAAATTCAGGTCTGTTGGTGAGAGACCTTACCTTCTGTGGACCAGCTCCAATGTTCCACTGGGTTAAAGAAGACATTGCCCCAAACCACCCAAGAGAGGAGCTATTAAAACTAGGCAGCTTCATGTATAATTTCACTCAGCTGCTGCAATCTATTAATAGCATCCTACAAGGTAGTCTGGTCTTAGAGAGGAAGTCACATCACAACACCATATGTCTATGTATGTCATATACTATATATTAGCAAACTGAAAAAGAAGACCTTTTGGAGTCTTTTCCCAGCACTTTCCAAGGGCTATGAAAACAGGACTTTGAAAAGCAAATAAAAGGATAGATTTTAAGGGGCGCTAAAACAGTAGAGCGGCAGATGTAGTGAAGTCTGTTTTCCTAAAGATTCGTGTAGTCTTCCCCTATGACTTCCCCTCCTCTCTGTATGTTGCCTGTCCCATGCTTAAAAATACATTGTGCATGTTGAAAAGCAGAGAGGCAGAGTAGAGGATGAGGAGAAGGAGAAGGAGGAAGAAAGGGAGAGGAAGAAGGAGAGGGAGAAAGACCAAAGGTGGTACAAAACTGACCCAGAATACTTGGAAAGATCCCTGGGCTTTGAGCTGTCTGGAGAGTGAAAACCGTGGGTAATGTGAGCTAGGACAGACTAGTACAAGTCTCCTGCAGAGCCTACCTGGCAGTGTGCACATTAGCATTACTGAAACCCAATGTAAGGGCACAGACTTGATGTCATTAATAGCTCAGTGACTCACATGATGCCTCTGGTCAGCCCCACTTGAATTTACAGGGACTCGGGCTTGAGCAGCACTCAGCTACAACTCCAAACTCAAACAGTTAGGAAGGGCATTAGAGCTAGGAACTTCAAAATTGTGGATATCATCCTTTTCCTTAGATGAGTCCAAGAAAAGTGCAAATCTCCAATGCAAGGCAGAGGTGCTGCTTTCTACATCTCAGCTTAAATCCTTAGGCAACTTTAAGGCTAGAAGTTCACCCTTCCAACCATGGTAAAAGGGAAAAGGATGATGCTGTGACAGTACTGAGAAGCTAGTGGGCTGTATACTCATTGAGAAGAAGACTTGATAAAGACTCCCTATGGATGAGCTACATGATACGTCTGCTTAAGATGAAGGTTGACAGATGATTGACACCTGCCATGGGAAGGCAGGAAAAGAGTGGGAGTGATGCCCAGTGATGGAAGAGGAGCAGTGCACTAACCGGCAGTGAGCAGAAGGAGGCCTCAGGATAAGAAATGTCATCAGGGGAGTGAGAAGGGGTGAGATGAAGATAAAGACAGAAGGAAGGAATTGAAGGAACTGGCTTCAAGCAAACAGGACAAGGAGGACAGAACGGAAGAGTTAACTGAAAGAACCAGAAAAGGAAGAACAGCCCTCCATCCTGTCAAACACAGGAACTACAGCTCGTTTCCCCACATCTGTGGTTGGTACTGGGTCACTGGGGAGACCACCAGTTCTAAATGAGCACCAGGCCAGGGCCTTGAGGAAGCACAGGGCTAGCGCAGGCCCAGCTGTAGAGCTTCCTTCTCCTTTGGCATTACGGGAGTGCTCCATGGTTGCCCAGAGGCAGGATGCAGAGCGATGCAAGGTTTTCATGGGTTGTTTCTTTATGGGCTTCCAGCAGGTCTCGGTTTGCCGGAGAAAATTCGGTGCCAGGAGCATGCATGGCCAGTTCATTTCCAGAGGTACACCTTGGAGAAGGCTCCATGCTGCAGCCCAGGGACTGTCCTCTGC
>JAUBOD010000327.1:1794410-1804473 GCA_032353885.1 Nothura maculosa | reverse complement strand
AGGGACAAGCAGGTATCAATGAACACCCAAGATCTTCAACAGGTTTCAGAACTCTCTGTCTTTGGCCTGACTCTCAGCTAATGAAAGCTTTGAATCTAAGGGAAAAGGGACAAATGAATGTTATTGGAGATAACATTTGGTAGGTGGTTCATCACAAAATCGCACAGAATGACAGAATGGTCAGGGTCAGAGGAGATCTCTAGAGATCATAATCACAGAGCTGCTCATGTGAGCTACATTCATGTATATGCAGATGAAGGAAATGGCATTTAAAAGCCAAGAAAATATTATGAAATTAAAAATAATAATAAAAAAAAATAAAAAACCCACACATTTTGGCTCCTCTTGGAGGTTGCCAGGCCTAGGCATCGGGATAGCTGGGGCTGCATCCCTTCTAACGCTTGGTTATAGTGAGTAGTGCTTGGGCTGACAACTAACCCTATTCAGCACCCAGCACAGAGGGCATCCTTATTTCAAGCTCCACTTGCACGTTGAATAAGGAAGACAGCTCATTCTTATGGCCTTCTCTTCAGGCTTAGCTCCTAGGGGCCAGCATAGAGGTATTGCAAGAGAGCAGTGGGAATTTGTTTTCACTTGGATCCTCAGAAACTTTATTTTTCAGAGCTAGAAAAAACTGAAGCCTGTCCTCCTCCTCATACGTTAGTAGCAATATTCACATCGAAGCACTAGATGGGGCTACAAACCTGCTTCTCATCTGTGTGCTCTTCTGTAAATATATGGATTTCCTAGCTCTGAATGAGGCTCAGTTACAAGAAAAGCAGTCAAAAATTGCTTTTCAACTACACCAAGAGCTTATCTTCACACTAGTTTAACAGGTCACTTAGCTGGACTTGCCTTAATACAAGAGCATAAAACAGTCCCATCTGTGCTTACAAACTGCATCTCCTTTGGTACCCATGTATTTAAAATTGCCTAAAATTTCAAATCCAGACCCAGGATAAGCCTTTCACGGAAAAGTTCTCAGGACTTTGCTGTACACAATTCCAGTGATGTCCTATTACCCCCTGTAATTTTGACACCCAACTCTTAATCAATTTTTATTAATAATTCTTATTATTCCTTGAACATTTTGCATAACAAAAGCATTACACTTGATTAGCAAGTACTGCAACCTACACATCTGTGCCCTGGGCAGTGCAGCAGGGTGAAGCTCTACCAACCATCCCTTGGTAGAGCAGCTGCCTTCCTCAGGCATCCACTTGCCTTTTCTGTAAAGGAAAGTCATCTAAACAATTCTGCTAGGAAATTTCATTTCAAACATGCTGTGCTAGAAAATCCTGAGCTGCTGTCCTGCTAAAAGGCATTGCTAATAACGAACTTGGATGTTTAAATGAAGTATTTATATTTCCTGCTTTAAGTTGGTAACTTAAAGAATAGCTTCTCCCAAGCCCACCTCTTAAGTTTTGGCTTCCAGGCCTTTTGGAGTTCAGTCTTCTTCATCTCCATCCTCTTCAGTCATGTTACCCGAGGCACAACGGGAACATTTCCAGTTTGTATAAAGATTGTTGTGTTTGTCTAAAATCCATAAGAAACAGATTGGGAAAAGGCACAGATTTGCAAGGACCCCTGCTCCCCTCTCCCCATCAATTTCACAGGACTGGTTTATACACACTGAGCCCAACCTGGGTATGGAGACTTCCTTGAATGATTGGAAAAATTCTTTAATGATAGCAGGAGAAGAAATCAAGAGACTGAAAATACTGCATGAAACACTTCTCACTGCAGTGCTTTCTTGCATTTCTAATTTTAAGTCATCAAAAGCAAATATATATATATATATACACACATATATACATACGTATGTGTGTGTGTACATACATATATACACACACACACACATATATATGTGTATATATATATATATATATGTCTTTCTGCAACTTGCCCATTAGGCTCCTTGTTCTAGTTGATCCTCAGCAGCCCCTCCTGATGAGCAGCTCCCACTTCCCGGACTCTGGACATCCCACACCTGTGCATGAAGCAGGAGCAGCTAGAAATGCCCCCCTTCTAACCTACAATTCACTGTCATTGGAGAGGGGAATCACGAGAAGGGCGTAGGAGCAGCTGCGCTAGACAGAAATGCTTTGTTCTCACAAAGAAAACTTAACAATGGAGTTCAGAAACAGGTTGGTTTTGGCCTGAGCACAAGATCAACAAGCAGCAAAAATGAAAGACCAGGCAGCTGACACTGTAGAGAGGTAAATGTTGGGTGTTTATTTCTGCTTTTGCTTCTAAGCCTGATTAGCTGCTCTAATTGCAAAAGCAACTGTCACGAGTACAAGAAACATGAATGTATGATCACAGGAATTTTGGTTCATCATAGGAATGATGATTCAACTGATGATTCAGAAGTGCTTGCATAGGAAGGTAAATCAACTGGCACAGGCAGGTATGTGAAGGAATTAACTCTGATTTCTAGGGTGAAAACTCAATCACCGCCACCGCCTTGCCTTACACCTCCCATCAGTGTAAACTACAAAAGCTGAAAGAGGTTAAGGTGGGAGTGAAGCCCCAGATCTGTCACCAATGGTGACGTGGCCTTGACAGTCAGTTACATGTAACCCAAGTTTGAACTCCAGTTTGACGTATAATACCTACAATGTTCTCACCAGAAGATCCACGCTCTTTCCTGAAGACATCCTAATACCTTATTTTAAAAAAGTTTTCATGCTTTTATCACATCAGTGTAATTTGCTTTATATAGGAAAGTGCAAGAAATAATGCTAGAGTTTAAGCCAATTCTCACAACGTGGCGTGAAGGACCTTCGAGGTGACTCTGTCACTGACGCTTCCCAGAAATGGGGAGCCAAAGAACACGGGACTCTGCAAACAGCTGAGAACAGCCCTATGAAAAGCACTTTCTGGGAGTGCCACAGTTGTTTCAGGTTGGTGGTGACAGCACAAGCTTTTGCACTTTGTTCCATCTGTGATGCCCAGGGTTGGGTAAAAACATATTAAAAACATGTATCCTACACAGTGTCACGTTTTGTTTAGGGTGCCAGAGCCCTGGAACAGGCTGTCCAGGGAGGTTGTGGAGTCTCCTTCTCTGGAGCTCTCCCAACCCACCTGGATGCCGCCCTGTGCTGCTTCTGGGGAAGCTGAAGAGCAGAAAGGGGGCTTAGATGTCCCTCTTCACAAACCTCTCCTTGGATCTAATCATTACTTCAGATGGTGGCTTCTTTGATTGTAACAGTGCTTAGTTTTCTCTCATTTGTCTTTTAAATAGCACCATATTCTCCAGTTTTGCTGAACTGGACAGCTCTGTTAGCTCCAATAGCCAGGACTACGCCGGGCTTTTAATGCCGGAAGAATTTTTTCATGTTAAACATGGGCAGGTTGTTCCAGGAAACAAGGAGCTCCCACTTCAGATCACAGTAACAGGCACTGGTTCTTTATGTGCATATCCTGGATTTATTAGAGTGCTACGTGACACACCAGCATTTCGAGTTCACTTGACTGTAGGAAAGTCTTCCCACGGGGTAGAAAACAAAGGGATTCAGAGGTCAAGCCTCAGCTATTGGTAATTGCTATCAGTAAAACCTCAAATATTTGCATAAACCATTGCTGCTGCAGGAAATTGGTGACAAGCACATCGGTGCCAGAGCCTTAAAAGACGCAGGAAGAAGCAATTCTAGGTGTGCAACTCTAGGTGTGCCTGCTGGAGCAGGAAGGTTGGACCAGATGATCTCTAGAGGTCCCTTCCAACCTTATAGATTCTGTGAATTCCCTCACGTGCCCTTGCTAACAGGCACACAAAACCAAACTCATGGTGCACGAGTGTCTTCTCTGCCCCTCTGTGAAACTCCTGGCACACAGTCATGGCACTGGAATGAGCTGCACGTCACTTACCGGGTGCTCTTCCAAGGTGATATCCATTTGTCTCCATGGGCAGGTGCAGGACTCCTAATTAACACAGCTGGAAAGAAGGCACCTCAAGTTCACAAGTGTTGGTTTGGACCAGACCTAGCCAAAGCAAGCAAGCTAGTCTTTCATCATTCTCTAAATAATCCTCCAAACCTGAAAAAATGGAAAAACTTCACATACTAAATAAATCTCAGAAAAAACAAACCCCACACCTGTTCAGTCCTAACAGAGAATTTCATTTGCATCACCTTGAACACCAAAGCCTGACATATAATATAAGCATTTAAAATGATCTCAAATTCAAGAGGAAAAAAAGAGTTAAAGTATGTGAGGAAAAAAAAAAGTCTTAGATATTTCAACTATGAAATTAAAAAAATAAACAGTAAAAACCAGACAGACACATATTGGTGATGCCTCCTATGCAGAGAGGAATTCTGATATGCAGCGTAACCGTTTTACAACAAATTATGCAAATCTAGCCAAATGAAACACCCAACTTCCTTAATAATAAAGGCAGAAGAAATTGCAAAGTCTCAGACAAATGTGAAAGTACAAAGTGGTTTCATCCGTTTATTGCTGTTTGCAACCCGAGCGTTGACGCCGTTCACAGATGCTGGAGTCTGCGCAGGAGTTTCCTAAGCAGCAGATGCTACCACGGAGAACAACGTTTTATCACAAGCCATAAAACTGGTGGGAATGAAACAAGAACCTAACCCCCCATCAACATAACGTGAGAATTTGACAATAAATACAACACCGCCAAAAAGCTACTGGCATTTACATCAATCAACCATTTTTAAGTTGGAGTAAAACAAGAAGTTCTGGTGCGGGATGAGATGCTGGGATACACGTGCCCTGGGTGCACTCAGGATTTCCTCCCAACACACACACTGGGAATTCTTCCAGCCTCTTGGAAATTCCACCAATATCAAATTAAATGAAGGTCCTTTCCATCCAGTTTACATACCAGGAAAAAATAATCAGCATGTTTTAATATATTAAACTAAAAGGCTATCTGTATAAAACTCTTCACACATGAAATATTTCTAAATTAAATATAATTATCACACCTGCACAAAAACATGGAGTAGAAATTTATTGCTAGTACAAAAATTAACGTATTTCAAGGAGAACTTAGATTAATATTATTGCTATAAACACAACCAGTGCCAGAGACTAGAATCTGATTTTCAAATTGGCTAATGATTCATAAGTGGCTTTCAGAAAGTGTGGGTACATGGGACTTCTAAAGAAAAGGTCTTACAGCTTCCTTCAGAATTCTGCTTTTTGATCTGCTGGCATTTTATTGCCCTTCAGTACAACCACCACAACCCTTCTATCGCTCATACGTTGTCATGTTATCATTTATTAGGTCTTCTCTCCATGGAAACAAAAAACAAAACAAAACAAAAAATCATAATCCTGCCTCCTTGCATTTTTTTTTTCTTAGAACTTAACTCTATACTGTGCATCTCAGCCAACAATAAATAAATATTAAAAAAAAAAGGAAAGCTTCAGCACCTGGTGAGTCCGTAACTATGAACAACATATTTTTCTGCCAACCTCTGACCAGTTTAGCCTCAAGCTTTCATTCCCCACAAAAGAAATGGGGATTGCAGATTGAGTCACCAAGCTACTCAGTGCAAACAGTCCCATCTATTACCCTACTAGAAACAGAATGAAAACAAACTTCTAAATCTGGACACTGGTCTGCACAGTCCAGTTTCTCTGCAGCTCAATTTCCAGTCACAAGAACATGTATTTAGACAAGATAAATATATATATATTTATATACGTTGCTTTCAGCAACCACCTACCTTGCTAGTGTATGACATTACCTCCTCAAAGTGATTTTCTTCTTAACTTCTATGTGCTCACCCAGCTGCTGACTTAAAAGCTGACCCAGGAAAACAAACAAATCTGCCCCTGACTCCAAATCAACACTAGAGATCAAAAGGATTATCATCAATCAAACTAAGGTTACAGTATTGGTGATTAATTACAAAAGAGGAATAAGCTACTGGAAATTTCATCTTAGTTACAGATTCTATTATTGCTGAATGTAAGATTTCTATAAAAAGGTGTTTTTTGGAACTCACAAAGAACAGATAGGTCCCTAGCACTAATTCTCAAGTCACTGTAAAAAAAAGGGCCAGATTTCACATTAATGCCATTTCTTTAATGGGGTGGTTGAATTCTGCTGCAAACACATATCTGCATCTGAAGGAATGGGAACGTCAAGAGATCTGGTTCAGGTAAAAGCCTCCAAATACTTTTACAACGTAGACTGGGGCCCAAATATGCCTCATGATAAAGCAGGATTCTAAACCTGATGCATTAAGACATCATTGATTTTAATGCCAAGCACATAGGCTGAAGTACTTGCTATTCAATTGCTGCCACAATAGTTCCTTTTCCATCACCTTCACTCCCACGTTCCACCTCCACTCCCAAGAAATATGAGCACAATAACAAAAGAATATAAATATTTGAGGGGAAAACACAACAGTCAAGTCGCAACAAAAGGTTTTTGAGGCGTATGCCATTCTTTTCACGTCAAGCATGAAAAGCAGTCATACACCAAAAATGAGATTAACAAAAACAGTAGTTCAATGGAAAAAAACAATAATAAGCTCTTATGCTTTCAGACAACTCGGGTTTAGCATTTGTGCGCACCATATACACCTGGAAACAAAAACTCCGCTTTTCCGCGGGCAGCTTAAAACATTACAAACATCACATCTTTAAATGGATCTCTTCAAAGTTGTATTTACACAGCTATCCACAAAAAAAAATGTGCAAAGTAAAATGCGGTATCGAAATTAAAAGTTCAACAAATTAAACCTGACTTAAAAAAGAAAAAAAAAAAAAAAGGCGGGAGAGATTCCAGTCCATTTTGTAGGCGCTTTAAGAAATCACTGCGGCCGGTAAAAGGGCTGTTCCCAAGGAACCTGTGGGAAGTTCCCAGGCCCGCAGCACAGGCACGCTGGCCAGCCTAGCTGTCTCTGGTGCAGAACTCACAATGGATGCCGCCGGTGAGGTCCTGGACGACCTTCTCTTTGACCAGTCTCTGGAGGAACTTCGTCTCGCCCGTCACGTTGTGCATCCTCTGCCCGTTCATGGCGGCCATGCAGAGGTTGTTGTAGTAGTGCAGGGGGGCGCTGGGCTGGTCCAGGGCGTAGCCAAACCCGGCTAAACTCACCTCGTCACACAGGTGCGTGGCCAGAACCACTGCTGTGACCCCAATCGTGGGCACGTTCTGGAAACAAGGGGAAAAAACAGCCTGTTCAACTCGCGTACATCCTGGTATTCCAATTTTACAACAGTTTACAATGTTATAAATGGATTTATTAGCTCTGCTGTAGGACAGATTAAAAATCAAATCACACGCTGTTAAGGTAAGGGGAACACTGTTGCAGGAAATAATTCCTTTGAAACCAATTTAAAAGTGAACAGTTAAAATCTGGATAACTGCCTTGAACAAGAACTGCAGCTTTAGGCTCTGTACTCCTCCCTGTGAACTGAATGCATCATCTCCTATTTGTAATTATTTAACTGCAAATAAACCTTTGCTCCAGCACTTCAGACACTGCTTATATGTTGTTATAACTGACATTTCCTGATGCCTGCTTACTTCAGCCTTGAGCTAACAATATTCTTCAGAATACTCCTTTTCACTCAGAAACCCTTGGAGAAGGTGCACATGCAAAGACACAACTAAAACGTACATATCTGGTATATTACATTTCTAATAAATAAATATTGCAAAGTGAGAAGCACCTTCAAAGTATTTGTGCAACACAACGATGTTATCATGAAATGCTCTCACACAAGACAGGCAAATTTGGGAAATTCTGAATGATTCATTCAGAAATACTGAATGGTCATTCAGCGTTTCTCACAATCCCAGAGCACTAGTGGCACCCAGTTTCTCAGGTACAAAACTAAAAAATTACTTAGAATACCTTTTCCTGCAGTGTTTACTTAAACTGGGTGACTCATGGCTTTTTACTATTGCTGAAGCTACGGATGCAGAGGGAGGGAGTCCCCACGAGCTGCTATTCAGCACATTGGTATGCATGTAATTCCAAAGGCTGGAAGGAATTGCTGGAGAAAAGGGTTATTTCACACTGCTCTCACTACAGCTGCAGAGAACTGCCAGCAGCTGCTCTCTGGAGTGATTTAACCTGGTTAAGCAGCAAAACCACTAGTGAATGGAAGAGTCTTTTGAGAGTTAGTTTCCATATTACTTCATACCTGCTCAGAAATTGCACAGAGAAAAGGCCAAAACATTTTTAGTTTATTTCACTTCATATTTTTGTGCAGCCTCTTTCTTGTAGAGAGCATCTTACCTTATCCCAGCCCCAGAACTTTGATCGAGGCGCAGGGAACTGCAAAATGTCCAGAGCAGTCTCTTTAACAATGATTGGATTCAGAATCCGAAACTGTTTTGATGTAAAAGGAACTTTCTTAGCAACCTCCCTCCAAAAGAAGAGTCGCATCCACAGAGGCTAAGAGAAAGAAAAACGAGTTCAGATCCCCTTTCCAAAGGGCAACTTGGACATCCAAGTTATCAGAATTCACCTCAGATCATGAGAAAGAGCAGGAAACTGTTTACAGCTAAGATAGCTCAGGAAGATCAGCACACAATGAAGTGATTGACTCAAAAAAAAATAGTCTCAAACTACCTGTAATTGCAGAGAATTGCAACAAGGGGTTGTAATTGCAGACAGGAGTAGGAAGGGAAAGTTTGTTTAGTGTTTTATATGAGTGTGCTTTTTCTCTCATCAGCCTGCCTATCCACCCGACCTGCAGATTCCCTGGATTTTCCCCAGCACAATGGAGCAGGCAGCAGTATTTAACGAAATGGGAGTGGGACCTCAGCTTTAGAGACACTAACCAGGGCACTCTGCACCATGCGCTGGATTTAAAACCATTTTGCTCGGGCAAAAAACGGTTCCTGTTTGACAGTCTCCATTAGTGATGAACACAACACTCCAGACAAAGGATTTACACAAGACTCAGCAAGCTGGATTCCCACCCCAGTACTTGCAGTCAATTGGGATACATGCTCTTGGAGGAAAATAACACCACATCAGGCTCATTTTAGACATCTTTTCCTGTAATGTTGAATATTAAGCAAACGGTAAAACTGAGACAGCTGCAACATAGAGCTATGGTTTTTACACCAACCTGCACTGAGGTGCAACTCTGCAGTAGCTCATAATTAAAGCCAGGATCTGATTAAATCCAGGCTGCTGTGGTCCCTTCCTTCCACCTACTCCCCTGCAACAGTTTACTGAAGTAGCAGTGCATGCACAGGAGGGTGACCCATCTGAAAGCCTAATCTTGTCAAGCTTGTTTCAGCTCAAGGAGTTCCTCAATCTGACTTTCCTCCAAAGCAAAATCACACCAGAACATGCAAGGTGTGAATGGAGAGGGGCTGATGCACCTACCCTTGTGCCTCTTTTCAGCACAAATACAAGCAGTTTGTCTAGTCACCTCCAGTACTTGTATATGAACAGAGAAAGAGCCTGGGATAAGAAATGAAAGGGCTGAACCCCTGATGGCCCTAACAGGATAAGATGGCCAGGACCAGAAGCGTAAAGACTGGATTTTGGGATAGACAGAGGAGACACAAAATGGCAATTCTGTTTTCTCTTCTAATTTCATATTTAGGGCATACTTGCACACATTAAGGAGAGCGCTGCTCTTGAAGAGAACAAAAGCAACTTTTTCCCCCCCATAAAGCACACCCTTTAGGCTTGTAAGTAACAGAGAGGGTACAGATGCCAGAAGTATTCTTTTAGTATAAAAGTTTAGCTTTTGAGGATTGAAAACAAGTTGTGCTTCTGTTAGTCATTCTTTAACAGCAAGTTTTAAAAGATGAAACACCTAGAAAGCTTATAGAACAAGTCCATCAGGGATTCAATCCAAATCAGAAAGATGCAAGTATGTAAAATTGTCAAATTCCTGCAGAGAGGGGTATGGACCACATGGCCTTGCCCTCGGTAAAACACAAGGAGCGATCAGGTGTTACTCAGTTCGTCCTTTTACACAGCCAAGAAAGTCTCCTCTCCCCAAAACAGGCTCAGATTACTCACACACACACACAGACACACACACACAGACACACACACACACAGACACACACACACACAGACACACACACACACAG
>JAUBOD010000327.1:1782052-1794310 GCA_032353885.1 Nothura maculosa | reverse complement strand
ACACACAGACACACACACACAGACACACACACACAGACACACACACACAGACACACACACACAGACACACACACAGAGTGCACTACAAGAAGAAGTTCTGGTCAATATTAGGCAGCTCTTCTGTACAACTTGACATCATAATAGTGACAATTAAAAGAGGAGACTGAAATACCTAAAATATTAGGTATTGAATTGTTAAAGAACAGGTTTCTTGATTTGCCTTTTTTTTTTTTTTCCTTTTCTTTCTTTCCTTTTTTTTTTTCTCCTATTTGTGGTTAGAAAGCCTTGCCAGTGGCTTTCAACTCGGTGGCATGAAACGCCAGCAAATTGAAAGAGGTCAAACCCGCAAATTTGAAGAGATTTGGGGAAACAGGAAAACCTTCCATCATTTCCCCTAGGAGCGTCCATATGCAGGAATGCACTGTAATTATTTTCATGAGAAAGGAATAACTTATTTATTTTAGAGCTATAAACAATGTGAATAATGATTATACCTTGATCTCAGATGTACATTAACTGCATGTATGCCATTGTAGCAGCACAGACTGTACTTGTTAAAAGAAGTGGTCTGGCCTCCCAAAAACTCATTTCTATTTCCGGCTCTGCAGATTTTAGCAAGTCACTTCGGCTTGCTGTGAAATGAATTCCACTTCATTAAATATTGAATGTGTCATGCAGTTTTGTGCCTGTAACCCACTAAGATCTTCATTTAAAAAAATATATATATATATGTATATATATATATAAAATCAGCAGCATGCGACTTCAACTTGAATGCTGGTACTAACTGAAACTAGTAGATATTAAAAAATACATACAAGATATGAAATACAAACCAGGAAAAAATGGTCTATGAATTTCCTAAGCGTTAGAAATCCGAAAGAAAAAGAAAAACCCCACAAGTATGTGATACTGTCCCTTTACATACCAAGGTTTCGTTTTTAATCATTGCTCGAAGCCAGTTGAAATCGACACTTTTAAACAAAACAGCCACGAACAAGCTGGCAGGATGATACTCCTGCTCGGAAAGCGGAGCTCCTTCTGGGTAAGTCATCCTTATGGTTGTTTTGTTTCCAACATGATCTGTGTATCCTTGAACTGGTGCATCGTTTAACCTAGAAAAGAAGATTAAATACAAACTAAATTGCACAGGGACGCAATTTAATTAAAATGTTAAGACAGTAAGCAAAGAACTGGTATTTGGCCCACAGCTTTTTATCAGAGCTGAGTGCAGTGTTTTCAGTATCTCTGTGTTCCTCACTTCACACACTCATCTCTCCCTTATCTCCGAGAGGCAGCCAATTCTATTTTTGGATTTAAGTGCCACAAGTGCCAAATTTTGAAAGGAAGAGCTTGAAGGAGAAGTGCTTAAAACAGCACTGCAGAATTTCACTTTATCTTGTGCCAGCTCAGAGAGGCTTAAAAGGGGAAGGAAAAGAAAGCATGCAGGAAAATTCACGTTTTATTTTTCACGTGTATGTGAGTTTACACACAAGAAAGGCATTCACATTATCCCTTCACTAACACACACAGCAGTATAATGCTTTCTGTGGTCCTGTGCCAATCTAGCTCACCAGGACATCAGCTGGTAAGAACAGCCTCAACCAGTCATGAATTCCGCAGAACTATCAGCAAAAACCCTACAAATATTTTTATTTCAAAACCAGTCACCTCTGTAGTCTGAGACCCACAATTTCAGCAATTAGTGCAAAACCTCTGCTCCTCCCAAGGCTGAAATGTTTGTATAGTTTTGTGTCAGAGATATTCACTCATTGTAGCAACCTCTTGCTTTTGAAGGGGAGCCTCTTTTGGTTTACAAAACTATTTATCAAAATACCTGTAGTAAATTTATCATTTACATGCCTTAAAATACAAAGAAAGAGAACTGATCTATTCAGAAGGCAGGAGGGCAGACAGACATGTATCTAATACAAACATCAAACAACTGTGTGGGTAATAATAGAACCATGCACTATTCCTGCAAATATAAGGAAATATCAGCACGCTAGAAAGTATGTAAGCAAATTGCAAGGTGAAACTATCACTTGTTTTTATTGTGCTTTAAACAGCTTTTCTAAGAAAAAAAAGTACATAAACATGTCAAATAATCAAGGGGATGAGGGTAGAAAGAAGTCCTAACGCCTACCTCAAAAAAACCTTAAACATGTGAATGGATTTAAAAAAAAAAGAAAGAATATATTTTCTCTGATTTCACTGGATCATCAATCATTTCTACCCATGTTTTATGATAACTGATATCCAAACTCACAAATTACAGTGGATTCTAGTCTTTCACATATGACGATTGTTACTTTGCTCCTCAGACTCTGAATCCTATTAAGTGACAAGCACATTTCTCATAAGAACTTACAAAAAGTCTTGCAAGTTGTGTGAGCAGCTGGAGATAGTTTCCTCTTACAAAGCAAGTCTTCCCATAAAGCAAAACTGAAATCGATTGAAACCTTACATAAGAGGGGAAAATACTTACCTTATAACAATATCAAACTGATTCAGTAAGTGTCCTAGCTCGGAGCCATGAAGGATCCCACCACTGCCAATAACAACGCAGCGTTTACAGTGTTTGGACTTCAAATCTTCGGGCAAGTCGTGCTCAGGTAAGAGTTCAAGGATGCTCTGAAGCTTATCAAAGAACTTGTGAAATCCAAAGGGAGGTTCATATTTAAACAAAGCTTCATCTTCATTCACATTTTTTCTTACAAAAGGAGATATGTCCAGGCTGTATTTCTCTGCAAATAGCTTTGCCATTTCCTTTTTTGCATGAGAAGGTCGGCACTGGCCCTGCAGCACGGCGCTGGCATACTGTTGTGCTTTCTGAAACAAAATATGCAAAACTGCAGTCAGGAAAGCTACTTTCAGTGATAGAAATAGCCCTCCCAAAGCAACCCACCTGGGACTGCCACCTCTGTACCAAACACAGGCTTTTAAAAAGCAAGCTTAAACCAAGAAACACAGGATTAGTCAGTGCAGGATGAAAACCTGCAACTCAATGTCTCTCCTAGTCATCTAGCTCACCCAGTCATCTAGTTAGGAGCTTTTCTAAACAATAAATGTAGATAATGAGAGAGATAAGTGAATATAACACCCTTTATACCCACAGGAAAGATGTGCCCCATGGGGAAGCTCAAAAAACTTCACGTTGCTACTTATAAAAGCAAGCAAAAACCCTGAATTGCTGCTACCCATCTTATTTAGCAGCAAGAGGAAGTCTATATTGCTGCTCAAAAGTGTGACCCGACCACAGCAGGGTTACCAGACACATCAGCTGGAAACTGTTATATCAAAAGGCGTGGGGGCTCGTTCACAAATCAACATGAGGCTACACTTTTTCTAAAGATATTGCTAAAATGGTATTTTTATAAATAAGCACAACATTAAGAGGAATGCAAAAGGTGATCTCAGGGTCACTTTGAAAGATAAATAACCAATATAAGCAACTACAATTCTGTACCATTTTACAGCTAAATCTATTTATAGAAATTGCATATTGATGTGTCTCATTAGAAAAAGCTCTTCATGAGCACTGCTTTTAGAAATTTGTAGGGGCAAGATGCTACCTGAAATAAGGAAGCAGAGAAATAGCCAGTTGCTACTTTTACCATATACAAAAGCAACCATTTGCATGTTCTCTTCCCCCTAGCAGGACTCTGCTCAACTTTCTTCACTTTAATCATGAAACATTAGAGAACCAGAGGCTGAGAAAGCCAGAATTCAAATCTGGTGCTTACACAGTTCCCCTTCTGCACTTGTAAGAAAAGAGGAGTGTGTATCTGGATAAATGAAATGTAGCTGTGGAGGGATATGGCAGGTTAGAGTTTTGTTTTGTTTAAAGATGACTTCTACAGAGCTGCCTCTGCCTCTATGACAAAGCCTCAGGCACTGGGGGTACATGAACATCACACTTCTTGGGGCTGTGCATTACAGAACAACTTCATTGCATCTTGAGAGCAGGACTTTGTGCATCCTGAGAAGAACCTCATTTTTCTGCCCATCAGTGAAAACCAATGCTCAGCTGTGTCACCAGAGAAAGGGGAACATGTGTACAGCTGTACAGCTCTGTATCTATTCTTATCACACTGTAAGCTCTTTTGCTGCCTATTGCCATCATAAAACTGCTTATCAAAGATTGGTGACACGCTGTGCCAGTCACCAGACAATTGTCCAAGGAGTTTACAATCTGCAATTGCTGTCCAGCTAGACAGTGCCAGCAAAACCAAGATGAACTATAGTGCAGCAATAAAACCCAGGCCATACAGCCCTCTGCAATGCAGCAACTCAAAGTCAAGTGCAGTATAATAAAGAGCAAACAGGTAAGTACGAAAAGGCAGAAAAGCTACAGCAAGACTTATAGAAAGTCTTATAGGCTTCTTTTATACAAGCTTTAAAGTCACATGCAAAACCATAGTTGAAGCAAGTATCTCCTATTAACAGAGTTCCCCCACAAAGAAAACCCCAAACAGAAGCAGAAAATCTTTATAGAGCTGCAGCTTCCTACATAACATCTGTTCATGCTTCCTAATATCTGAGCAGCTGCAAGACAGCAGAATGGGGAACTGGTTTGAGGGTAAAATAGTTTGGGTGCTGTGTTGCTTTTCACTGGCGTTCATTTCCTGACCACGAAAACATTTGAATTGACACTATGGACAGAAAATGAAGCAGGAGCATGCGAGATCACTCCTTACAATGCAGGGCCAGCTAAAAACATGAGTGAAACTGGTCTTGGTGACCACAGCTTTGCCTCCTCCCAGAAGCACTCACATGGCAGCAGTCAGGTAGCACCTCGACTTGCACATGAGCACAGGGAACAGCAGCCCTGGCTGAACTTTAAGTCTGTAGCACTGTCTCTCATTACAAATGCCACGATGACATGTCCATTTCAAGTGTTATTCTTAAGAGTCAGGCATATTGTTCTCTCATTTCATCCCTAAATTCCAGTTCTCTGTGCACTGCTCACCATCACCATTCCACAACACCACCACCCAGAGGTCCTATGGGATGAAATAAAGTAAAATATATTTGCCTTCTCAGAATGACTTCATCAACTCCACCAATGCAGGTTCTAACAACTTTTGTATTGTGCACAAAATAAAATAAAATAAAATATACCCCACAAAATCACACCAACCTTTACACGATCGAGGTCCACATTTATTCTGTCACATTCTTCAGGGTAAAAATGTAGTTTGATGATATAAAGGAAGCATACTCCGACCACAAACAGTAGAAAAAGTCTGAAAACAAACAGGTATGTGTAAGAAATAGATAGGAGAGTGGAAAAAAAAGAAGATTTTTGCACCATTTAACCTACTGTTAAATGAGTTACTTTTGAACAAGTTTAAGACAATTTAAGAACTTCAGAGACATACATGCATTCAGTTCAAATCAACAAAAACTATTGCAGTGAGTGCTATGAACTTTCCAGAAGTCTAAAGACAGATGTGCATGAATCTGCTAATCTAGAGATGCTTTAATATAGAAACTGCTCTAAACTGACACTTCAGCTTCACACAATTCTATACCTGTATCACACACTTTAAATACGACACGTATCAACAGCTCTCCTTACAAAGGGATCCAAAAACAACTGTTTCAAAGGGTAAATTTATTTTAAGATACAGATTTTTATGCAAGTGAGAACAACAAATAATGAAGAGGACAGAATCTCAACTTGCAAGATTTTGGGCTTGTGGTCACCACTCGCAAGCAAAACCTTCAGCTCACTGGAAGGCCAGAAGGCAGATTTAGATGCCTGTCCTGAAAAGCCTCATTTATTTATTTATTTATATTCTCAAAACACTTAGAAGAAAAAATAATCCTTTAAATCTGAGTAATGTAAGTTAGCGCACTTCTGTTACGCTTACTTCTCATTATAAAATAATTTCACTATCTCAAAATATTCAGTTGGTTCATTTCAGGTGTCAACAGCTTTGCAAAAACTGTTTCATTATGTGGTTAGAGTTGTGATTGCACTTGGCCTATGTAGTGCAACCTCTGTTATTGCTTTTCATCCTGGATTTTTAATTATTTCCTATGATCCTCTAAAGGTTGCACATGTATTTCAATGTCTTAAAAACATACCACCCACCAGGCGTTTGGTGCTTCTGTACACTCACTCGGGGAAACTTTCTATAGGCTTCAGAGGTTTAAAAAAGCCCTTGTTACCAATCTTGACCATATTCTTCACCAACTTCTGTAATGCACAACCCACACTAAACCACACTTACCATACAGATAATCACCAAGTTTCAGTAGTACCAGGACATGTAGCATACAGGCTAATACATACAACTGTCAATCTTTCATAATTTGCAGTATCTAGCCTAAATATTATGATAACAGTGAAAAATTCTATCCAAAACTTACAAGGTGGCCATGGGAAAAGAAGTACTATTGTGGGCCTTGATTTAATGGATTTCAGTTTTATATTGATAGGCGTCTAAAACCTTCCTTAGTATGTCAGCCTGCATCAGCCAACCCAGCAGAAATAAGGAATACAGACAGATAAATTAGGCTCCTTTTCCTCTACAGAGGTTTAAGGAGTTATTTCTAGACTTAGCTGAGACTGCATCATTCAGGTGTGCAAACATCTCTGAATCCATCAGCTTAGTTTTAAGTTTTTGGTTTGCTCTTTAAAAAAGTTTTAAGTCTAAAAATTCAAGTCACAAAGTATCACAGTAGTGAGATACTGGTTTTACATGTAATTTGGGATATATATTTAGACACACTTTCTAAATCCAAGGCGACCCTAAAACACATACACACAGTAAGCAACATTTTTGGTGTAACACCATGGAAGAAGAAAAGTCTCCATAAACTAACAAACTGTGAGGGATCATATTCTCCTTCTATCCTAAAACTTCCAGTGCCCTTAATTTACTCAGTTATCAGGCCATGTCATGTTTACTGGAGTACTTACAAGCAAAGTGCTGGAATCTCACATTACCTGGGGAAAACCAGTGATTCTACAAGATTAAGCACCTCAAAATGTTTTAGCTGCCAAAAATGAAAACTAGATGCCTGACCCTCCCTTCAGTCGCTGTAGAAAATCCCACCTCTTGTTTGTTCCATCCTATGTTCCCTCGTATGTTCCCTACTAGAGGGAGGGCAGTTGCCCTTTGAATTACCCCAACAGTGACACTTACTTGGGAGTACCTTTTAAAAACCTGCTTGGTCTTTTCATCTTTGGGTGCAACTGTCTTATACCATTGCACAGGAGGTGAATGGTTGCTTTTTAACTTCACACAGGTATCGTCACTCAGCATTGCTGCAGAAAGAAGGAAACAAAATTATTACAGTGTTTGCTGAACACTGAAATCATTCAGACGGCATCCAGAGACTTAACTTACTCTGCTCCCCAGAGATTTTTGGTTATCTTGTCAAAACCACTGAATCACTGCCAACTACCTCATGATTAATCACACACTAATTTCAAGTGCACTGCTAGGAGATTTTTCTAAAAATATGTGAATGTTTCCCAGTAGGTAAAAGAATTACCCACATAATCCTTAGCACATATTCCCCATTTGAACTAACCTATATTGACACTTTATAGTACTGTCTATTTGAGGTAACTACCAACTCATGTTCTTAATCACAAAGCTGTAGAACTCATAAGGCAAAAGGTCCCTTCCAGCAGTCAAAACCAATTGAATGAAATTCTAGGAACACCTAAACTTGGAAGAGGACACCAAGCTCAACTGCTGCATGTCACTTCTCAGGAATAAACCTGAGACACATAAAAGGTTGAAGACCCCAAACCACCCTGATATAAGGCAGGACAAGGAGAGATGGAGACAAACACAGCACCTAGAGTCCCCTGAAGAGCCAGCAACAGTCAAGTGATGCTTTCTGGAGCCATCTCCAAGCAGTCATATTCCATAAAACAGAGCAAGGCTAATGGGTTTTGCCAGCAGAAAGCTTTACCACTTACCTCCAACATAGTAATACCATAATATTTGATATTACTAAAGGGATAAACAACAATAAAAACAGCACCAGGTAGCCAAACTGGACTTTCGCCCTCCTATTCATCTGCACTCCATATCCATTTTGCTCCTAGCAAAGAACTGCAGCAAACTGATCAAGTCCACACAGAACAAAAAGGAAACCCTGTTGCAAGGATCCCACAGGCCAACTGGAATACCTGGGTGAAATACTCCACCCTGGCATCTCCAGGATAGGACACATGCCCTCCCTGTCCCACTTTGCAGCCAGGACATCTTGGCACCCGTCATCGTTACTGAGGACCCACTGCTTTTAAACAAACATGCATGGGGTATCACTCAGGGATTAGGAGCTTGGTACAAAGTCCAGGGTTGCTCCTGATATGGCAAAAAGGGATGCAGCTGGATCACTGGGGAGGCTTGTCTGGGACGGCACAAATGAGAGGCACTTGACACTATTTGGCTAAAGGACAGGACATCGCTCCCAGTATGGAAGTAACTGGATCACAGTCTGTAGGGACATAGATCAAGAGGAGAATTTGGCATGAAAGAAGCAGCATCAGACTAGGTATCAAAAGATGCATCTCCAGACCGAAAGGCAGATTCCAACCCAAGATGCAGCTTTGAAGTGAATATTACACGGTCCAAGTGATATCACTTCTTTGCCAAGTACTGTTTTATCTGCTAGGATCTAAAGTTCTCCTGTAACTTGGCAGAAACTCTCAGTTATGAAATGCTGTCCTGCAGATGTGAACCCTGCTACTGCCCAAGGGCACCAAGATGCTCTAGGAATCAGTCTGCAGGATGTTACAACCAAACCGATCTCCTCTGTGCAGTTTAAACAGTCAAATAACAGCCACTCACACATAGCAAGCTTTGAAAAATTTCCACAAATGAAAATCTCCTATTACAGAATTGTTCATAGAGTTTCTAAAATTGATGTGTTTTTAATGAAGTCCTTCAAAATAAAGGAAAGGGAAAGATGCAGCTATCTGAAAGACAGAGATGAACTGAATGATAAAGACAAAAGCAGATTAATAGGAAAGCAAGACTGTAATAAACAAGTACTATCAACAAGTCTTTCCAGTCTCCGAGGAAAATAAATTCCAGCTTCAACCCCAAAGGATTGATGCACTCATCTTGGGAGCACAAAGAGAAAGCTGGCACCTTATTAAAAAAGGAAACACAGAGCATTTAATTAAACATCTCAGCACGTCCTTTCTGAGTGAAATTCATTATGCTCAATGTCATTGTATAATTTGTTTATAGGGCTGAAATAATTACAATTTTTCCTTCTATTTGCAACAATCTACTTCAGGCTGATTTTTGTCAGTTCTCTCTCTTCCACTTTGGATGATTCTTTGTTGACCAAGTAAAAATCTCTCCAGGACAAGAATTCTTTATAATTTCTCAGGGTTTGGACCTGTCTCCTTGTTGAAGTCTATGCACATCTCTGCTCTATGCACTGGCTGGGACAGCTTAAGAAAGAGACTGTGCCCCTGAGCACACACAAAAAATGATTTTTACAGAGAGAACCATGACAGTAAGGAAACCAGTTAGAAATATAGCATAGTCCATGCATATAAATGTTGTTGTTTGCATACAGATATCCAACCAACACAAAGTCCTTTCAGAAAGGGCCAGTGCTGCAGTTGTTTTGGGAGCCATAAATGCAAATGTCTCAATTTGTGGACAAATCATGTTTCAATAGTAATCCTACGTTTTGCACTGACATTTCCATAGCTACTCACTGTGATGTAATTACTGGGGACTCAAGAGACTTAAATTTGCTTTTCATCTACTAAACTTAAGTGATTTGTACATGGCTTCTGCTAAAGCTAAATCACCAGTCAATACAGATGCACTTCAAAAGACTTTTTGTGGTGTTGCTCTTTCCACCGTTATTTACTTTTGACTCATTGTTATTCTGAAGTGAAAAAGACTTCCATGCTTAGAACACTTCAGAACTTTTTATGTGGGAATGCTAAAATATGAATAATAATTTTAAAAGCTCCAGATGTCAAATTGTATATAGGCATGAGCACATCCTGAAAAGCTGGTTTGCTTCATAAAGTGCTTGGGTAAACCTAAGACAAAAGATGAGATTAGGGCTTCCCTAGTCCTTTGTGTGCTACCCTTACTGTGAGTAATTGCACTCTCTGTGCTGGGGTTTATCCATCCAACCTCAGTGAACACCCATACAAGGGAGTTATCAGTACCCATGGAACTGCCCAAGTTCTTACCCAAGTCCACAAGTCATTGCTGAAGGCCTAGTAAGACACAAAGCACCTTCTGTTCCACATTTGCATCGCATCTAGGACAACAGCCTCAGACTATGACTGAAGTCCCTAGGATTTGCAAATACCATCAACTTGCTCTGTCCCAGTATTGCAAGTAATAGAAAGAGATGGTTTTCATGGCTCACCATCAAGACGGTCCCCCAAATGGGGTCACTGCCCAATAAAGACTTGGAAGTTCCTACAAGAGGATCAGAAAACTTGCAGTATAAACTTCAAACAACTGAAAACTGTTCTACCTGTATAAAGAAAATACCAGTCAAGAGCAACTGACTTGAAAAGGCAATGAAACAGACAGTAAAACTAATGAATGAAACACCTAAATCCTTCTGCCCATCTCAAGCCCTCTCCTCTAAATCAGATACAAATAAATTACTTATGAAATGTGCCTTCAACACCGGCAAATGATAGAATAGAAAGATACTTGATTATAAACAACAGCTATGCCTCAAAAAATGAAAGACAAAAGTCACGGATGTTTTTATACAGAAGAAGCTTCAGTGACAGAAAGTTCTTAATCTAGATAACGCTATCATTCATTATCAGTGATGACTTCTGCACACATTTCCTGTCCTATTTTTATTTGTTGACTCACACAAGACTTTATGCAAAGAAGATTTATATTTACAGAAAACTTCATCTGACTGCAGATTATTTTCTAAGACATATTTTGGAGAAAGAAAAAAATATATATTTCATCTATTAGTGATTAAAGTGGTATTACACCCATCTCAAAAGCCTACACAAACAGCTAGATTCAAACAGAATGCTGTTAAACCAAGCCACAGCATAACCAGTATCTTGTTTAGGATGAATTTGGTTTGCCTTTGTGCTACCAAAGCTCACTAACACACAAGAACAAAAATGATTACGGAAAACGGTTAACTGGGATTGTTGGGTTTTTTGGAGATGGGTTTTTTTAAACCTCTCCTCCATTGAAGAGCCATCTGTTAAGCAGAGCTTCTTAGCTGAAAAAGACATCTAAGAGGCCCCTTTAAACACGATAAAGTTAAGAGATTCATAAAAATACCAATGCAGAAAGCATAATTGATACCAAGAGGAAATGAGGTACATGCAATGGATGAAAGTGCTATTGACCTAAACAAATGAACTACTTTTATAGCATATGGAGCAAGTAAAGTGCAAAGGTAAGGGATATAATACTTTATGGGTTTTTTTTTAATATGCTTTACAGGTAGCAGCAAGCAATAAAACTGCAACTTCACAACAGAATCATACGTTGTACTTTACAGGAGAAATTAATAGGTCCTTTTAGTCCTTTACCCTATCACAGAAAAAATGCATAATTGAATATAACACTATTCCTCTAAAAACTGGGATGGAAAAATCATGCAATTTTTAATAAATTCACAACAATACCAAAATACACTGAGATTTTAGCTAAAGTATTACTTTCCTAATTGCAATTAAAAAAATAAATATCCTTCCTTTAGGATAGCTAAATATTGGAGCACTTGTAGAGTGCCTGCTTAGAATTATCAGTCTGCTAAAGGCACACACTCTTTTCTGAAAGCTTTTTGCATGTTAAAATGAAATATCCTGCTTAAAATTCTGCCTCACTCAGCTCCTTATTTCCCAAGTCCTTAAAAAGCTATTTTACGCTTTCATCTACTGCAAAAGCAGCTTGCTAAACAAAAATATTCTGACTACAAGGGGAGCATTAAGACACTGGCAGGTTGGTTTGCTTTGACAGTTAAAAGATATTATCTGACCTGAAAACAATCACAAATTTCACGGAAACAGCCCAAATTTAGCTGTGACATTTATACACGTCTAACTCAAGTTTCTTGCTCAATTTTTAACTAAAAAATTCCAGATCTTCAGAAAACACACACACATAAAACATGACTTGCAATGCAGGGCTATTAAATGGTTACACATGACAGAACCTATCAGGTACTAAAGGGCACAGCCCTATCAGAAGATACCTGGAAAATGGTGCCCTCCTGCCCTCCAAAATTCAGGAATAACAGACAGTA
>JAUBOD010000327.1:1703857-1715238 GCA_032353885.1 Nothura maculosa | reverse complement strand
CTGCTCTAGGTGCCTGCTGGAGCGGGAAGTTTGGACTAGATGATCTCTAGAGGTCCCTTCCAACCTTGAATATTCTGTGATTCTGTGAGTTTTAATGAGAGTGGAGGGGAGTTCCTTGTGTGACCTTGGAATATTAGTTCAAGTACAGCTGTACAGATCACCTCTTTCCTCTTCAGCACTTTACCCAGAAGTAATTTAATAGATTATGTAATACAGTTTGAGAATTTCCACTAACACACAAAAAAGGACGTATATAACTTACCTTGTTAGCATGTTTAATAAGCAGTGTTCATCTGGATATATTTACCATAAACAATTTTCTTGCCTAAGTTTTGCTTCTTGGACATTGCAGTAGAAATCATTTTATCCTAACTCCTACTAAATCAGCTTTTGCAGCATGCGCGTTGCTGCTGTTATGTCATTTGATCAAATCATGTCATTTGATATTTAATCACAGCTTTGATTCCCACTTTGATTTCATTTCCGCAAAATTTTTTTTCAGGAGAATAATGCAGAACAGACAAGTCCAAAGAGGCAGTTCCAAAAATCTTTGAAATCATCTACCTTTGTATGGAGGTATAGAAAATGCTTCTGATAATCCTATATTCAGTGGGCTGTGTGCATGTATTATTATAAAACAGATTTAAAGACTTTTTGGCAACCTGCATATAGAAGAGGTGCAGATCTGTCAATAGAAAAGTTTATAATTAGACTTGTTTCTCTCACTTGTACGTTGGAAGCATTCCATGATCCACAAAAAATTGCTTTTGTTGTATTGAATTTGCAAAATCAGCTGACGTGTATTTACAGGTTATATTTATTAAATACAGCTGTATTTCTTAACCTTTTAGGATGGTGATGGAAGTCCAGTAGATTATTATGGCCTTTTTTTAATGTATAAAGAGTAACATACTTGAATATCAGTCCTTAGAAATTGCTTTGTACATTGAACTTTTCCTAAAGGTGTCCCTTACTGCATTTTTTGACATGCAACCTGTTTTTTGAATCTAGGGAGGAGTGTGATGCTGAAAGGATTTTTAAGATAATGCCAGAGAGAAATGCACACTCCTATTGCACGATGATCCGTGGGATGGTGAAGGTAAAACTGTCCTGCAAGCCTGAGAGGCTTTTCTCAGTATTTAAAATTTAACATAGAGAGTTTGCCAGTGGTTTTTGTTCATTTACTTATTTATTTCCAGCATGGAGCTCCTGCTAAAGCCTATGACATGTACGTGGATTTGCTGAATGAAAGGCATAAAGGTGTGTATGTCTTGGTTTAGATTTCGGGTCTTCTAAGTAGCAGAATCCCATTTTTGGGTACATA
This sequence comes from Nothura maculosa, assembly GCA_032353885.1. Taxonomy (NCBI): domain Eukaryota; kingdom Metazoa; phylum Chordata; class Aves; order Tinamiformes; family Tinamidae; genus Nothura; species Nothura maculosa. Next base: position 1,713,914 of record JAUBOD010000327.1, on the reverse strand, counting down.
TTTCCTCATTCCATGGCCATGATGATTGGCGCAGGGGTACGGACCTCAGCTAGATCATGGGAGCTGAATGCAAATTGCTGATCCAGTGCAGCTGGCGTGTGGCTGGCTCTCTGGAGAGGTGTTTGCATGAGAACTTCGCCAGGAACTGAGCCATGGTACAACAAGCATGTTAGAACATTTGCTGCAGGTTTTAGTTATCAATTAAAATTAATTATTCTTTTTCCAGCTGATGTGCACACTTTCAATGCACTGATTACAGCAGTCCCATATCTGAAGGAGAAGTTTGTAGAAAGATGGGAATTAGTCAAGGTAAGGAGGCAGATGGCAAAAATTGGCAGCTGTTACAAGACAAATGCTACACACAGTATCTTCCTAGAAGGTATTAGTTTAAACTACTGCTACATAGGAAGTGCACCAATTTAGACATGCAAACTATCCACTAAGAAAGTAGAAAATGTGCAAAATCAAACCCATGCTTGCATAAAATAATGTGCAATTTAAGAACACAACTGATCCAAGGGCTGCCCAAAAAGAAAAGGGACTGGGAAATTAGGCAGGGAGATGAAGAAAGTGTTTTTAGTTAAAAGCTTTTATCTAAAATATAATTAAAGGTGTTATGATGGAAATGGAATTTTGGGGATACCAGTAGAGTTTCCAGTTCTAAAGTGCCAACACTGGGGAAGGAAATTGGTGAACGTAAAAATCTTATTGGTAAATATAAAACTCTTATTGGCCTGCTAAATAAAAGTCTTCAAGTGCTGCTGAAATAATTTAATTGTGCAGTTCCATTTCTTGGTTAGCTCAACTGGAGATGAGATATTACTCTCTTTACTAAGTCATGGGCTGGGGCAGTCACTTATTTACAGAAGAAGATTGAGAAAATGCTGTGATCTGTAACAGGTGAAATACTGAGGGTTTGGGCTATTTTTATTTGTTTCAGGAGTTCCTGAATCACATGGTTCAACAGGAGGTGCAACCTAATGTGCTAACTTTTAATGCTGTGCTGAAGACTCTGAGGAGATGTGGTGGCGTAGGCAGAGGTGTATCTTTATCAGTTATCAGGGAAATGAGAGCACTTGATATAGGTAAGAGGAGCAGAGTGGCTGTTATGTTCCAGTGCCAGTTCCAAAATAGCAAATTTAAGAGAGTTCAGCAGCAAACACAGTCATTCCTACTTCTAGAGGAGAAATAAAAACATTTGGCAGTGCATATTAAAATCTGTGGTATTTAAGGCTCTCTAGTTATGAGCTTGTCTGTCATTACATTATTACTTGTATTTACATCTGGCTATTTGGGGGGAGATACTATCTGTAGTTCGTGCATAGAGAAGCTGGTCCTGGTCTTTTTTTTAGCTGGATCTTGTGCTACTGCAGCAGAAATAGTGAATAATATAAATATGTAACCACAGCAGGCATCTGAGTCAGCTTGCTTCCTGCATAGCAAGGAGATGTAGTTCACAAGCTACCAAATTGAGTTCAGGGTTGTATATCTACATCTGTACAGGAGGAAGAAAAAAAGAAAAAAAAACTTTTATTACTCTAAATTATGGGTTCTTTTTATGGTATCTATTCACTACTTCAGAGATAGGGAACATCTGCCCTATTAGTTCTGTGTTACAGAAAGTGCTTTGTCCTGGTCGTGGGCATGCTGCTAGAGTAGGGGTCTGTTCCTGAGCAGAGTGGAAAGCTAGTGATGAAATGGTTGTGCTGTTTATTTGAAGCACAGAGGCCTGGCTGCTTGCCCCATTGCAACATGATATCCCAGCTGGTGGTCAGTCCCTGGGAGTCCTCTCCTGTGTGTGAGGTCAGGTCCAGCAGTTGGATGGAAGCTGTTAAGAGCTGGTGGAATAAATTAGGCGCTTGTCTAACTGGAGGGTTGAGGATGGGGAAGGAGAGCTCAGGCATAAAGCTCACCAAGGATGTTGAAGTGGCTCTGTTCTTGCTTTTCAGAACCCAGCCTTGCAACGTACGAGCATCTTCTCTCCATATTTTATAGAACTGGTATGTGCAATATGAACTTGTATGTGGATGTGTCTGGTTTAATTTCTGTAATGTTTCCCAAATGTTATGGATATTGATACATGACTTCATAAACAACCTGTGTGTGCAATTCCAATCTGTGCTGGCTGATCCTACCCGATTGAAGAAAAAGCTGCAGAAGATCCTAACCTCTTATAGGCAAAGCAGAGTCCTTGTGCTCTGAGGGCTGGTGGAACTGGACAGAAATCCTATTTCCTTTCCATTCATGGCCTCAAATGGATAAATTTAACAGGCAGATGCTGCACAAGTCTGCCTAACACACATGTGATTGTATAGCCTGCCCCACTCACAGGGAGGAAACTGTAGGGAGATTCTGCTTTTGGGGGGAACTGTTCTGTGGTTTGAAGCTGTGCTGAAATACCATTGTGGGAAAGGGCGAGAACCCAAATCTTGCAAATCCATTGGCCAGAAATCCTTGGGCATAGGAAGAAAATGGACACTGTTGTTATGATACAGAAACCTGGCAACTTTTAGGGCTGATAAAATGGCAGCTGGTTTAGAGTGATAACTGGGGAATTGCAGAAAGAGCAGAAACCTGTTTGCAGAGCGTGTTTCCTTTTCCATGGTATATTTGCACCCTGTAGTTCTTTACTGAATGAAGCATGTAATGCAAGTGAGATGTGATGTTGCTTGTCTTTTTATCCCACAGTTGAGCTTCGTCCATCAACCATGATCACTGAGGTGCTAGAAGAAGTGGAAAATAGGAGTTTCACTCCCCAGGACCCAGATGATGGTACCAGTAACCTCCTTTTTATAAGCAAGGATGTAAAAGATTCCTAAGGAATTTCAAGTAGTTTTGCCAGCCAGAGAGACTGTGTGGAGTTTGTGTAAATTTGCCCCTTCTAATAATTTTTGGAGACAAAAAAAAAAGATAGTGCCTACAGGTGTGTGCAGAGGCATGTTGGCTTCTGTGGGGATCATAGGAGTGGTTGCCCTGTGAGCACTGCAGAGTGTTCTGTGCAGTGAAAAACACAGAGCTGTTCATAAGATTGTTCTAAGGAAAAGCATCTGCTGGCAGTGGCAGCTGGGATGTAATGATGCATTTCAGGTGATGAGACTCCAGTGTGATGCACCTTACTGTGCTATTTCTTTTGAATCCTTTTCAGAAAATTACATGTAATGAAACTTTTATGAAAAGCAAAATTCAAAATTCAGCCTTGAGCTTGTAGAAAGGGTCAGTTGTGAATATTCCAAGTCTCCTGGGCTCTTGCTGCCCTCTCTATGTACACTGTTTACCCTAGGTTTACCTAGGATGTAAATAGGACTTCTGTATGTACAGAAGTAGCTGTGTGACACAGAGGATGACAGAGTCTGCAGATGTGTGGATAAATGTAGCTCGTCAGACTCTTCTTTGAGTCTAAACTCAAACAGAGCGTATGTTTCAATTTGTTTCTGAAAGCACAGCAATATTAATTGTCTCCAGAACATTGGCTAGCAAAATTCAGACCATGCCAGACCAAAGTCTCTAAATATAAAGTCAAAATCCCTGCTATATTTTGAGCTTAGCTTAATTGCGGATATCTTGTCTGTCGCCTGGCAGGTAGGTTGATGAGCTGCTTTATGCCTCTTTTAAAGCTGAAAACTTAACAGACTCCACTTTTTTTCTTTCCTTTCAGCCAGATTTTTTGTCACTGCTATGCAAGTGGTAAGTACCTGCTGCCTGCAATCAGAATTAATTTTCCTTTGAGTTCTCCCAACTATTTCAGAGTCACCTGTAAGTTTTCCAACCTGCCATCAATGCTTCTGCTCTCAGTATCTTCTCCTATTTCACATGGCTTTTTCACCTCTTGTAACTTCTCTCCCTTAGCCTGTGTTTGGTTTCTTTATTCCTGCCAAACTGCTAACCCGTGTGACTTTGATATGTGCACGAGTCCCTGTTTCCTTGTGCCCTGTCACCTGCTGCCAGTCACGCTGCAGCTTCTCAACCCCTGTGTTGAGGTGAGAGGGCAGCTCTTAATTTAGCCCCATGGGACAATTGAACATTTCTGTCTTAACTAAAGAAAATCTCTAGTCAGTCACTGCACTGAATTGCACCCTGTTGTTACAGTTGTTTGCTTTCTGCTCTGACATATGTGAAGCTGAGTCTAAGAAGGATGTATTGAATGTTATTTTATTTAGTAGCTTTAAAAATCTGGTTTATTCCAGTGCTGCGATCTTAAGGATATCAAGCTTGCCTATAGGTTAAATAAATCAATGGAGAAAGGAGACAACTGGAAATTCTTAGACATGGATCGGTTGCATGTCTACTGGTAAGTGAAGTGCAGCTGATGTTTGGTATCTGTGTAGTGCTCTTGGTTTGAATACAAGCACTGTGTGGTAGGATGTGGTGTTGAACATAACTAGCTGCTGTACGTGCAATTTAGGAGTTAAATAACAAAGTTCCTCTGAAGAACAGTTAGGACCTTTCCTAAACTGGAAGTTCATAAAAGAAGGTTGCATGAGCCTAAATTAGATGACTGTTAAACTCAGTATTTAAAGTGGTGCCTCTTTAGAGGTCTCTCTTGTGCTCTCCTGCTGCCAAGAGAGCAGAGAAGGCACAGAAACCTGTACCCAGCCCTTTCACTGCCTCAGTCTAACTTAATCCTCACCTGGCCAGTTGTATTCTCCACAGTTCTGTTGCCCACTTAGTATAACCATGGCCTCCTAACCAGAAATGAAATTTCCCCCTGAAATGGAACACAGGTCAAACCTGACTGTCTGCCTGCTGTTGTTTGCAGCACAGCAGTGGTTAAGCACCAAACTCAAGTAATTTTGCCATTTGATAATGTAATTGTGCAATCCAAAGCATCTTATTGAGTGCACTCACAGAGCATAATTAAGTGCTTGGAGTGATACTGACCTGGCCTGAAGAAAAGCCAATTTGAGCAGTGGAACTAGAGGCACTTTGATAAAATCATGAAAAAACAGTATCACCAAAATTAGGTGAAATTTGTGTTGGATCTGATTTCATCTTCCAGGTAAACAAAGCAAAATAATTGCTTGGTATAGACAAATTGTTTTCCTACTCCATTTATTGTCCCAAGCTGTGCTGTGAAATGCAGCAAGTAGGCAGATTAGGATAATTAACAGGCTAATTGAGTTCAGTGCTTGATTTCAGTTGTGTTTGAGAGGGCTTCATATTACCTCAAGCCCAGTCTCAGATAGAAAGGTTGTAGAAACTATGAAAGGCAGTGGCCTTTTTTTAACTAATCCTGACAGCTGCCTGGCTTTAGCCTGGAGTGTGTGAGGTTGTTTGTTTTTCTTCAAAAAATACTGCTGTTTATTAAATTGTATTAGTTTGTGATGAGCTTCAGTACGAAGTTGGTCAGAACTCCATGATTTGCTGGTGCTTCTGTATGGTTCAGCTGATGTAACTGTTAATATAATTGGTACTCTTGTCCTCCTGCAGGTCAAAATTCTTTTCCCTGCTGTGTATGATGGAACAAATTGACGTTGTCTTGAAGTGGTACAAAGAAATGACCCCTTCGGTAAGTGTGCCATAGTGCAAGCAAGTGCAAAGCTCTAGTAGGGAGAAGCAGTACAGTTAGAGCAGACTAAAGTCCCTGTCTTCCTTCATCAGCTCTTCTATCCAAGTCCTAGAAATCTGCTTGACCTCCTTCAAGCGCTGGATGCAGCCAACCACTTGGAAGTGCTGCCTTCCGTTTGGAAAGGTTGGTGAATCCTCGGCCATCTGCTTGATCCAAGTCACTGTGAGCATGAAGTGGGAAGGAGGTGGAAGAGGGACTTCTCCTTGGGCCTGTGACCACAAGGGTGTCTCTGCTCCTGTCCTCAAGATGTGAACGTGTCCCTGGAGGCTTCCCAATGTCCTGGCTGAGGGGCTTCATTCTGTAGGGCAGAGGTGGAGCTGTTGTACTGGAGGAGGGCAGAACTGTCACTTCTACTGGAGGTGCAGACATGAGATAGATGGAGGTCATGCCATGGTTAATATTTATTTCTTGGGAAACTGAGTGCCCCCCAGAAAGTGGTGCCTTCAGTCTGCAGCCCAGTTTTAGTGTCAGTTCATTGCCTATTTTTTACACCATTAGAAGGGGAAACAAGGATGCAGCTAAAGGCTTTAGCCTGCAGAGGATGTGCTGCTAACTGCTGTCTTTCTCTGAGCAGATATCAAACAGTTGGGGTTTAACAGGAGACAAGATCTGATGGAGGAGCTGCTGTCTTTGATGAGCAGGGAGCAGCACCCTGAAGAGGTGAGAACACCCAGCAAGGAGAGAGTGGAGGGTTCTGTGTTCAAGTATGGCACAAACACAGTGTTTGTGTGCCCTGTTACTGTGCCCTGTCACTCTTCTGTTCTTCCAACTGCTGTTCATACACCTATACAGAGACACAAGTTTATGTGGCCTTTGAGAAACCCGTAATGAGCACGGGAAGAGAATTCCTTGCAAACCAGGAGTTTGGGAAGGAATCCAGCCACAAGGGCTGTTCAGCCAGAGCTTAGCACATCATTGGGAATGCAGAAGTCATTGCAGGACCTGGCTGCTCAAACAGAGCAGGATGAAAGACTTGTGCTCCCTGCAGGGCTGGCTTCCCCACCAGAGCTCTCCAGGAGGAACCCCTGCTAATTTACAGATGTAAATGATACAAAGGCAGAATTTTCCATTATTCCAAGGGCTTAAAAGAGGAGCCTATTGCAAACGTATCGGCTGGTGGTCTTGGTTCTAGAGGTTGGGCCCTGGCAGCGTGATCTTTTCCAGACCCAGCTGGCATTTGCCCAATGTGCTGAAGACATCCGAGCTGCCCACGAGCAGGGCAGCAGGGAGCAGGCGCCGCTGCAGTGGTCGGGCAGCGCCCTGGGCCACGTCGTCGTGCTCTTCGCCAGGGCTGGCAGGACCCAGGATGCCTGGTACGGATGTGGCCCCCCGGAGCCACGTGTCCACTCTGTGATTCCCTTGTTCACACTGTAATTCAAGCTGTAATCACCTAAATCAGAAGCTAATGAGTGACTGCTCTGGGACCAGTGCAGACAACAGCAGGGAGTAAGTCCTGCTGGGAATGTCATTGGAGGGATAAAGGGAGAGTCATCTTAATTTGGCTGTTCTTGGCACCAAGTTACAGCTTCCTGTTGTATAAATTGATTTACAAGTAAATGTAGCCACTGGCTTAGGGCATCACGCAGCTGTCCTGGGCAAGGCAGGGGCTGCTTATCACTCATACATGCTGCTGATTTCCTAGAACTTCGTAATGCCTAATTTTTAGAACTCCTTAAGAATTTAAATAAAGTTTAAACTTCTAACTACAGTTAACATAAATTAATGCCATAAATAAAAGTATTTTAGAACTCTTTAGAACTTAGAAGCAAGAATTTTCTGTCTTACCTGCTTTTAATTCAGAGCACTGATTGAAATGTCTAGTCCCAAATTCTGGGTTATGACCCATTTTCCATTAAATACAGATAGTGTCTTTACACTGATTCATTTGGAACAAAGAAGTGGCAAGTACCTCCTTAAAAATATGTGAATTTTAAATTACAATTTTCACAAGCTACCCTATTTATTTTTTATGTAGTAGAAATTACTGAATAGCTAACATACTGTCGCAATGATTTTACACTGCGTCTGTGAGCATAGGCAAGGCAGAAGGTTTTTATACAAAAGATCTGCCTCTATTTATTTTTTTCTTTGTTTTCATCTGTTGAACAGGACCCTGTTGGAGCATTTCCAGCAAATCAATAGGATCCCCACGTGAGTACATTTGGGCTCTGACTTCCCATGCTGTAGATGTCTCTACAGGGAGACATCTGAACCTCACTGCCCTGCGTGGGCTGATGAGCATTTGTGTTTGTCCCTGCAAGCACAGGGGCTTGGTTCAACTCATACCAATGTCCTGAGATCCTCCTGCGTCTCAAGCATGACAGAGGTGCCAGATGATGGTTTAAGTGGTTGTTGCTTTATTGATGCTTCATTCTGTCAGCCCTATAAAAGAGGGGCAGGCCTCACTTAAGGGCTGCAGAGGTGGGTTATTTAGGCTGCCATAAGGGTAAGATCCTGACTCTGAGCAGTGTCTGCCTCTGTGCTGCAGAGCAAGGCCCTGCTTTTGATTGTAGTAGGATTCCCAGATTTGTCTGCAGCAAAGTAAAATTCTCAACAGCCCTGGTAGGAGCTTGAGCTGATTGAGTGACCTCAAAATCTGCTACCTCCTTTCCCTCTCCAAAGCCCCTGCCGAGGGTCCCATGGAACATTCCTGTTCTCTTTCCTCTTGCTGCTCTCGCAGCGAGCAGGTGATGGACGAGTTCCTGACCTGTGCCCAACGAAGCAACTGCCCCGAGGAGGCCATCAAGCTGGTGGAGCTGGCAGCCTCCTTCGGCCTCCCTTCCGCTCCGAAGCTCAAGAGCAGAACAGAGCAGGAGTTTGACCTCTCTGAAAAGCAGAAGTAAGTCGGAGCACTGAGCAGTCCTGCTCGAGGGCTGTTGAAGGGGTGGTGGTTCCTTTGCTGCCTTTGCTGTGGATTTTCTGCCAAGGACAGGCCTGACTTTCCAAAGGGTGCGTGTCCGTAAACGCTGCCCTCTGTGCTGACAGTCCCTGTACTTCCATTCACATGCAAAAACTCCCTTGGTGTTTGGTGCCAGCCCGCCTGGGAGGGCAGTAGCTCCGTCCTTGGAGCTGATCCCAGCGCCCTGCTCTAGTCCCTGCTTTCTCTCCCAGAACATTTGTCCTCGGGCCCCTCCGTGAGAGTCTGTGTCTGGGCTGGGGAGGCCGAGGGGCAGGTTCTGAGCACCACGGTGCCCAGTGCACGGCTGCTCCCTGGGCCAGCACCTCAAGGTGCTGCAGCTTGGGAGCCACCCGTCTGCTCCAGGGAATGAGGAAATGTAAATCCAGCAGTCTCGACAGCTGCCCTTGAGCTGTCCTGCCTTCTGGAAAGGAGGTGGATGTCCCCCTGCCAAACCTGGAGCAACTTGTCCTATGAGAGCAGTGCCACCAGACAGCTCCTCACATTCCTTGTGTTTTGCCCTTGGCTTCAAGCTGAAGTTTGCTCCAGGTCACTGGTCTTTATTGTTTTCCACCTACAGGACGGCGCTGGAGAGTACCCAGGTGGATGGCGACAGCAGTGACAGTGACAGCAGCGACAGTGACAGTGAATAGCTGTCCCTCCTGCATTCCCTTTGGGAAAACCGGGAGCTGCTCTGTGCAGTGGCCTGGACTGTGCTGGAGCCTCCTGCGCCTCCCCATTTCCTGCGTGTGCTGCAGCTCCCACCACTCCGGTGTGGGAAGTGTCCTCTGCAAGGTGGGAGCCGCCTTCCCAGATGCCCTCAAAAGCCTGGAGCACGGCCGGGATCATCCAGGTGGGCTCCTGTGCATCACGGCCTGCAAGACGCAGGGCACTGCTCCATGGAGGCTGCTCTGCACATGCATGGGTCAGATCATGGTTTCTGTGGCTGAAGAGGATGAACTTATTCTGTATGAACTTATTCTGTACATAAACAGCAAGTGACTGTGGCAGGAATCACCTGTGTGTTCCTTCCTGGGGGGCCTGGGGGACCTAGGCTGCCTCTTGGGTGTTCTGGGACAGGCTTCAGCCTGCAGGGCTTAAAGCTGTCGTGGAAATAAGTGTTGGCCTCTGTGTAGATAGAGACTGTATCTCTTTAAGCGTTTGCTGTTTAAAATACAGCTAATAATTCCTTAGCTAAAAATATTTCTTACCGAAAGCCTTGCTGCTGCTCTGTGAGAGGATAAAGTTCCTGCAGTTTATCCTTATGCTGCTGTAAACCTCTGTTTCAAGCTTGTCAGACTCCTGCAGGTCTTGGCCAAGGCAGTTTGGCTGAAAGTGCCAGGGCAGCTGTGTTCCTTCAGCTGGGCATTAACCTTTAGCTCTGTGCAAGGAATCATAGAATCCATAAGGTTGGAAGGGACCTTTAGAGACCAGCTAGGGTCCAACTCCCTGCACCTGCAGGATCACCTAGAGCATGTTCCACAATATTGCATCCCAAACGAGTTGTGAAGATGTCTGGAGAAGGAGACTCCACAACCTCTCTGGGCAGCCTGTTCCAGTGCTCTGTCACCCTCACAGTGAGGAAATGCTTCCTG
>JAUBOD010000327.1:1632854-1645373 GCA_032353885.1 Nothura maculosa | reverse complement strand
ACGCATGGTGCAGCAGAGATAAACAAGAAGGGGCAGATCTCCAGCTGGAGCAAAACTGATAGGGAAGGGAAGGAAGTAGGCAGGGAAGCGGACTCTGCTCCAGAGCGTGGATTTGTAACACACAGGCAGAGCTCCTGACTGCCCCTTTGAATTCAGAGAAATTATTCGTCTCTAATTAATTTGGGGACTGCACAAGACTCGTTATGTTTAGGACAGGAACCAAGACTCGAGATGTTTAGGACAGGAACCAAAGACAGAGAGAAGCATCAAGATGAACTGGGGATGAACAAGCATGGGAAAACAGAGATAAGGGGACAAAAGGGACCTGGAAACAAGACTCTTGTCCAACCATGACTTGCACCTGGCAGCCAGTTTGCCCCATGCCCTCATTAAGCTCCATTTCTGACTGTTCTCCCGGGTGAGGACTCACTGCTGCATGTGCACATGTGTCTATGGGGGCTGAGTTCCAGCAAGTGCCGTCACACCATGGCTCGGGGTCCAAATCTCCCCTTCGCCCTCTCTTCTCCCAAACTCAGTCCATCCCCTCATTCCATGGGCTTCAGCCCCATCCACCTGAACCCCTGGCCTCGCTCCAGGTCTCCAGTGGACAAACCACTCCAGACACGGTGCCAAACAGACAGGGATCCATCCACTCCTCGAACCAAGATCACCTTCTGCTGAGTAAACATAGGAGAATTTCCCCTTGATGTCTGGAGAAGTTTCCTGCTCTTTCCTCAGCCAGCAGTGCTCTCCTCAAGGATCAAAGCAGGGGCATATGATGACAATAACACATATCACATGGCAGGGAGCTCCTCAAATTTTTTCTCCTATTCTATTTCTCCTATTCTCCCTTTTTAAAATGAGCCATTTCAGTAGCACAAAATCCACTGAACTTCCAGGCAAGCCAAGAGCTTGCTACAAAGGAGAGTACGTGAGCGCAGCACCATATTCCCTTGCCTCTGCTATGAAATTAATATTTACAGACACCTCTTACTTTGATTCCTCCACTCAGGCATTCTTAGGAGCCAGGAGGGCAGCTAGATTTCCCCTTATCCCTACAGCCTTGGTGTCACTTGGTGTGTGGTGTTACTGCAGAAGGTTGTTTTTATGGAAAAGCTGTTGCATGAGCTGCTCTGATAGGAAGCCACGAGCAGTGGGAAGGTCATTATCAGCTTAGTTGCTCCTTTGACAAGCACTGCTGCCCATGGTGTGTATCTGGAGACCCGACGACACATCCTTTATTTCACTAGAGCTGCATCTCTGATGCAGAAAGTAAATTATTCATATGCATGGCGAGCAGCCACAATATGATAATTTTTAAAAGCATCAGAGGCAGCAGCCTTAAAGGCTTCCCTGAATAACAGACCTGACCAGGGGGTCTAAACTCAGCCTTTAAAAGTGGGAGAACCGCTGTATTTTCCAGGTTAAATGAAAGCTTAAACAAAACTGATTATAAGAGTTTTATATTCAGCATTTCTAACAGTTCATCTATGCTAGCAACAGGGCAAATACACATCCCATTGCTCAGTGAGCTTTATTTTCTCAACCTACTAATTCTAAGAAGCTTTTCAGGACTATAAGTAAATGCATAAGACCCCAGGCACAGCAACATCAGTGTCTACATTTCTTACTATCCCTGGTGATTTCTCTCCAAGCCCCTGGGGAATAACAAAGTACTTTTATCCTTATTTTGCAGATTGGTTTCTTACAGGCCCAGCTGAGTTTTCCCCTGGTTGTGCATCCATCAGGTCACAGTGACAGCATCTCAATGTGGCATCTGTTGCTGCTGTAAGCAGCCGGGCTGAGCAGGGCCCCGGCACTGTTCCCAGCTTGGTGCACACCCCTTGGGCCCAAACAACACCTCTCTGGGGGGGACATGGTTGCACAGCCTCTCCAGCTCGCATCAGTTCCTCAGTATCTCTTGCTTGTTGTCCAAAACCCCACCAACCTCCCCAAAGGATGAAGATTTCTGATTTACAGTTCACTTTATGGGAACGTGTGGCAGGTTTCACACCTGCAGTTTGCATGAGACTAAAATATCTCGGCACTTTGCAGGCAAGATTGACCCAGCAGGGATAGGGACCTACGGAGGCATCTCAGGATACAGCACTTTACAGTGAGAACTTCAATTTATCAACTAGAATCCATATATTTTAGATAGAGATTCCTAGTTAGAGCATGCTGAGACAAAGAGGGGTTTTCAGGGAAAACAAATACCTGTGGTTTCCATTGATTTTGCTGGAATATTGATGCTTTTCAGCACTGCAAATCAGCAGCTTGGTCACGGTCCAGGTAGTTAATGAAAGAGCCAGGAACAGAAGTCCTGATTTCCCAGCCATGTTTCTGCTAACCTTTATCTCCATCATCGTTACATTCAGATGATCTCACTCAGCTTGGTATCTTTGTGCTGCTAATTCTCACATTTCTTCCTTTAATCTCATCAAGAGATTTCTTTTAAGCGCAAACTCCTAGAGTGACATGATTATAGGAAAATCTCACTTTAAATTATCAGGTCTTCACTGTTTCTGAGAAAAAGGCCTGCAAACAGGGGTCTGATGTATATACATTGTGTATATACATTATAAAAGCCAGGATTTCAAATAAAGACTCATGATTTATTGGCGAGGTGAAGGGTTTTGATTCAGTGCTTTTGGACAGCAACATTGCTCCCCACCTATCAATATCTGTTTTGACACAGGATGTCATCTTCCTACATGTGTTCAGTGTTGCTCTCTCCAGGCCTTACCCATCTCTTTGGAAATTTCAGGCTTTGGCTGTAAGCATCCAAGAGCAGAAGGGACTCGCCCTGCTATTCCACCGAGCTCTGGATGTCCTCAAACACCAGCGAGTTTAGATCAAAGCTGGTGACAGCTCCGTTCTTGCCCTGCAAGGAATATCTCTCTGTTTGGGCTTGGTAAAAGGCCAGTGCCCAGTGCAAGCCACAAACGTAACAGTTTTACCTCTGCTTTTTTCATTTTGCTTAGTGGCTTCTCTCCTTTTTCCCCCTTCTCACCTTCTCTCACACACCCAAGCGTTGCAGTTTGCAGCTCCTCCAAACACAACATGCTATATAAACTTAGGGACCAGATGGAGGCTTCACAAAAAATAACTCCAGAGGAAAGCAGAGAGGAAGCCAGCCTGTGCTTCCAAGCCCATCACGGACATTTCCAAGCAAGCAGCAGCGTGGGAAGGCAGCCTGCACTTTTTGCAGGAACACCCACACTGCCTGCTATTTTATGCATGTTTTTCCACTGCTTCTTACCAACTGCAATACTGCCTGCTTAAATGCCACTGTCCAGGGAGTGTTTATTCTCTTTTCCCAACACAGAAGGAGCACATTGCTGCAAGCATCACTCTCGGAACAAAGCAGTTGCTATTATGAAGTGAGATGGTTAATTGTTTCCAATTCAGCTGCAAAAAAAACAAAGATGCCTTGAAAGCTGCATCTTAACAGAGTCTCTCAGCTCTTGCTGGATGGACTGCCTATGAGCATTCCCAGGAGGTTTCCTGGTTTCAGGAATACACCTAAAACACAATAGAGTTTTGAATAGGGATCTGATTTGTTACAGCCAAGTATCTGCAAACCCCAGCAGAATAATAATGGGAAAAGGATGCTGAGCTATTTCAGGGGCCACAGTGCCCATCTGAGTGCAAAATATCAGGGCACACTCTAGCAAAGAGAGGAAACTACTTGATCTACATGAAAATACTGAAAAAAAAGACAGAGAGATTTTTACAAGATGTGATTTACACGAGATTAGCTATAAACCATATACAAACCCTAAGGAAAGCAGAGTCATTCACATATGGTACCATGCAAAATCCAGCATAGTACTTATGTACTTAAAATGCACGTCCTGCCTCACGGACAGGAAGAAAAATCTTTGGCTCTGTGCAGAGTCTTATCCAGAGCTGCTCATTCTGCACGTGTTTAGAAATAAGCTGGGGAAATATCTGCATCAGCAGACGTGGATGCCCCATCCTCCCAGCCCTTGGAAATGGGCCCTTGGGATTCCAGCTCCGTAATCCTGCAGAGCAGCAGTGAAGGGGATTGAAGAGAGCCAGGATGAGGAATGGAGCTAAGGGCTCGGCAGCAGCAGACTGGGCTGGCTAGAAGGCACCCTCCTTGTACCCCGAGACAGGAAGCAGGAGAGACAACAGGGCTTCACTCTGGTCAAAACAGCTTTGAAAATAGGAGTGCTCAGTGGTCTACAGCCCCTTGCTAGGATTCTTTCCCCTGGATTTGAAGGGAGGCCATCATGCTCTCCACCCTCAGCTTTTGGTGGGCACTGACACTTACTAGAGAGAAGCTCAGGAATGAAGCCAGAAGAAAGGCCAGGATACCTGTCCTGAGAGGATTACAGCTCCAGGAGCCCTGTGAGCTCAGTCACCCTTCAGAGACATGACTTAACTTGGGAATCATAAGGAACAGAAAGCTTTTGGTTGTGCTAATGTTGCCAGTTCCTACCTTATAATGTTCAACTTTCTAGGACCAAATTGGCATCCTCTGCAAGATCTTGCTTGTTGTGGGCTGCACACGCAGCCTTGGGAGTCTGATCTGGTGGATCTGCATTACTCATTGACTTCAGCAGAGCTGCACCAATTAACACAAGTTGAGGACCTAGTGTTGCCTTAGAGATGAGAAAATTATTGAGGTTTGCCTTGAAAGGGAATTCTCCAGCTCCTTAATCCCTCTGACTGTAGCAAATCCAGCCTTGATCCTTTGCATTCACTATGGGCTGGATCAGGCATTTTTGTGGCAGCTCTTGTTGAAATTTTGGCTGTGTGTCACTTACCAACCTCCCTTGACAAAACAGCAGAGCCACAATCACCTCCGAGGAGAACGGTCCCTCTTACATCACCTAAAGCATTTCTTTTGCTTGCAGGTTAAAAGACACCGAGAAGCTTTTATTCTATCCACCTCTTCCACCTCAAATTCCACCTCTTCTGTGGTGTTGCACACACCATATACACAGATCTCAAAATGCTATTTAAACAGGGATAACATAAGCTTTACTTAATGCTAAGATTGGAAGCTACTGACACAGCGAACAGAGAGTAAAGCAGAACCCCCTGCAGACACTGTGCAAGGTTACACAAGGTAGACACAAGCAGACTGTGTGATAGATACATGACAGCTAGAACTGTTGACATCTACAGATAAGGATACAGCTGAGAGAGAGGTGATACCCTAAGAAACGGTCACTTGGATCATCACTTCTCCCTGCACCTCTCAGAGTCAGCAGGGATGGGTTTGGTTGCAATAGGACAACTATCAAAACAGGTTAGCGCAGGAAAACAAGCAGGACAGAATTCCACATTCTTGCAGGAAAACATTTATAATGTTATCTCATTTTCTGTGTTCTTAAGGTATCTGTTTTAAATAACTGTTTTCTCTCGGTGATCCTACGCAAAAAAAAAGCTCTCGGTATATAGGACAGTGGAGTATGTTGCCATGGAAATTGCTACGATCTACTTGAATTCAGCAAATCCAGTTTTTCTGGGTATATTCTCCCGTGTATCTTGATTTAATTATTAATGTTCTTTCTAAATAGCAAAAGCCCTCTGTTTTGATTGAAAGCCTTATGAGCAGAGTGAAGATAAATGCTGAAAGTGGAATCCTTTGTTCAGCTGCAAAACAGGTACAATTAAAGGCAGCGAAAACACCAGCAGCTCCCAAACTGCCCACCCATGTGCTCAGACCTACACAGATCACTTGGAAGGCAGAAAATCCCATTCAGATCCTGCAGCCATTATCTTGATCCCTCTGTTGTGATTTCCAGCAAAACCATGAGCCAGGAGAATGGTGGGATCTGAACAGAGACCATCAGTTTATTCCCCTCATCAGTACATTACATATAAGGTAGAACTGATAACTGAGATGTAAATAAGTTGGGATCGAGCCCTTTACAGATGCAGACTGAAAGAGAGGGGGAAACAACCTGTCTTCTTTCCCCAGGAAGCTCTCGGTGCAGCTGAATCCAATAGTTCTGTACACCATGTGCAGCACCAACCCTTCCCTTCTCTCTCACATGAGATTGGTTATTGCTCATAAACCACCTTGCAAAATATGAAGCAATTCTCAGCAGTTTCTGGCTTTCTCTAGAAACCACTTTTTAGAGGGTAGAATCAAGAAACAGAATAAAAGTCAATTGATTGGAATGAAAAGAAGCTGCAAAATGAGCAGCAAGAGAACATCTTCCTGAGCAGGAGCTGCAGCTCTTCAATGATGCTGACAGACCAGATAGGCCTGGTATCTGGATCTCAAAGGCCCCTACTCATGTTGCCCTGGTATCTATTCAAAAATACATACACAATTCCAGAAATGAGGGATATTCTCTCTAGCCCCTCACAAAGAGGTTCTTTTTGTGCTCTTTAGTAAAATATGTCATTATGCAAAGCAAGAAACTATTGCTGTCTGCATTGGAGAGGAAGGGGGAAAAAAAGGAATTCAATGTTATCGATTGGTTCATTGATTTCTTCCATGGAATTGGCTGATTATTAATTTATTAGTAACTACTGCACTAGCAGTAAGGATGTGGTCAGTGCGCAGTCAGCACTGCGAGAAATAATCCTTTACTATTCATGGCACCAGGAGTCCAGCTGTCTCCTAGTCATTCCCAAGAGTCAATCTCCAACTTTACACAAGCCTCTACCTCCATATATATAAATGTCCCTCGTGAAACATGATTCTTGCTCTTCGTTACATTACGACCAACCTCTCCCCTTCTTCAGGGGACCATTTTTGCCCTCACCTTCTAAGCCCTACAAAATGTGTCAGTCTCCCCCTACAAGCCACAAAGGGCCGGCACTCCATCCACTAAGGGGATCCGCCTGCTCCGAGCCTGTTATCAAACTGATAGCCTTGATTTGTGAACAGAGCTTGGGAAAATACTCAGATTTCACTTTGTTGCTTCTTCCAGTTCCTTCTCTTCACTCTGCTCACTGTCCATTTGGGCTTGTGAATGGCAAATAGGATATGATGCTTTTCTCTTCAAAAGCAGCATTAAGTTCAAATACACAGATGATTCAAGGGAGATTTTGCCATCCGAGTGCTTTGTTTGCCAGGGACCTGGCTCTATACCTGCCTCTCCCCAAGACCCAAACTGAACCTGTTCACTGGCCTTGACTGTTTGTTAGAACCAAGGGCAGGATCAGATAAAGCAAAATCGTGGCTGAAATAGCAGCTGCCTAACTAAGACATAGAAGCAAAACTAACACAGAAGGTCCAGAGGACAATCCAAACCAGCTAGTCCATCTGCAGCTCTTCAGCCACCTCTGTGATTGGACTAGAAGTTCCCAAGATAACATCTCAAGGTATCTGGAAAGCAGGAGGGCAAATGCATTGCTTATTATCTAGAATAATTGCTCAGGAATAGGAGGTTTGATTCCTTGCCTTCTTAGTCCCCCTGCTTGGCATTTCATCTTGGCCAGCTCTCTATTTAACACATAACCTCAGTGGAAATGCCATAGAGGTGCCTGCTTGTGCCCATGACCGTGGCAGAAGCAGGGAGCATCGTTGTGGCAGGGGCAGGGAGCATCGTTGCTCCATCTTTTCTAATCCCTGGAGCGGAAAGGAATACCCAGCTCGTTGTATAGTCGCTGTTCCTGAAGGATGAGTGATAAGTAAGTCACAAGGAACCGGTAAAATGGTGAAATGTTAACACTGTAATTCAGTTGTTACAACTGCAAAAATAAATAAAATAAAAATCCTATTAACAAAGTCCTGACTAAATCATTGGGTACATAATGGACAATTGCTGGAGAGCACAAATGCATACAGACTGGAGATCTGCTTCAGATCTCCAAGGTTTCACAGACTGGTGTTTTATGGACCATCAGCCATTTGTGGGCCACTAGTTGAGTAATTTGGATCTAATTCCCCTTGCTGGGACTAAGCAGCCAATCTAGGTAGCGTGATGCCTGGCTCAGTAGCCTAAATTAGGTAGTCTGGTCTTCTACTGGCCATGACACTGATGATACAGTGATGAATGAGCCACTGGAGGGAAGGTTTATCAGACTGTTTAAGCCTTTGGCTGACTGTTTCAGGTAGCATCTACTTAAGTCTGTATTTTTGCTTCAACTCCTCCCCTTCTTTAACTCAGATTTTTCCCTGCAATCATAAATAATTAAATCAAATGGCAAAAAACCTCAACCCCAGGTCCACTCAATCACATCCCCTTTCCTACATCAAGGAGCCCAGAGGAAAGATGAGTTGCTGCAGGTTTTTTATGGAATATTGGACATATCACTTGCTCCTGCTGTGCCTCGAGTGTCCTTTCCAGTAAAACAGCAGCAAACATCATCCTGCTGATGTCAGACAAATTAATAACCTGAAGTGCTTTAATGCAATGAAATGGAAAAGCCCCCATCAAGAGAAAGTACCTGAGGCAAGAAAGCTGAGAAGGTCAAGCCCGGTAGTTACATTCCATGACTTGTAATTTAGTAAAATGTCCTTCCTTACCAAACGAAGGACCATCAACTCCACAGGGAACGCATCTATGTGTGTGCAAGACAAGACAGCAATGGGGTGAAAGTGAGGACCATTTTAGCAGGATCACCCTTCTGTTATCTAGAGATACCATTTGTTAGCAAATTCTGCACATATGTGGCTGCCCATCCCACATCTCAGCTCCAGAGCATGTGCAAACTCATCCCGTAGCCTTGCTAGGACCTCAAGCCACACCATGTCCTCTCCCATGGCCCAACTCTGCATCACTGACGTGGAAGCCTCTGCAGAGTAATAAACGCCACAGAATTTCTCATACTCTAATTTCTTATATTTACCCTAATATTCTCATATTTACCCTAGTACAGGGTAAATAATGTGTGCAGAAATGTGTTCATTGTATCAGCATCAGCTTCTCCATGGATAGGTAGCATCTATGTGCTCACCAAAAGCATGGGCCCTTTACCAGAGCAGCTCTCACCCACGCAAGCATCCCCTGTCTCTGCCTACCTATGCTACAGAGGATATAAAAAAACATTTTCTGCAGTCACATAATCCCTATTATAAGAGCTTTTTCATTCATAAATCTTCGAGCCTCCCATACGCACGAAGAGCAGGCGGAGGAAGGTTCTGCTGGCTTGTTCTGGAATGGCAACTCCTAACTGGTGCAGGCAGCTTCTTCCCAAGGAATCACTGGCTGACTCCGTGGATTTACACCACCGAGGATGGGGCTGACAGATCACACCTGTCCCAGCCGAAATGGCACCGCATGGAGCGAGAAAGGGAAAGCTGAGAAACCCAGATAGGGAAGGAAATGTCAGTCATCACTTTAAGGAATCATCTGCTTCCTTCTCGGTGCAGTTCCCACTCTCATAGCTCCGGGAGCAGCTGGAGGAAAGGATGTGTCTGATCAATTCCATAATCCCTGTTAGGTGCCTATAGGGCTGGAAATTCCCAGCAGACATATCTGGGGCTGCCAGCCCATTCCCCATTAAGCCACAAAAGATCAGGCAGGCCATTACTGATGGTTTGATTTAAAAAAAAAAAAGCACAAGGGAAAAAATTAAGGCTGTGTTTATTCATCACGAAGAACCATGAAACCTTTTTGTAATCACTTGTAAAGCACTTTTAAGCCCCTTATGACACAAATTCAAACGTTCAGGTCATGCTACATCACTGCAACTATCAATGATCTATTGGGTCTAAGCTTGACTTCTACTGACATCTCCCTCCTTTGCCACATTTTCCACATTTTCCAGCAGGCAAGTGAAAAGGCCAAAACTTCCAGAACTGGAACAGAAACGTGTGGTTCTGTTCTGTGTGACCCAAAGTGCAAAATGAATTTACCTGTTCTCAGGAAAAAAAAAAAAAGAAAAGAAAAAAAAACAGGTTTTCTACAGTAATACAATATGCTGCGTTTTTATATATGTTTTTTAATTTGGAAATGCTTTGGCCAATCCATATGCTATGGCAGATCCATAATGATCTAGGATTGACAGTGTTGCACATGGTGGCCAAAATGGACTGAAATGACAATGACAGATCCCAAGTCCTACTAGAGTAGCCTTTACTACTCCAAACACAATAAAACAAAAGAAATCTCCTTTAAAATTAATAGCAATAAATTGTAGGCGTAGGACATGCCACTGATCCCTTCTGGTCTGTCTCAGAGCAGATAAATTCAGTGCAGCTCATTACACTTCACAGATGAGGAAACTGAAATATGGGTGTTCCAGAACGTCCTTTCTACTCAGAGATGATGAACAAGCGGTTGCAATCAATGGATTCATGGAAAGCAGTGCTATCCCACTCCAGCTACTGTGAGAGACAAAGCAACAAATTACTCCAGGATGCTCCCATCAGTTACAGGGGGCCTGGGTACCCCTTGGTAATAAACTCAACCTAGAATTTCAAAGAATATTTGGACTTTGCTCTCAATGAAGTGAGTAAAAGAGGTACGTGGGCTCCAGCAGGATGAGTGGAGCCTCTTAAGGCAGTAAGGTATCTGAGGACAGGATTATCTGCCTGTTTTGCCCTTGTGCAGCAGGCAGCACAGACCCCATGATGATGAAGCTGCTCTTGGCCCCAGCTCTTGCCATGGATGACGATGTTCTGCAGCTCCTGCTGCTCTCAGCTGGGTGTTACCTGTGCACAGCTCAGCGAGCCCTCAGCCAGCGCTAATAGAAACCCCAAGGGCTCAGGCTGCAGAGGGGTAGGGGATGTGGCCTCACCCTCACAGACTCCTCTCCCTCCGCGCTGTTTTAGAAGCAAAAACCTCCAAGACAGAGGCAGGTACAACAAAACCATGAGATGTTTGAAAGCATCACAGCAGTGGGCTAAGGGAATGCATGTGCAAGCCCCAAATGAAGGGAGACACTGAGGCACAAACCCTCTAGCTAAAACTAGCTTGAATATGAACAACAGGGATGCTGGAAGTGGCAAAACGCCCGAGAGCCAAAGCAAAGACCTGCTCTGGGTTTCCGAACCCTCACTATTAGCTGAGTCATGTCAGACCCAACCCACCAGATGAGCAGGAGCACTAAGAGCACAGGGCAAGATCCACAGAGTGCGTAAATCGTGACACCTCCCTTGTAATCCTCACCAGCTTAGGAGAAAAGAGGCATGGCCATGGAAAAAACCCTAACTGGGAGCCATCTATTTAGGGCAGCGCTCTCTGCATTGATGGACAACTTGGTAATTCACAATGAGATGGGGAAATCGGATTAGATCTTAAAAGGATGGACATGTCCTTAAGCTAAGTAGCTGGGCAAAGAAAGTGGGGATCCAGCTTAGCTCGCTCTATGTTTCCTTGCAAAATGGAAATTATTTATTACCCTGATTACTAAATGATTAGTACTTCAACTATGCATTAGAATTATTATTTTGTTATTGAAGCATCAGTATAACAAGTCAGTGTGACCACCTTGTACACTGGTAACTTGCACCTTGCTATTTAGACAACGCTGAACACGAAGGTCTGTACGTTGAGCTACCTGACTGCAGATGTCAACAGCTGTTATGCCTTGTCCCTACTTGATTTTTACCCAGCCCACGGCTCTTGCATGAAATCACCTGGGTATGTGCGCCGTGTGCGTGTCAAGCCAAATGAGTTAACCTGCCATTTCTCTCCGGGTTCCCTTTGTTCTTGAGCATTATCTGGGTTACACGACAGCAGCTTTTCAAAGCAGGGAATCAGCCCAGCGGAGAGGAAAGGAAGGTGGCTTGGACAATGCACATCATGCCCTGCGCTGTCGCCGGCAGCGTCCACACGGCTACGCTGCTCGGATTGAAGCATTAAGGTATTTAACAGGCTTGTCCACAGGGAAGCCCAGACGCCACCATGGCCAGCAACAGCTGCAGCCCCATCACATCAGTCTAGGGGCTGAACGCAGCTCTGGAAATCCCAGAATGTTCCATATCCGACCGGTATCAGTGTCTTAATGACATGGAGAAACAGGCAGGCTCAAGCTGAGTTTTCCTGTGTTTCCTTTCAGCAAAAGGAGACCTTGAAAACGCCTGTCGGGAGCTGTGCTGACAGTGCAACCTCATGGCACGTTTCTCACAGACAAAGAAAGTGAAAGGCCTTCCCAGACCCGCTGCCACTTGGGAGCACCACAGATGATCCCGAGTCAGGAGCCGCACACAACGGATAAGGGGAATGTCAACCCCTCCACCTGCTCCCTTGTGCTAACCTTCCCCAGCCGCACTGCCAGTGGGGAGCAGGGGTGACAGCTCCGTCATCCTGCCCCACCTAACGCACAAATCTCCCCCACCCCAGAGCCTCTTCTGGCTGTACCAGAAATGCCCTTTCCTCCCTGAAGCTCTTCCCAGGTGAACAGGGAGCTGAGGCAGCTCCGTTTGCCCCCAGTGCCCGGGAAGCTTCCTAGGGAATTCCACTCCAGGTGCGGAAAGGCGACGGCCCAAGCACAAGCAGCGCTGGCCCGCCAGGCTCCAAGGACGCCAGGATGCCTTGGGCGAGGCAGCCAGTGCCGCTCTCGCCGCTCCAAAGCCCCGGCGGCTGCGGGGGCCCCGCGCTAACAAAGCGCCGCGGCCGCCGCTCTGCTGCGCGC